>CM035157.1:4494897-4820152 GCA_020205615.1 Panax quinquefolius
ACTACAGGCCAAAGATATTCTTGAGAAATCATTCATCTTTGCTACGGGCCAAAGATATTCAATAATATCATCATTTAAGACCGAGGATGATGAAAAATATTTTTAAAGAACGAATCCATTGAAACAAAATGACAAGGATTAAGGATTAAGGATTCGTACTTTGTTTTATCCATGTCCAACAATACCCCAAAAATAATCACGGTGGTGTAAAATTCAAGAATGATCAAAACATGGATACAATCAAAGCTAGTATCCAAAATAGATGTTTTGGACAAAAGAAGAAATTTTTTTTTTTTTTGGTGAATAGTCACCGTATCGTGAATAGTCACAGATATCGTGAATAGTCCGTAGGTATCACGTGAATAGTCTGCAGATATCGTGAATAATCTGTATATACCATCCCCAAACCAGACGGACGATCGATGAGAGAGGACTATTCAAACTCTTGAAGATCTATTAAGACTCTGTGTCCTGAACTTCAAGGGTAGGTTGGGATAAGTATTTACCATTGGTGGAATTCTCCTACAACAACAGTTATCGAGCAAGATAGGTGTGGCTCCATTGAAGCATTATATGGGCCGAAAATGTCGTTCTCCCGATATGTTGGGATGAGGTGGGTGAAGCAACATTGTTGGGACCCGAGTTGAAATACGTATGACTCTGAAAAGATCCAAATGATTGACAACGTATACAAACGGCACAAGATCGACAAAAGAGTTATGCGGATCTTCATCGAAAGGGCGTGGAATTTATTGTGGGGATCGTGTATTGTTGCGAGTTGCTCCATGGAAGGGAGTTACAAGATTTGGGAAGAGAGGAAAGCTCGATCCACGATTTATTGGTCCATTTCAAATTCTTGACCGAGTAGGAAATGTAGCTTTATAGACTTGCGTTACCTCAAAGTATGTCTCGTGTTCATAATGTGTTTCACATATCACATACTTCATAAATATGTGAAAGACCCGAACCACGTTATTGAGTTAGAACCAGGACGAGATAGCCAGAAGACTTAACGTATGAGGAGGTACTGTCGAGATCTTGGATCGGAAGGAGCGTGTCTTATGCTTGAAAGTCATACCACAAGTTAAAGTTTTGTGGAGGAATCATGCTATAGAGGAAATGACACAGGAATTGGAAGCGGAAATGAAAGCGAGGTATCCTCACCATTTCAAACACAGTATGCGTCACGTCGATTTCGAGGACGAAATTTCATAAGAAGGGGAGGTTGTAAGACCCGAAATTTTTTAAATAAAAAGGAATTTCCTTTATTTATTATTTTGAAATAGTAAGGGTTGATTTGATTAATGTGGATAGTTAAGGGTTAAATCATGAAATTTTTCAAAATAAATAAGTGGTTATAAAATATTCATTTTTGTTAGGGAATATTCGTTTGGTGGTGGAATATTAAATCTTTGTCGGGGAATATTAAATACAACCAAGCGTACGACCATGTGTGGGCCCCATAACGAGCGATTGGATGAGGAAAGCGACAAAGTTTGGGTGGTTATAAATAACGGCGTAGTTATTCTGAATTAAAAGGCTTTGGAATACCGGTTGGTTAAAATCTGATGTCTGGCATTGGTTGCGATGGCGCGGTATTGCAGATATTGTTGAATTATTGATCCTTACGTGAAGATGGCCTTACTCAATAATTTTCACAATGAATTCTTTATTCAATATTTTATTTTATTGATTCAATAATTCTTTGCGTTGATATTTTATATTATTGTTGTTCGATAATTGTCACCTTTGCACATTATTTCCATTATCGGATCGCATCAATAATTCATATTATTTGAATAATATTATTAGATAACATTATTGGCAATGTCTAGAAAGTTACATCTAAGGAGAGGTTTGGTCACCTAATTGCGGCCGCGATGAGGAGAGATCCTTATTGGAAGCCCCCTTTCTGGGAGCGGCTTTGGTTGTCGTAAATGTGATTACGTAATATTATTTGTGAATAATTAATTATTGATTCATATGATAAGGAAATATTTATTTTATATGAATATAAATGATGGATTTATTTATGTGGTTATTAATGAAGAAATTAATGTTGAGGTGTTTTATCGATATTTTATCGGATTGGAGGTGTTAAAAATCAAATCGGGGTTTTTGAGATATATTATGGGGTTATAATTTTTAATCAAGCCCAGATTTGGATTGTGGTAATTTTTGGGTATGTTATACATACATAAGTTGAGTATATGTCCACAAATTTTGAACCGTTAAAAATGCACGAATGATTTGTTGTGAATTTTAAGAGGTGTGATTCTAAATTAGGTTTATAATTGATTTTGGTGGAAAATTCTAGAATTGAGTGGGCCCCACTTGTGGTTGGTGAAGAAATGTGCTGAATTTTATTTCAAATGTGGTGGGTGGCAATAGTAGCGGTAAAGCCATCGGTGGCAGGTCAGAAATGCTTGACGGGCTAACATTTTCCTATAAATAGAATTTAAGTTAGAATTGAAAATCACACGAAACAAAGTTTTCTCTCTTCTCTCTCTATATTATTGAGCGTATTTTGTGAGTATTTAGATACTTTGAGAGTTCTTTATTCGATCTGAAGTTTCATTCGAAGATCACTTGAGCCTTTCCTTCCAAGAAATCTTGATTCTTTGAGGTAAGGGATATTATTTTTTTCTCGTAATGATATTATTTCTTGATATCATTATCTTTGAAATATTGATCGATGTTTTTATCAAATTTGGAACTTTTTCATGTCGAGGTTACTATTCATGAGTTCTTATTCACGAGTTCTTATTCATGAGTTACTATTCACGATTCTTATTCACGAAAGTCTTATTAAGCAAGCGTGAAGATGTTTTTTGTGGAATTTCTATCTTTTGGTGTCGGTTTACTATTCATTATATCTCACGTATCTGACCTTATTCACGATATCTGACACTATTCACGTATCTGGCACTATTCACCAAAAAAAAAAAAATTTCTTCTTTTTGTCCAAAACATCTATTTTGGATACTAAACTTTGATTGTATCCATGTTTTGATCATTCTTGAATTTTACACCACTTGTGATTATTTTTGGGGTATTGTTGGACATGGATAAAACAAAGTACGAATCCTTAATCCTTAATCCTTGTCATTTTGTTTCCTTTGGATTAGTTCTTTAAAAATATTTTCATCATCCTCGGTCTTAAATGATGATATTATTGAATATCTTTGGCTTTGTAGTGCAAAGATGAATGATTTCTGAAGAATATCTTTGGCACGTGTAGTGCAAAGATGAGCAGTGTTGAGATGAACATGATAGGCGATTAATATCTTTGGCTTTGTAGTGCAAAGATGAGCAGTGTTTAAATGAACATGACCAATGATGAATATCTTTGGCACATAGTGCAAAGATGAATATTTGATTCGGATGTATATTGATTGTTGTTACGGGGATAAAAGATGAGCGATGAACTTTTAAATTCATACATAGAAGATAGTAGTTTGCATTCTCTACTTAACTCTTCTAATGAATTATTATTTCCATTGCGAATATTGATTGAAAATTTGTTGTCTATTGTATTACATTAAATTTTTCCTGTTGAAGACTAACGATAATTTGTTGTATATTATCTTAGTCATAATATTCTTTCTTGAGCTAGTTGAGCTCACCCTTTTCCTTTTGTTCCATTCTTCTCGGGAGGCGAGAATATAAGCGAAATGCAGTCGGGGTATGGAATGAAGGTTTTAGAAAGGATTGTTTAGTAGTCCTCACCATTTTTGTAAAATAATGTATCAATAAATGTGATGAGGATTTATGTGAGTATAAATATTATCAGAAGATAATATTTGTATTTAAACTCACAGATTTCTTGTTGTAATAATAAAGTTGTAGTTGTTTACATACCATGTATTGACAACTCGGAATGGGTGATGTATACCTATTTTGGGGCCATCATGTTGTCGATGTGGTTGCGTAGTAGCACACGGTATTGATTATTGATCTTTATGTGAGAAGTCACTCGGTTTGATTTCATTATTGTCGATTAATAATATGAATTATTATAGCGATAATGACGTTTTGTTTTATTAAGTATTATTAACGTAATAAAAGCGAAACATCTTTTAAATAAAATAGAATACTTTATTAAAGTTATTACATAAATAGAATATATTATATTTTATTATGCATAGTGTTGCATAGTGTTTTGCGTAGTATTATTGCATAGTGTTTGCATAGTAAAATGTTTTTATATAAATAGAATATATTATATTTTATTTAAAAGATTTTTCTTTAAATATGGATAGTCAGTTAAAGTAAATCGATCTGGATAGTTTCATGGATTAATTCTTATGCATTCCATTTTCCTATAAATAGAAGCTCATTCCTTCATTATTTTCTTACGAATTCATTGAAACTACTGAGAGAAAATTATAGAGAGAAACTATAGAGAAAATTATAGAAAGAAGAAGAGTATTATACTTTACTTCTTTACTTCTATATTCGGTTCTTTTCTACGGTAAGGGTGTTATTCTTTCTTCTTGAAGAGAACTTACATTATTCCATTCATTATTATTACATTGGAATAACTTTTGTAAAAGTGATATACCTATACATAACTTTGTATATGTGGCATATCCTATACTTGGTGAAATCCTTATGTTATTCCATTCTTATTTATTACATTTGGAATAACTTTGTATCTGTGCATTTACCCTATACTTGATGACATTCTTCTATTATTACATTTGGAACATCACATGCGTGTGTTTTACAGGACTGGTTAAAATCTTTATTATTACATTGGAACATCACATGCTACGTGTGTTTTACAGGACTGGTTAAAATCTTTATCATTACATTGGAATATCTATCTGTGTGTTTTTACAGGATCTGCAGTTCCATCTTTATTATTACATTGGAACATCACAGCTTGTGTGAATTTCACGACTGGTTCCGTTATTATTATTACATTGGAATAACTTTTATCACATCTGATACTGCATGCATGGTGATTTCTTTTGTTATTCCATTCTTTATTATACCCGGTTGGTTAAAACTTTGACTTCTATACTCCATGAAATTAGTAGAATATCCTTGATATTTGCGTTTCATCGATATCTTTTCATGGAAATATTCTTACGATCATTCTTGAATTTTACTCTCTACTAAGCGATGTCATGTTGACAATTTGGGCGTTAATAATTCATGGATTAAATAATTCTTGAACTTGTTTTATTGAATTATTATGTCATTGTCATCATCCTCATGTTATATTATGTTATCTTTGGCTTACGTGCGTAGATGAACTTAGTATGATTATGACCGAGGATCATTCGGTATAATCATGACTTGATATAAATGATGTGACAAAAGTCCTCGATGGCACATAATGCGATGATGGATAGTTTTTGGTATGATTATGACCGGGGTGATTCGGTATAGTCGTGACCATTGATAATTTGATGAAAATCCTTGGCCAGTAGATGCGGGGATGATTAGATGTGGTGGTTTATTTATTAAAATTTGAGTCTCGTGATAAAAATTGATGAAAACCTTTTAAAACCTAAAAGATAGTAGACTTTATTCTCTACTTTGACTCTTTTAATGGATTGCTATTCCATTGCGATTAAAACGGTTTGTCTATTGTATTTTATCGGTTTAACATTTGTTGAAGGCTAATGATAATTTATTACGCATTATCTTAGTCATAATATTTCTTCTTGGGCTAGTTGAGCTCACCCTTTTCTTTCATTGTTCTCTTGAGAAATGAGAACATAAATTTGAGACGAGTCGGGAAAGCGGAGTAATGGTCGAGAGGATAGCATTAGTAGTCCTCACTATTACGTGAAATAGTGTGATAATAGTTGTAATGAGGACTCCTTTTGAGTTTGTATAATATCTAGTAGACAATATTTTATTTCAAACTCAAACTCACGCTTTATGTATTTGAATTTATGTACACTGGCGAGTTAGGTTAATAAGTTGTATTTGAATTTATGTACCATGTAAGTGGCGACCCAAGATGGGTGGCGATATACCCAAATTTTGGGGTGTTGTGGCGGTTTTGGTATCGAGCTTAGGGATATGATCCTCGCTAAATCACTGAGAGTTAAGAACTAGGAGGGAGATGATGTGGCGCCCCAAAATAGGTATACATCACCCATTACGAGTTGTCGATACATAGTGCGAAACAACTACAACTTTATTATTACAACGATAAAGCGTGAGTTTAAATACAAATATTATCTTACAGACAATATTTATACTCACATAAATCCTCATCACATTTATTGATACATTATTTTACAAAATGGTGAGGACTACTAAACAATCCTTTCTAAAACCTTCATTCCATACCCAGGCTAAATACTTTCGCTATATTCTCGCCTCCCACGAGAAGAATGGAACAAAAAGGAAAGGGTGAGCTCAACTAGCTCGATAAAAGAATATTATGACTAAGATAATACACAACAAATTATCGTTAGTCTTCACGAGGAAAAATTTAATAGAATCTGATAGACAACAAATTTTCAATCAATATTATGGTGAAATAATAATTCATTAGAAGAGTTAAGTAGAGAATGCAAAAACTACTATCTTACATGTATGAATTTAAAAGTTCATCGTCTATCTTTTATCCTGTAACAACAATCGATATACATCTGGAATCAAATATTCATCTTTTTTCACTCTCTGGGCGAAAAGATATTCATCGATTAGTCGTATTCATTTAAACACTGTTCATCTTTTTTGCTTCTGAGCCGAAGATATTAATCGATCGGTCGTGTTCATCTCAACACTGTTCATCTTTTACTACGGGCCAAAGATATTCTTGAAATCATTCATCTTTTACTTTACGGGCGAAGATATTCAATAATATCATCATTTAAGGCGAGGATGATGAAAAATATTTTTAAAGAAGCGAATCCGATGAAACAAAATGACAAGGATTAAGGATTAAGGATTAGATACTTTGTTTTATCCATGTCCAACAATACCCCAAAAATAATCACGGTGGTGTAAAATTCAGAATGATCAAAACATGGATCTGATCAAAGCTAGTATCCAAAATAGATGTTTTGGACAAAAAGAAGAAATTTTATTTTTTTTGGTGAATAGTCTTATATCGTGAATAGTCTTGAGTATCGTGAATAGTCTTAGTATCGTGAATAATCTGAGTATCGTGAATAGTAAATCAGACACCAAAAGATAGAAATTCCACAAAAAATCTTCACGCTTCATGTGATAGTACTAAATGAATAGTAACTTCGTGAATAGTAACTCATGAATAGTAACTTCGTGAATAGTAACTCATGAATAGTAACCCAGAGCATGAAAAAGTTCCAAATTTGATAAAAACATCGGATCGACATTTCGACGTAATGATATTGAAGAAATAATATCATTCTGAAAAAAAAATAATATCCACTTACCTCGAAAGAATCGATTACTTGGAAGGAAGGAAAGGTCGGAAGTGATCTTTGAATGAAACTTATCTTGAAACAACAACTCTCAAAGTATCTAAATACTCACAAAATAAACTCGATAATATAGAGAGAAAGAGAAAACTTTGTTTACGGTGTGATTTTCAATTAACACTTAGCCCTCTATTTATAGGAAAATGTTAGCCGTAGAAGCAGACTTGACTGCTTTACGATGGCTTTACTGCTACTATTGCCACCCACCACATTTGAAATAAAATTCAGCACATTTCTTCACCAACCACAAGTGGGGCCCACTCAATTCTAGAATTTTCCACCAAAATCAATTATAAACCTAATTTAGAATCAGACACCTCTTAAAATTCATAACAAATCATTAGTGCATTTTTAACGGTTCAAAATTTGTGGACATATACTCAACTTATGTATGTATAACATACCCAAAATTACCACAATCAACGGTCGGATTAAAAATTATAACCCCATGATATATCTCAAAACCCACGATTTGATTTTAATACCTCCAATCAGATAAAATCTTGATAAAACACCTCAACATTAATTTCTTCATTTATAACCACATAAATAAATCCATCATTTATATCCATATAAAATAAATATTTCTTTATCATATGAATCGATAATTAATTATTCACAAATAATATTACGAGAATCACAATTATAATGACCAGTAGTTCCCGGAAAGAGGGGCTTTCCAGATAAGGATTTCTCCTTCTTGGCGGCGCAATTAGGTGACCAAACCTCTCCTTGAGCCAGAACTTTCTAGACATTGCCAATAATGTTATCTAATAATATTATTCAAATAATATGAATTATTGATCGATAATGGAGAAAATGTGCGGTGACAATTATTGAACAACAATAATATAAAATATCAACGCGACAATTATTGAATCAATAAAATAAAATATTGAGCGATAACTCTTGTGAAAATTATTGAGTAGTGCCTTCTTACGTAAGGATCAATAATTCAACAATCTTTATGCGTCTGGTGTCTCTCTTTTGTGCGACCACGCGTATTCTTGTATTTTAACCATAAGAGTATTCAACGATCTTAACTTGGTAACAACTACGCCGTTATTTTTAACCAACTTATATTTGTCGTTTTCTTCATCCAATAAACTTTCCGTTATGGGGCCCACACATGGGTTTTGCGCCGTGTCGTACGAATATTCTGAAGCGATCGAATATTCCACGACGAAAAACGAATATTCCCAAACAAAAATGAATATTTTATAACCACTTGCTTATTTTGAAATATTTGCGTATTTAACCCTTAACTATCCACATTAATCAAATCAACCCTTACTATTTCAAAATAATAAATAAAGGAAATTCCTTTTATTTAAAAAAAAATTTGAGGTCTTCTGACCTCCCTCCTTATGAAATTTAAGTCCTCGAAATTGGCGTCGTACTGGTGTTTGAAAAGGTGAGGATACCTCGCTTTCATTTCGTTTTCAATTCCCGGTCATTTCCTCTATAGCATGATTCCTCCACAAAACTTTAACTTGTGGTATGACCTTTCTTGCGTGGGACATGCTCCTTCCTATCCAAGATCTTGATGGTACCTCCTCATCGTTAAGTCTTGGCTATCTCGTCAGGTTCTAACTTCGATAACGTGGTTGGGTCTTTCACATATTCTGAAATGCAGATATGTGAAACACATTATGAACACGAGACATACTCGGAGTAGCGAAGTCTATAGGCTACATTTCTACTCGGTCGAGAATTTGAAATGGACCAATAAATGCGTGGATTGAGCTTTCCTCTCTTCCCAAATCTTGTAACTCCCTTCCATGGAAGCAACTTCATGACAATCGCATGATCCCTACATTAAATTCCACGTCCTTTCGATGAAGATCCGCATAACTCTTTTGTCGATCTTGTCTTGGTTTATCGTTGTCGAATCATTTGGATCTTTTCGGTGATAAATACGTCTTAACTTCGGGTCCCAACAATGTTGCTTCACCCACCTCATCCCAACATATTGGAGAGCGACATTTTAAATCCATATAATGCTTGAATGGAGCCACACTATATACTTGCACGATAAGCTTGTTGTTGTAGGAGAATTCCACCAATGGTAAATACTTATCCCAACTACCCTTGAAGTCTAGGACCACGAGTCTTAATAAATCTTGAAGAGTTTGAATAGTCCTCTCGATTGTCCGTCCGGTTTGGGGATGGTATCTTAGAACTAAATCGCAAATCCGTGCCCGTAGCTTTTTGCAAGCTAACCCAAAATCTTGAAGTGAATCTTGGGTCACGATCCGAAAACTATGGATCTGAGCATGCCATGCAACCTCACGATCTCATTTACGTCATACTACTAGCAAGGCGTTCAAGGAATAAGTCTCCGTGTCGGCGAAAGAAATGAAGCGGACTTGGTTAATCTATCAACAATAACCCAAATAGCATTGATGCCTTGAGAAACCGTAGGAAGACCCGTAACGAAATCCATGGTAATGTGTTCCCACTTCCATTCCGGAATCTCAAGTGGTTGCAGCGGACCCTAGGTCTACTAGATGCTCGCCTTTACCGTTGGCAAGTTAAACACATCGAGATAAACTTTGCAATCTCTCTCTTCGTATTATTCCACCAAAATGTATGTAGAAGATCACGATACATTTAGTACTTCGAGGATGGATTGCAAATGGTGTATTGTGTGCCTCCATCATAATCTTGTACTTCAAATCAGTCGTTAGGAACCTGAAAGCCTAGAGTGGACTCAAGTATTCCTTCTTCATCAATTCTAAACTTAGGAATAGCTCCTTCTTGTACTTTCTTCTTCATACGCATCGGCTCGGGTGATTGGGTGGCTTGAGCGACCTTAACTTTTTCTATTAAAGTTGGCTCTGTCGTATATACTTGACATCATCGCTTTTCGTTCCGCATATGATCTTCTACTCGATCGTCGGCTACCACGTTAAACTTTACCGGGATGGTATTGAATAGTGTGGTCGTAGTCTTTCAATAGCTCGAGCCAGCGTCATTGCTTGCGCGTGTTGAGTTCTTTTTGAGTGAAGAAATATTTAAGGCTTTTATGATGAATATATCTCCACTTTCTCCCCATATAGATAGTGCCTCCATATCTTTAAGCGTAGCTTATTGCTTTGCTGACTCTAGATCATGAGTAGGATAATTCCTCTCATACTCTTTAAGTTGTCGCGAGGCATAGGCTATGACTTTCCCGTTTGCATGAGAACACATCCTAACCCTTTGCACGAAGCATCGTTTGTAGATAACAAATCCATCCAAGAACGGATGGTATTGTTAGAAACAGTCTTAGAAATAAGTCTCCTCTTAAGCTCTTGGAAACTTTTCTCGCATTCTTCATTCCAAAGCGAATTTTGTATCCTTAGGAGTTAGTTAAATTTGAGTTAATGGAGTAGCGATTAGAAAACCCTTCCACGAATCTCCGATAATAACCATTAAGCCCAAAAACTCGTCTTGATCCATGACTTGGTTGCTCCCAACTTTGTATTGCTTGATCTTGGCCGGATCAATGGATACTCCATGTTTTGACACCACATGCCCAAAAATGCTACTTCCTCGAAGCGAACTAGCATTTCTTCAATTTGGCATATAGTTGGTTTTCACGAAGCCTTTGGAGTACCGACTTCAAATGGTGCTCATGATCTTCACGACTTTTGGAATATATAAGGATGTCATCAATAAAGACAACAACGGCCCGATCCAAATATTCCTTGAATACTCGGTTCATCATATCCATGAAAGCCGCGGGAGCATTAGTTAGTCCAAAAGACATGACTAAGAATTCATAATGCCCATCTGGGAGTTACGAAGGCGGTCTTTGGAATATCCTCGATTCTAATTTTTTGGTGATGATATCCGAGCGAAGAAGATCGATTTTTGAAAAGAATTGTGCCCTTACTGCAATTGGTCAAACAAGTCATCAATCTGAGGTGAGGATACCTATTCTTGATGGTGACATGGTTCGATTCCGATAGTCGATACAAAAGTCGCATACTCCGTCTTTCTTTTTTTTACAAATAAAGCAGGAGCACCCCGAGGAGATGTCTTGGGGCGAATGAAACCGATGTCCAACAATTCACATAGTTGGACCTTTAACTCTGAAGTTCAATAGGAGCCATTCGATATGGGGTTTTAGAAATGGGCTTTGTGCGGGTTCAAGATCAATAAAAATTGACTTCACGTTACGGGGTAGGCAGGAAGTTCTTGAAATCGTCGGGAAAATCGATAACAACGGAATATTATTCAAATTTGGCGTGTCTTTATTCAAATCCATAACATGGGCTAAGAAAGCTTGACATCCGTTTTTCAATAAGCGAATAACTTTATGATTAGATATGATGGTGATTGATTTTAATGGTTTAGTTGCTTGAATTAAATACAACGGGTTGGTTAGGAATATGAAAACTAACAACCTTACGAAAACAATCAATTTTGGCATGATGAGTAGTTAACCAATCAATCCCTAAAATCACATCAAAAGCAAGTATCTTTAAAGAGATAAGGTCAACGGTAAGGTGATGGTGCTAACTTGAATCAAACAAGATTTATAAGCGATGGATGTGATGAAAGTTTCTCTAACGGAGTTTCCACGAGATAGATCAAAGTCTAATTTCTCCGGAGTCAAGTTTAAGCGTTGAGCACATGCGGGAGAGATAAATGAATGGGTATACCGGTGTCAAGTAAGGTATAAACTTCATGAGAATTTATAAATAGCTTACCGTGATCACCTCGTTTGGGTTCCTCGCATTATGACCGATCCACAACAAAGCGCTTCTTCCGGAATCGTTGACTTTGACTTTTACAGGGACGATCTTTTGAGTCACCGTCCCCCATTGAACTAGGTTTATTCTGCGTCTGATCTCGAAGCGATATGTCCTTCCTTTCCTGACTATAGCATACCTTGAAGCTGTTGTGGGCGGTTTGGGCGATATGTCCCTCTTTTCGCATTTGTAGCATATAATGGGTGGTCGTTCTCCTCCTTAGAACCGAATTTCTTGCAAACATCGTCTTCACATAGTCGTTATTAAATCTCCTCTTTTAAAATCTCCTCTGACTTCGCTTCTTACATTTTCATGACCATGATTACCACCGAGTGGTTACCATTTACTGTCCGTCTGTTTCTTTCTCCTTGAGTTATCATTATTACATTGTTGCTATCTACGAGTGCGATCCACGGTTATGGTCCCTCGGTTGGCCGTACTCGTTATCTCGCTCTAATAATTGAGCCACATTTACAACATGTCTGAATAAAGAAAGTTTATGAGAAATGAGATCTTGGCGTATCTTAGGGTTTCAAACCTCTAAGAAACATCCGCGTCATCGTTCCTCATTCTCCACCAAATGAGGTCTGAAACACGGATAACTCTGCAAACTTTGCCTCGTCTTTGAGACAAATCGTGTTATTTTGCTCTAATCGATGAACTCCACTTCCTTCATATAGCCGAACACTTTCGGAAAGTATTTGTCATTAAATAGTCTCTGAAAGCGTCTCCCAAGACATGTCTTTGAGTGCGTGGGATGGAGTGCAACTTCACACGACTCCACGATGGTCTGCCTCGCCACGGAACATAAAGGTGGCGAATGGAACCTTCTGTTCCTCGTGCATCCCAGACATCGAATATCTTGGTAATTTGTTTGACCCATGTTTCATGGCGATCGGATCTGCTTTTCCCTTAAATTCAGGTGGTCCCACTCTTTGAAGCTGCTTGGTGTGACAACGTGAATTGCTATCATTTCCTCCTGTATTTTGAACACGAGTCTCCTCGTGCGATTTTGCATGAGCTACAAAAAGCTTCTAAACATCCCTCGTTCATCATCTGCTTTCGGTGGTGTTGTTCACGGGAGGAACATTGCCCGACTGTTGCGTTCTCTCCTCGTTGGTAAAATCTGAGCATCTCCACGGTCTCATTTACTCCATTGTTAATATTCTCGATCGACATTCTCAAATCTTCGTAAAACAAGGGTTAATTAAGGAAATCAATATATCACATAATATCCCTATATCTTGACCAACTAACAAATAAGCTTAGGTAGGACACCTTTGAAGGATTTACTCGTCTCTCCCTCTAGTTTATTCATTCCCCAGAGATCTCCTATGGATACCAGATCCTATCCTAAACTCCTCACGATAGTACGATGCAAGCGTGGATGCGGCCCCCCCCAAATGAGTATAGGGCTACATCACCCATTACGAGTTGTCGAAAATACATCACCCATTCGAGTTGCGAAAACAACTACAACTTTATTATTACAACGATAAAGCGTGAGTTTAAATACAAATATTATCTTACTAGACAATATTTATACTCACGTAAATCCTCATCACATTTATTGATACATTATTTTACAAAAATGGTGAGGACTACTAAACAATCCTTTCTAAAACCTTCATTCCATTTTGACTAAATACTCGCTATATTCTCGCCTCCACGAGAAGAATGGAACAAAAAGGAAAAGGTGAGCTCAACTAGCTCGATAAAGAATATTATGACTAAGATAATATCTGACAAATTATCGTTAGTCTTGACGAGGGAAAAATTTAATAGAATCTGATAGACAACAAATTTTCAATCAATATTACATGATGAAATAATAATTCATTAGAAGAGTTAAGTAGAGAATGCAAACTACTATCTTACATGTATGAATTTAAAAGTTCATCGTCTATCTTTTATCCTGTAACAACAATCAATATATACATACGGAATCAAATATTCATCTTTTGCACTTTCTGGGCGAAGATATTCATCGATTAGTCGTATTCATTTAAACACTGTTCATCTTTTACTTCTGGGCCAAAGATATTAATCGATCGATCGTATTCATCTCAACACACATTCATCTTTTGCTTTCTGGGCCAAAGATATTCTTGAAAATCATTCATCTTTGCACTACTGGCCGAAGATATTCAATAATATCATCATTTAAGGCGAGGATGATGAAAATATATTTTAAAAAGCGAATCCGGTGAAACAAAATGACAAGGATTAAGGATTAAGGATTAAGTACTTTGTTTTATCCATATCCAACAATACCCCAAAAATAATCACGGTGGTGTAAAATTCGAGAATGATCAAAACATGGATCTGATCAAAGCTAGTATCCAAAATAGATGTTTTGGACAAAAAGAAGAAATTTTATTTTTTTTGGTGAATAGTGCCATATCGTGAATAGTCTTAGTATCGTGAATAATAGTCTTAGATATCGTGAATATCATGAATAATAGTAAATCAGACACCAAAAGATAGAAATTCCACAAAAAAACATCTTCACGCTTCATGAATAGTACTAAATGAATAGTAACTTCGTGAATAGTAACTGTGAATAACTCATGAATAGTAACTTCGTGAATAGTAACTCATGAATAGTAACCCAGAGCATGAAAAAGTTCCAAATTTGATAAAAACATCGGATCGACATTTCGGCGTAATGATATTGAAGAAATAATATCATTACGAAAAAAATAATATCCACTTACCTCGAAAGAATCGATTACTTGGAAGGAAAGGTCGGAAGTGATCTTGAATGAAACTTATCTTGAGCAACAACTCTCAAAGTATCTAAATACTCACAAAATCGCTCGATAATATAGAGAGAAAGAGAAAACTTTGTTTACGGTGTGATTTTCAATTCTAACTTAGCCCTCTATTTATAGGAAAATGTTAGCCGTAAAAGCGGACTTGACTTTGCTTACACGATGGCTTTACTACTACTATTGCCACCCACCACATTTGAAATAAAATTCAGCACATTTCTTCACCAACCACAAGTGGGGCCCTCAATTCTAAATTTTCCACCAAAATCAATTATAAACCTAATTTAAATCAGACACCTCTTAAAATTCACAACAAATCATTAGTGCATTTTTAACGGTTCAAAATTTGTGGACATATACTCAACTTATGTATGTATAACATACCCAAAATTACCACAATCAGCGGTCGGGATTAAAAATTATAACCCCATGATATATCTCAAAACCCCGATTTAATTTTTAATACCTCCATCCGATAAAATCTTGATAAAACACCTCAACATTAATTCCTTCATTTATAACCACATAAATAAATCCATCATTTATATCCATATAAAATAAATATTTCTTTATCATATGAATCAATAATTAATTATTCACAAATAATATTACTGAGAATCCATTTATAATGACGGTAGTTCCCGGGAAGAGGGGCTTTCCAGATAAGGATTTCTCTCTTCTTGGCGGCGCATTAGGTGACCAAACCTCTCCTTGATGAGAACTTTCTAGACATTGCCAATAATGTTATCTAATAATATTATTCAAATAATATGAATTATTGATCGATAATGGAAATAATGTGCGATGACAATTATTGAACAACAATAATATAAAATATCAACGACAATTATTGAATCAATAAAATAAAATATTGAGCGATAACTCTGAAAATTATTGAGTAGTATGCCTTCTTACGTAAGGATCAATAATTCAACAATCTTTGTGCAATACTGGTGTGCTCTTGTGCGACCACGCGTATTCATCGTATTTTTAACCACCGGGTATTCAACGATCTTAACGGTAACAACTACGCTGTAGTTATTTTAACCAACTTATATTTGTCGTTTTCTTCATCCAATCGCTTTTCCGTTATGGGGCCCACATGGTCTTTGCTTGTAGTAAACGAATATTCCCAAGCGATCTGAATATTCCACGACCAAAACGAATATTCCCAGAGCAAAATGAATATTTTATAACCACTTGTTTATTTTGAAATATTTAAGCGTATTTAACCCTTAACTATCCACATTAATCAAATCAACCCTTACTATTTCAAAATAATAAATAAAGGAAATTCCTTTTTATTTAAAAAAATTTGAGGTCTTACAGAGGAGACGGGAATTCCTTGTTAAAACTGACCTACCTAAGTTTATTTGTTATTTAATTGGTCGGTTCGAGTATAGGGATAATATTTGATATATTAATTAACCCTTTTGCTTCACAATTCCTTTCGTGTAATAAGAGTGTAACTAGGTCGAAAGCGGAAACAAGCGATGAAGGAATAGAAATATGTGGTCATCATTTAGTAATTATATTTGGTGAATCAACTAGGGTGAAATGGAACCCAACGTTGGAAGAGTGTTTTGCCACTATCATACAAGATGTCTAATGACATACAACCTCGTGTCATCATAAGATGGGTTGTGCTCATCCACTTCTTGAGAGTATATTTACGAGCACTACCTATATGATCTTGGTGTTTGTTTGAAGTATAATTCTCAATTTGAGACAATTAGACTGGAGATAATGATAAATCAAGAGAAGACTCACCATTGGGAAGAATATGATAGTAATCTTCTCATTTTCTTTGGGGTCTATTGGGTAAACCAAGAATAATTGTTAGCTGGCCATATGATATCTATCATAACCTAGAAGCATGGCCTCCCATGTAAAAGAAGGTTTCCTTGAGCACTTCCCAAAGATTCTAATTTCTAAAACAGTTTTTGACTATACATTTATGTAAGGTGTCATTGTGAGGTCTTATCCGAGTTAAGGGATAGAAGTCACAGATTAGTATTAATGTGACGTCTTATCCAAGTCTTGGATGAGAGTAACAGATTTTGAATGATATTTCTATCATTAATAAATTTCTTGGCGTATTCTTGAAGACTTCCTAGCCTACCCTAGAACGTGAAATCGAATTTTGTATTGACCCGATCAAAAAACCCATTTCTTAAACCCTCGAATATTTCTTCAACTAAAAGGATGCATTTCGTGGATTATGATGAAAGTCATAATAAAAGTATAGAACTAATAAAAATCATGGGTATATGAAGTATTAGTAAGTTTTATGATGAGTTATGTTGGTTAGTATGTGAAAACATGAAAGTTTCTTAGAAATCACAAAGAGTTGATAATCGATTTTTGGTGAAAAACATAACATGAAATTCAATTGACCATATCTCCTATTATATTTTGAATTTTTGAATGTGGTCAAGTTCTAGAGTTAGATCTATGAGTTACCTAACTAATCCAAGTGGAATTACTGGAAAAGGTGTTGTAGATTTTTGTGTGGACTGATTTTAGCAAAGGAGTGCAAAGCTGCAAAAACCAAAAAGCTTCTCGCCATGATTTTAGAGAGGCTGTTTCGGCCACTTAAATTATGAGAAAAATTCTGGCCTTTTGGGACATGAAAGTATATGGTATAAAGTACCTTCTGTCCAAAAATGAGCTCATTCGACTTAAAATGAGCAAGTTATGACTATTTCAATATTTAGGTTTTTCCGAAATGAAAAATATAACCGGAGTTCTATAACTCAGATGACCATGAAATTTAAACTGAGGCTCACGTTAACATGTGTAAGGTCCTGCCAAGATTTGGGAATTTTGGAGTTAAACTTGAGGTAGCTAATTTCTTAAGGAATTAATTAGAAATTGATTTTTGAAAAATAGTAAATGAATTTTAAAAATTCCGAGAAAATATATTTTCATTATGGGACTATATTATGCTAAATCCCAGAAAAGAAATATTTTTGGGACTGATTTGGTATTTTTCATGAAAATAGTTTAATTCTGAACATATGAGTTAAATATGTTATGTGAAATAACAAAGTTGAAAATAGGATTTTATGGCTAAAAAAATCCTATATAGAGTATATGCATATTTTTTTGATGAGAGATTTGATAATTGGTGATGATATCTTATGAGTATGGCATTTTGAATGATTAAATGCATTATATGGTAAAGCGTAAACAATTAAGATAAATTGTTTATAAATTTAAGAAGTGATTAAAATATTGTTATAATATTAATGATATTAGATTATGAGATTATTAAGTGATTGATAACATGGGGATATTCTTGAATCTGGATAAATTATATTATAAATGTTTAATATTTATCCTTTATCTCATTTGATTGATTCTTTATATCATTATCCTCATGCTTATATTATGTTGAAAGTCAAATGTGGCTTTTGGTGCATAGATGGACTTGGTATGATTATGACCGAGGATTGTTAGATAATCATAACAGTAATTGAAAACACAATTATCTTTGGTAGTAGTGCATGGATAATTTGTGGTCGTGATACTAATGAATACCGATTATCATTTGTCGTAGTGTATTGATAATTTGTGGTCGTGATATTAATGAATACACAATTATCTTTGGTAGTAGTGCATGGATAATTTGTGGTCGTGATACTAATGAATACACAATTATCTTTGGTAGTAGTGCATGGATAATTTGTGGTCGTGATACTAATGAATACACGATTATCTTTTAGTAGTAGTGCATGGATAATTTGTGGTCGTGATATTAATGAATACACAATTATCTTTTGTAGTAGTAGTGCATGGATAATTTGTGGTCGTGATACTAATGAATACACAATTATCTTTTGTCGTAGTGCATGGATAATTTGTGGTCGTTGATATTAATGAATACACAATTATCTTTTGTAGTAGTGCATGGATAATTTGTGGTCGTGATCTTAATGAATACACAATTATCTTTGGTAGTAGTGCATGGATAATTTGTGGTCGTGATACTAATAAATACACAATTATCTTTGGTAGTAGTGCATGGATAATTTGTGGTCGTGATCTTAATGAATACACGATTATCTTTTGTCGTAGTGCATGGATAATTTGTGGTCGTGATACTAATGAATACACGATTATCTTTGGTAGTAGTGCATGGATAATTTGTGGTCGTGATACTAATGAATACACGATTATCTTTTTGTAGTAGTGCATGGATAATTCGTGATCGTGATCTTAATGAATATCCTTGGCTTGTAGTGCGGGGATGATTCGATGATATGGATTAATTATTGAAATTTGTCTCGTGAATGAAATATTAATTCATGGATGTGGTAAAAGTCATCTTTGGTAGTAGTGCATTGATAGACTTGGTATGATTATGACCAAGGATTATTCGGTATAATCATGGCCAGATTGAAAACACGAATATCCTTGGCGATTGGTGCATGGATAATTAAATGGTCGTGATCTTAAGTCGCTGCGTCTCGGCATTATTGGTTTCTGATTGTATATCTTTAGCTTGTAGTGCAAAGATGAATTGTTAATGAATATCTTTGGTAGAATTGCAAAAATGAATTTAATGTTTTCAACGATAAAGGTATTCAAGGTATCCTCACCTCTTTATCATATCAGTATCGTACCCTAATTTCGAGGCGAAATTCCATAAGGAGGGAGATTGTGAGACCCCAGTTTTTATCGATAAAGATTTAAATTTTGTCAAAATAATTTTTTAATTTTATGGTGTGAATTTGAGATAATATTATAGTTGTGGGTAGTATTTATAAATTTTGCAAAGTATCACAGTGGTTATATTATATTCGATTGGTGGGGAATATTCGGTTTAGCGAGGAATATTAAATACAACTGGCTCAATCATTGGTGGACCCTGATAATGAAATTATTGTCGGATTGAGAAAGCGACAAAAAATATTTTATTGAAATAACGGCGGAAGTTTTACTGGTTGATCTTGTTGAACTACTTTCGGTAGTAAAAATACGATGTACGTGTGGTTGCGTAGTAGCGCGCGATATTGATTATTGATGCTTATGTGAGAAGTCACTCGGTTTGATTCCATTATTGTCGATTAATAATATGAATTATTATAGCGATAATGACGTTTTGTTTTATTAAGTATTATTAACGTAATAAAAGCGAAATATCTTTTAAATAAAATAGAATACTTTATTAAAGTTATTCATAAATATAATATATTATATTTTATTATGCATAGTATTGCATAGTGTTTTGCATTGTGTTTTGCATAGTATTGCATAGTGTTTGCATAGTAAAATGTTTTTATATAAATAGAATATATTATATTTTATTTAAAAGATTTTTCTTTAAATATGGACCGTCAGATTAAAGTAAATCGATCTGGATGAATTCATGGATTAATTCTTATGCATTCCATTTTCCTATAAATAGAAGCTCATTCCTTCATTATTTTCTTACGAATTCATTGAAACTCTAGAGAGAGAAATTATAGAGAAAAATATAGAGAAAAAATTATAGAAAGAAGAAGAAGATTACTGCTTCTTCACTACTTATATATTAGGTTCTTTTTACGGTGAAGGGTGTTATTCTTTCTTCTTGAAGAGAACTTACATTATTCCATTCACTATTATTACATTTGGAATAACTTTGTAAAAGTGATATACCCTATACATAACTTTGTATATGCGGCGTATCCTATACTTGGTGAAATCCTTATGTTATTCCATTCTTATTTATTACTCATTGGAATAACTTTTGTATCTGTGATTTACCTATACTTGGTGACATTCTTACATTATTCATTTGGAACATCACATGCATGTGTTTTTACACCGGACTGGTTAAATTTTATTATTACATTGGAACATCACATGCATGTGTTTTACACCCGGACTGGTTCCGCTCTTTATCATTCTGTTGGAATATCCTATCTGTGTGTTTTACAGGATGCGGTTCCATCTTTATTATTACATTGGAACATCACGCTTGGGTGTGAATTTTACGACTGGTTCCGTTATTATTATTATGTTGGAATAACTTTGTCCATGCAAAGTACCGCATGCGTGGTGATTTCTTTTGTTATTCCATTCTTTATTATACCCAGTTGGTTAAAACTTTGACTTCTATACTCCATGAAATTAGTAGAATATCCTTGATATTTGCGTTTCATCCAATATCTTTTCATGGAAATATTCTTACGATCATTCTTGAATTTTACTCTCTGAAAGCTTGATGTCATGTTGACAATTTGGGCGTTAATAATTCATGGATTAAATAATTCTTGAACTTATTTTATTGAATTATTATGTCATTGTCATCATCCTCATGTTATATTATGTTATCTTTGGCTTTACGTGCGTAGATGAACTTAGTATGATTATGACCGAGGATCATTCGGTATAATCATGACTTGATATAAATGATGTGACAAAAGTCCTCGATGGCTTTTCTGTAATGCGATGATGGATAGTTTTTGGTATGATTATGACCGGGGTGATTCGGTATAGTCGTGACCATTGATAATTTGATGAAAATCCTTGGCCGTAGTACGAGGGATGATTAGATGTGGTGGTTTATTTATTAAAATTTGAGTCTCGATGATAAAAATTGATGAAAACCTTTTAAAACCTAAAAGATAGTAGACTTTATTCTCTACTTGACTCTTTTAATGGATTGCGTATTCATTGCCGCATTAAACCGGTTTGTCTATTGTATTTTATCGGTTTAACATCTTTGTTGAAGGCTAATGATAATTTATTCGCATTATCTTAGTCATAATATTTCTTCTTGGGCTAGTTGAGCTCACCCTTTCTTTCACTTGTTCTCTTCTTGAAATGAGAACATAGGCCGACGAGTCGGGAAGCGGAGTAATGGTCCGAGAGGATAGCTTTAGTAGTCCTCACTATTACGTGAAATAGTGTGATAATAGTTGTAATGAGGACTCCTTTTGAGTTTGTATAATATCTAGTAGACAATATTTGTATTCAAACTCACGGTTTATGTCATATTATACATGCAGATTAGGTTAGTAAGTTGTATTTGAATTTATGTACCATGTAAGTGGCGACCCAAGATGGGTGGCGTATACCTAATTTTGGGGGTGTCGTTCATGCATGTGTTTTACACCGGGACACGGTTCCGCCTTTATTATTATTACATTTGAAACATCCATGCATGTGTTTTTACACCCGGACCGGTTCCGCTTTATTATTATTATTCTCGAACATCACATGCATGTGTTTTACGCCGGACCTAGTTCCGTTATTTATTATTCATTGGAATAACTTTCAAGTCTTGATCTATCGCATGCATGGTGATTTCTTTTGTTATTCCATTCTTTATTATACCCGGTTGGTTAAAACTTTGACTTCTATACTCCATGAAATTAGTAGAATATCCTTGATATTTGCGTTTCATCCAAAGATCTTTTCATGGAAATATTCTTCTCGATCATTCTTGAATTTTACTCTACAAAACAAAGATTATCGTGTTGACAATTTGGACGTTAATAATTCCCGGATAAAATAATTCTTGAACTTGTTTTATTGAATTCTTATATCATTGTCATCATCCTCATGTTTATATTATGTTGAAAGTCATCTCATGGCTTGTAGTGCATAGATGGACTTGGTATGATTATGACCGAGAGACTATTCGGTGTAATTATGGTAGTAATGTTATGTTACAAATGATGTGATAAAAATCCTCGATGGTAGTAGTGCATTGATGGATGATTGTTGGCATGATCATGACCATTAATGAATACACAACTATTCTTGGCCGTAGTGCATGAATAATTGTGGTCGTGATACTAAAGAATATCCTTGGCGTAGTAGTGCGGGGGTGATTCGATGATGTGAAATATTTATTAAAGTTGAGTCTCGATTATAACGAAGATGAAAAAACCTTTTAAATCATAAAAGATAGTAGATTTTATTTTCTACTTGACTCTTTTAATGGATTCTTTGGTTCATTTGTAGTTAAACTTGATGTTCATTTTATTTTATCGGTTTAACAACATTGTTGTAGGCTAATGATAATTTATTTTGCATTATCTTAGTCATAATATTTCTTCTTGAGCTAGTTGAGCTCACCCTTTCTCTCTCTTACTATTCTCTTGAAAATGAGAATATAGGCGGACGAGTCGGGGAATGGAGTAATGGTCCGAGGGATAGCATTAGTAGTCCTCACTATTACGTGAAATAGTGTGATAATAATTGTAATGAGGACTCCTTTTGAGTTTGTATAATATCTAGTAGACAATATTTGTATTCAAACTCACGATTTATGTCGTATTGTACCACACAGTTATATTAGTAAGTTGTATTTAAATTACATACCATGTATCGACTACCCAAGATGGGTGATGTATACCTAATTTTGGGGGCGTCACGGTTGGTATCGAGCTTAGGGATATGATCCTGGCTAAGATGTGAGAATAGTACTAGGGGGAGAGGCGGGGAATAACTTTGCTAGTATGACCTACCTAAGTTTATGTCTTTATTTTATTGGTCGGTCGAATATAGGGATAATTTGTTACATGTCAATTAACCTTTTGTTTTGTGGCGATGTCTGAAAATGACATCCGAGAATGTTGAGAATAGCAATGGAGCACGAGCGATCGTTGATTCACCACATATCAATAATCGAGGATAATGTGCATCGAGAAGGCGACAATCCTCATGCAAACAACAACACCGACCAAATGATGAATGATCAAATGTTCGAGGCTTTATGAAATTTATGCAACAATGAAAGAGAGCGACTCTGTCCAAAAGCGTAGGTGTGAAACACGGAAAACTCTCGGGCGGTCACCGCTAAATAATTCAAGGAGCCGGGACCACCGGGAGTTTAAGGAGAGCCAAAACCACTTCTCGCGGAAGCATGGATAAAGCAGATTACCAAGATATTTGATGTCTTGGGATGCTCCGAGGAGCAAAGGTTCCTTTCACGCCTTTATATTGCGGCGGAGAAGCGATTCTTCGGTGGGAATCGGTAAAAGCGTACTCAACTTCTTGTCTTGAAGATATCTTGGGAGAAGTTCCAGGAGTCATTCAACGACAAATACTTTCCGAAAGTATTCGCCATACATGAAGGAGGTGAAGTTTATCAAGTTGGAACAAAATAATATGATCGTGTCGCAATACGAGGCAAAATTTACGGAGTTATCACGGTTTACGTCCCACTTGGTGGATAATGAAGAGAGAATGGCGCGAATGTTTTTAAGAGGTTTGAAGTCGGAGATACGTCAACATCTTATTTCTCATAAACTGTGTTTGTATTCAGATGTTGTAAATAGGGCTCAGTTAGTGGAGCGCGATAACGATTCAACGAATGACTAAAAAGAAGCGGTTGCAAAAAATTATAATACCAAATGAGTAGTCATCAAGCGGTGACAACAAGCGTGGAGGAATCAACGGGCCAAATATGGTAACCACTTGGTGGTAATCGTACCAAAACAATAAGAATGGACATTTCAAGAAAAGGAGATTCAATGATGATGGAAAGACGTCGAAGACCAAAGACCCGTTGTTGTTAAGGAAGGAGAAAGACCACCTATCATATGCTTCAAATGCGGAGAGAGGGACACATCGATCCGAACTACGCCATGCCAAATCAAAGCATGTTATAATTGTGGAAGAGAAGGTCACTTAGCTCGATTTTGTCATTTCATCAAGACAAATTCAACTAGGATGGAGGTACCAAAGTAGTTCGAGGAAAAGTCAAAACCGGTAGTCTGCAGGAGAGCGTTTGTTGTGACCTCCCGGAGAAGCGAGGAACCCGAATGAGGTCATCATGGGTAAGCTTATCATAAACTCTAATGAAGTCTATACTTTATTTGATACCGGTTTTACCCATTCTTTTATTTCTCTACTTGCGCTCATCGATTAAATTTGACTCAGGAGAAATTAGACTTTGACTTATCTGTGGAAACTCAGTTGGGAGAAACCTTCATTACATCCACCGCTTATAAGTCTTGTTTGGTTCAAATCGGTACCCTCACATTACTGTCGATCTTATTTCATTAAAATACTTACATTTGACGTGATTCTGGGATTGATTGGTTAACTACTTATCATGCAAAAATTGATTGTTTTCGTAAGGTTGTTAACTTTCATATTCCTAATCAACCTATTATGCGAATTCAAACGACCAAACTATTAAAATCAATCACGGTCATCTCAAGACATAAAGCTATTCGTTTATTGAAAAAGCGGATGTCAAGCTTTCTTAGCTCATATCACGATTTAAACAAAAATACGTCGGTTTTGAACGATATTTCTATTGTTAATAAATTTCTGACGTATTCCCAAGAACTTCTGGCCTACCCCGGGCGTGAAATTGAATTTTGTATCAACCTTGAACCCTTGTCTACAAAACCTATTTCCAAAGCCCCATATCGAATGGCTCTATTGAACTTCGAGTTAAAAGACCCAACTGCAGGAATTGTTAGACATTGGCTTTATTCGTCCTAGTACTTCTCCTTGGGGTGCTCATGTTCTATTCGTGAAGAAGAAAAAGATGGGAGTATGCGACTTTGTATTGATTATCGGGAGTTGAATCATGTCACCATCAAAAATAGGTATCCATTGCCACGTATTGATGACTGTTTGACCCGATTGCAAGGAGCCAAATTCTTTTCAAAGATTGATCTTCGTTCCTGATATCACCAATTGAAGATTAGAACCATTGACATTCCAAAGACGGCTTTTCGAACTCCGATGCGGGCATTATGAATTCCTAGTCATGTCCTTTGGATTGACTAATGCTCCTGCTTGCCTTCATGGATATGATGAACCGAGTATTCAAGAAATATTTAGATCACTTTGTGGTCGCGTCTTTATTGATGACATCCTTATTTATTCCAAAAGCCGTGAAGATCATGAGCAACACTTGAGGCTGACACTCTAAAAGCTTCGTGAATATAAGCTTTATGCCAAGTTGAAGAAATGCGAGTTCTGGCTTGAAGAAGTAGCAATCCTTGGGCACGTGGTATCAAGTCATGGAATATCTGTTGACCCAAAGAAAGATTGAAGCTATTCAAAGTGGGAAGAACCTAAATCGATGGCCAAAATGCGTAGCTTTCTCGGTTTAATTGGTTATTATCGGAGATTCGTGGAAGGATTTTCTCGAATCGCCACTCCATTACTTCAACCGACTCGAAAAGATAAAAAGTTCGGTTGGAGCGAAGAATGTGAGAAGAGTTTTCAAGAACTCAAGAGGAGACTTATTTCAAAGACTGCTACGACAATACCATCTGGCTCGGAGAGGATTTGTCATCTACAGTGATGCTTCGGGCAAAGGGTTGGGATGTGTTCTCATGCAACATGGAAAAGTTATAGCTTATGCCTCGCGACAACTCAAAGAATATGAGAGGAATTATCCTACTCATGATCTAGAGTTAGCAGTTGTTGTCTTTGCTGCTTAAAATTTGGAGGCATTACTTGTATGGGAGAAAGTGGAGATCTTCTGGATCATAAAAGCCTCAAATATTTCTTCACTCAAAAGAACTCAACATGCGACAACGTTGGCAGCTTGAATCGATGAAAGATTATGATCATACCATCCAATACCATCCTGGAAAAGCGAACGTGGTATCGGCGCGATTGAGTAGAAGATCATATGCAAAATCACGAGTCGTTATTGTTAACTCAAAGGCCCATTTTGTGTGACTTGCAAAGGATGGAGATAGAGTTAAAGACTCGAGGGGCGCATGTGATGATAAGCGAGTATCTGAGTAGAACCGACTTTAATCGATAAAGTTAAAAGGCGCTCAAGCTACGGACACGGAGGATATGCGTATGAGGAAGAAAGTGCAAGAAGGTGCTATCTTAGGAAGCAAGAATCGATGAAGAAGGAATACTTGAGTCAACTCCGGACTTTGTGTTCCTAACGCACTGATTTAAAGTATAATATCATGATGGAGGCGCACAACACACCATTTGCAATCTATCTCGGAGTACCAAAATGTATCATGATATTAAATCATACATTTTGGTGGAGCAATATGAAGAGAGAGATATCGTTTTTATCTCAAGGTGTCTAACTTGTCAACGAGTTAAAGCGGAGCATCAAGTACCAAAGGTCCATTGCAACCACTTGAAATTCCGTAATGGAAGTGGGAGCACATTACCATGGATTTCGTTCTGGGGTCCTTCCTAAGGTTTCTCAAGGCATTGATGCGATTTGGGTCATTGTTGATAGATTGACCAAGTCCGCTCATTTCTTACCGATCTGAGAAACTTATGCACTTGAACGTCTTGCTCGTATGTACATAAACAAGATTGTAAGATCGCATGGTATGCCTGCAGTATCCATAGTTTCGATCGAGACCCAAGATTCACTTCACGATTTTGGGTTAGTTTGCAAAAAGCTATATGGCACGACTTACGATTTAGCTTCGGCATATCATCCTCGGGACGGACGGACGGACAATCGGAGAGGACTATTCAAACTCTTGAAGATCTATTAAGACTCTGTGTCCTTGATTTCAAGGGAGTTGGGACAAGTTCTTACCATTGGTGGAGTTTTCCTACAACAACAATTATCAAGCAAGTATTGGCATGGCTCCATTCGAGCGTTGTATGGAAGAAAGTGTCGTTCTCCAAGATATCTTTGGGATGAGGTGGGTGAAGCAACGTTGTTGGGACCGAAGTTGAATACGTATGACTACTGAAAAAGATTCAAACGATCCGACAACGATATAAAAACCTCACAAAATCGACAAAAAGAGTTATCTTGATCTTCATCGAAAGGACGTGGAATTCGATATAGGAGATCATGTGTTGTTAAGAGTTGCTCCATGGAAAGGAGTTACAAGATTTGGAAAGAGAGAAAACTTAATCCTCGATTCATTGGTCCATTTTAATCCTCGATCGAGTAGGAATCGTGGCCTATAGACTCGCTTTCTGCCAAATATGTCTCAGTGTTCATAACGTTTTTCACATATCCATGTTACGTAAATATGTGAAAACCCCGAACCATATTATTGAGTTAGAACCGGACGAAATAGCGAAAGATTTGGCGTATGAAGAGGTTCTTGTTCAAATTTTGGATAAGAAGGAACATATTCTACGCTCCAAGGTTATACCTCAAATCAAAGTTTTGTGGAGGAACCACGATGTTGAGGAAATGACTTGGGAGTTAGAATCGAAATGAAATCAAGGTATCCTTACCTCTTCTACATACCGTGTGCGCACCCTAATTTCGAGGCAAAATTTCATAAGAAGGAGATGTTGTAAGACCCACTTTTATAAATAAAGATGAATTTTTATAAATATTATTTTTGAATATTATGGAATAAATTTGATATAATGTTATAGTTGTGGGAAATATTTATAAATTTTGCAAAGTAAGCAAGTTGTTATAAAATATTAGTTTGGTGGGGGAATATTCTTTTTGTCGGGGAAATATTCGATGACGACGGCTCGATCATTCATGGACCCCACAACGGAAGTATTGTCGTAGTAGAGAAAATGACAAAATTATCTTTCTATAAAAATAACTTGGAGAGGTGTTACCGTTAAAACTGTTGAACTACCCGGGTGGTAAAAAATACGATGTCTACGCTGTGGTTGCATAGTAGCACACTATTGATTATTGATGCTTACGTGAGAAGTCACTTAGCTATACTCAATTATTACTCTGATGAATTGTTGCATCATATCTCTTATATTATTGATTCAATTATTGTCACAAGATCATCATCAGATAATATGTTATATTATTAATTGAGACGACAAGTTATAAATGATTAATAATTGTTGAAAGATTAAATATGTGTTGATTAAAAATAAAATGATTTGTGGTAATATTTATTCAATCCTTGATGTATATAAAGAGTCTGTTATGAGACGTTTGTGGTAAGTTTTATTATTTTATGGGGGGCCCATATGTCATCATCTAAGAGTCTCTTCGTCAATAGTAATTACCTTTGTGAATAGTAATTACCTTCGTCAATAGTATTTACCTTCGTTCATAGTATTTACCTTCGTCAATAGTATTTACTTTTAAATCGATAGTAATTACCTTCGTCGATAGTAATTACCCCTTCGCAAATAGTAGTTGTCCTTTCATATTACCAAGAGTTAACTGCCTCTTGATTGTTCCAAGGGTTAATTACCCCTTCACAAATAGTAGTTGTCTTTTTCAATATTACCAAGAGTCATTTTGACCCTTCATTAAGACCAAGAGCCACCTCGGTTTTTATATAAATAGAAAGCTCATTCCTTCATTATTTCTTACTGAATTCACTTTGAAACTAGAGAGAAAATTATAGAGAGAAAAGAAAAGTATATTCTCGCTACTTCACTTTTCCAATATTCAGTTCTTCTAAGGTAGGGAATATTATTTGTTGTACTCGTAAGGAGTTTTATTCTTTCTTATTCATGAAGAGAACTGTTGTTATTCCAATTCTTATTATTCATTGGAATAACTCAGATATACGCGCCATTTACCCTATACTTGGTGACATTCTTCTATTATTACATTGGAACATCCTGCGTGCATGTGTTTTACACCGGACCGGTTCCGTTATTTATTATTCTGTTGGAATAACTTTATGCATGCGGCTACATCGCATGCACGGTGATTTCTTTTGTTATTCCATTCTTTATTATACCCAAATAAGTTAAAACTTTGACTTCTATACTCCATGAAATTAGTGGAATATCCTTGATATTTGCGTTTCATCCAAAGATATCTTTTCATGAAAATATTCTTCCGATCATTCTTGAATTTTACTCTACAAAACAAGATGATCGTGTTGATAATTTGGAAGTTAATAATTCTGGATAAAATAATTCTTGAACTTGTTTTATTGAATTCTTATATCATTGTCATCATCCTCATGTTTATATTATGTTGAAAGTCATCGTGGCTCAGTAGTGCATAGAAGGACTTGGTATGATTATGACCAGAGACTATTGATTGTAATCATGACCGTAATGTTACAAATGATGTGATAAAAATCCTCGATGGTAGTAGTGCATTGATGGACAGATTGTTGGCATGATCATGACCATTAATGAATACACGTACTATTCTTGGCCCGTAGTGCATGAATAATTGTGGTCGTGATACTAAAGAATATCCTTGGCAGTAGTGCGGGTGATTTGATGATGTGGAATATTTATTAAAGCCGAGTCTCAAATTATAATGATGATGAAAAACCTTTTAAATCATAAAAGATAGTAGATTTTATTTTCTACTTGACTCTTTTAATGGATTCTTTGGTTCATTTGTAGTTAAACTTGATGTTTATTATATTTTATCGGTTTAACATTTGTTGAAGGCTAATGATAATTTATTACGCATTATCTTAGTCATAATATTTCTTCTTGAGCTAGTTGAGCTCACCCTTTCTTTCACTATTCTCTTCGAAAATGAGAATATAGTTTGGGGACGAGTCGGGAGCGGAGTAATGGTCCGAGGATAGCATTAGTAGTCCTCACTATTCGTGAAATAGTGTGATAATAATTGTAATGAGGACTCCTTTTGAGTTTGTATAATATCTAGTAGACAATATTTGTATTCAAACTCACGCTTTATGTCGTATTGTACACCGGCAGTTATATTAGTAAGTTGTATTTAAATTCTGTACCATGTATCTGACTACCCAAGATGGGTGATGTATACCTAATTTTGGGGGCGTCACATATATTGCTCATAGCAAGCACACAAGATGCAAACAGGAACATCATACCGATTGCTTTTGCAGTTGTTGATAGTGAAAATGAATCATTATGGAGATGGGTTTTCATCAATTTGAGAAATGCTCGTGGTGTTAGAGAAGGACAATGCATCGTTTCAGACAGACATGAAGCAATTATCAAGGGACTTAATTGTGTGTTCCTTGATGTCATGCACGGTTCATGCACATACCATATTTTGAAAAATATAAAAAACAGATTCAAAAAGAAAGGAGAAGAGATAAAAAAAAGCATACAAAGCAGCTTATAGGGCTTACACTATAGAAGAATTCAACATACATATGGCTGAACTTGATGCAATTGATACTAGAATAAGGACATATCTGGAGGAAGAAGTTAAGCTAGAAAAGTGCACGAGGCTCTATGGAACTGTAAGCAGGTATTCAACAATGACTTCAAACACCGCTGAATCTATTAACCATGCAATCAAGGGAATCAGAGATCTTCCAGTTGCGTCGATGATTGAATGCCTACGTTGTATGGTTCAAAGGTGGTATTTCACAAACAAACAATCAGCAATATCAACTTTCACAAACCTTTCCACAACAGCTAAGAGAAGATTGCAAGATAATATCAACGAGTCAAAGAAACTTAAGGTCAGTCATAAACCACCTATATTGTTACTGCATATCTTCGAAAAAAAATAGCATTAATATTTATATAAAACCACAATATACATTTTTGGTTACCAATATAAACTGTAAAAGTTTCCAATAGTACATATAACTTAAATTATTCCATATATTCAAAAAAAAGTAATTATTATACATACTAACTACACTATTAAATTGTGTTGTAAGTTGAGACATCGAATCTAGTGATTTTTACTGTTTACGATGTCACCAAATAATTTATCGTGGATATGGAACAAAAGACATGCACATGTCGTAAATTTCAATACCATGAAATGCCTTGCTCACACGCTGCTGCTGTTATTAGCAAAAGGAATATGAGCTGTTATGATTTTTGCTCAAAATACTATTCAAAAAAAACTTTGGTAGACACATTTTCAACTTCCATCATGCCGTTGGATGACAAAGAGAATTGGGATGTTCCGCATTTAGATTAAAAACATATGTGTCAAACCACCAAATACTGAAGAAGACCTTTGGACGACCAAAGATTGGAAGGTACAAGCATGTATGCGAAAATACGATTCGTAATAAATGCGATTTATGCGAGAAAAAAGACACAACAAAAAAACATGCAATAATCCACCAATTTTGAGGCCAAAAACGTTATGATATACTTCAACATCAAAAAAATTGTAACAGGCTCCTTGATGTTTACTGAGGTTGCTCAATATACATTCATATTGTAATCATTTTATTGATTAAATAAAACAAAATTTATATTGCACAATATTGAAATATGTTTATTTTCATTAATTTCTTTTTAACAACAAGTAATTATAACTTCAAATAAAATAATATATAACATAACTATTTATGTATATTTTGGTTACTACCTATAACTAAAACAGTTACCTGTTATTGAAATTTTGGCTACCAACTGTACCATGTAAAAAACATATGCAATTACAAACATTAATAGAGTAATTTTAATTAATATAATCATTTTGTTAAACCACAAATACTTTTTTATTATAAACAATATATGTTGTTTGTGAACCAACACAACCATAACAAAACAAAACATAATATAAGGTGTAAAGTGTGATATAATTTCCTGTTATGGCTGATTCCCTGTTTTGAAATGTGTTAATTTTCATTAATTTCTTTTAAAAAACAAGTAATTCTAACTTCAAATAAAATAATATATAACAGACATATTTAGGTATATTTTGGTTACTACCTAAAACTAAAATAGTTACCTGTAAATGAACTTTTGGCTACCAACTGTACCATGTAAAAAATATATGCAATTACAAACATTAATAGAGTAATTTTTAATTAATATAACTGTTTGGTAAACCAAAAATGCTGTTTATTATAAACAATATATGTTGTTTGTGAACCAAAACAACCATAACAAAACAAAACATAATATAAGGTGTAAACTGTGATATAATTTCCTGTTATGGCTGATTCCCTGATTTGAAATGTGTTCATTTTAATTAATTTCTTTTAAAAAACAAGTAGTTCTAACTTCAAATAAAATAATATATAACAGACATATTTATGTATATTTTGGTTACTACCTAAAACTAAAATAGTTACCTGTAATTGAAATTTTGGCTACCATTTGTACCATGTAAAAAACATGATTGGTGGCAATGAAAAGTGTTAACTTTATATGCAAATCTGGCAACAAATTGTATTTAATTGAATTTTAAATTTGTACGTAAATACAACTATTTGCACACCCACAAATCTGGCAACAAATCTAACCAATTGAATTTTAAATTTGTACATAAGTACAACTATTTGCCCACCAGCAAAAACTGATGATCATAACAGGAAACAACATTATTAATTTGTAAATGTTTTTTACAATATATTATTAATACTAATTGGATACCAATACGAATTCAAATAGATACCTTAATATTCAAATTTAGCAACCCACTGTACCATAAATAAAAATGTTAACAATAATATTTACGAAAATTAAATACAAAACAAAAAACAACAATTTGATCCAACAAAACATACTCATACTTCCAATAGTAAAAATTAATACATTATTCAATCATTAAAATAATTACAAAACATTTCAAAATCAAAAACCATATCAAATCAAAATAATTACAAAACATTTCCACAACCAATAACCATATCAAATAGTATAAAATAGACAAAAAAATAAAAATAACAAGTTGCATAAGCATACTAGTCTTCACTAGCGAATCTTCTTGGATATTCTGAGTCAGATTCATATCCACCTACATGTTTGTTCCTCGCATGATTAAACAAGTTGACACATAGCTTCCTGCGGTATTGAAGGATTGGAAATGGTTTTGGCATTTCATAAATCGTCTGATGAAGGAAATGTTCCACAAAATAAATTGTAAACATTCCGCAATCGCTAAAACAACAATAAAGATATAAAACAAATCAAAACAAACTTCATGATATATGGAAAACTGATAAAATAAAAACAATGTAAACTTACCCTTCAATTTGTTCCGGAAGACCCTCGGCAAATTCGAGATCAATGATATCATGTTCTCATTTGTTGCGGTATGGAACTCTATTGAAATCGATATCAGATCTATTCTTCCAAAACCCGTAACTAGACAAAATTATGGGAAGAATAAAGATGTAAGGCTCACACACATCAATAATATTTGTGCGCATTACATTCATGTCCTGTTGTAGAGAATTATAAACCACTAATACTCTGCGATGCACATCAAAAACCAGCAAAAACCAATGACCAGGAGCTAACATATGAACAGGAAACATGACAAAATCAACGGTAACCCACGGTGTGTTGATGTAAGACCCCAATTTTTTTTTATAAAGATGATTTTTCTATAAATATCATTTTTGAATATTATGGAATGAATTTGATATAATGTTATAGTTGTGGGTAATATTTATAAATTTTGCTAAGTATGCAAGTTGTTATAAAATATTCGATTAGTCGGGGAATATTCTTTTTGCCGAAAATATTCGTACAACGGCACAATCATTGGTGGACCCCGCAACGAAATTATTGTCGGATTGAGAAAACGACAAAAATATTTTATGAATAACGGTGGAGGTGTTATTGTTAAAACTGTTGAAACTACCCTTAGTAAAAAAAGTACAATGTCTGCGGGTTAGCGTAGTAGACACTTGCAGTATTGATTATTGATGCTTACGTGAGAAGTCACTTTCGGTTATACTCAATTATTACTCTGATAATTCTTTGCATCATATCTCTCGTATTATTGATTCAATTATTGTCACAGTATCATATGCATTATATGTTATATTATTAAATCAATAATTGAGACGACAAAGTTATTCATATTATTAAATTGCAATATTTACAATGTCTAGAAGCTCTGTCAAAGAGAGGTTTGGTCACCTAATTGCGCGCCAATAAGGAGAAATCCTTATTGGAAAGTCCCCTCTTTCCTGGGAACAACCTGGTTGCTAAATATTGTGAGTTATAATATTAATGATGAATAAGTTCGTGTTGATTAAAGATGAGTTACTATTCACGAGTTACTATTCACGAGTTACTATTCATGAGTTACTATTCATGAGTTACTATTCACGAGTTACTATTCATGAGTTACTATTCATGAGTTACTATTCACCTGATTACTATTCACTCTAGTATTGTGCATTCGGGTATTTGGGTACAATATTATTCCATGAGGAGATGTACTAATTTTTCAGATCGTTGGTTGAAGTTATATTAGTGAATCATTATGGACCGATGGTGGAAAGTTATAATAGTGAATCAATATGGATCGCTGGTTTAAAGTTTTAATAGTAAATTAGTATGGACCGTTGCTTTAAGTTTTAATAGTAAATCGATCTGGACTGTTCGTTTAAAAGTAAATCGATCTAGACCGTTCATGAATTAGTTACTATTCAATCCATTCTTCTATAAATAGAAGCTCATTCCTTCATTATTTCTTATGAATTCACTGAAACTCTAGAGAGAGAAATTATAGAGAAAGAAGAAGAGTATTCTCGCTACTTCACTACTTCTATATCCAGCTTTCTTTTTACGGTGAGGGGGTGTTATTCTTTCTTATTCATGAAGAGACCTTACATTATTCCATTCTTTATTATTCTATTAGAATAACTTTTGTATCTGCTGAAATACCTATACTTGGTGAAATCCTTATGTTATTCCATTCTTTATTTATTCTGTTAGAATAACTTTTGTATATATGCATACCCTATACTTGGTGAAATTCTTATGTTATTCTATTCTTTATTATTACATTTGGAATAACTTTTATATCATGCCACATACCTATACATAACTTTGATATGCACGGCATACCTATACTTGGTGAAATCCTTATGTTATTCCATTCTTTATTATTACATTGGAATATCACATGCTCATGCGTTTTGTGGGCTGACCGGTTCCGCTTTTTATTATTCTCATGGAATAACTTTGCTCTATCGCTAAGTACCGCATGCATGGTGAAATGCTTATGTTATTCCATTCGTTATTATTCTGTTAGAATAACATGTCTGTGCGTTTTACGTCGGACCTGGTTTCGTATTTATTATTATGTTGGAATAACCTTCCTGTGCTATCTATCACATGCCTGGTGATTTCTTTTGTTATTCCATTCTTTATTATACTCAGTTGGTTAAAGTTTTGACTTTTATACTCCATGAAATTAGTGGAATATCCTTGATATTTGCGCTTCATCCAGTGTCTTTTCATGGAAATATTCTTCTGAGCATTCTTGAATTTTACTCTACACAGAAGTATCATGTTGATAATTTGGACGTTATTAGTTCCTGGAATAATTAATTCGTGAACTTGTTTTATTGAATTCTTATATCATTGTCATCATCCTCATGTTTATATATTTTTGGAAGTCATCTCATGGCAGTGCATGCATAGATGAACTTGGTATGATTATGACCGAGGATTATTCGGTATAATCATGGCCGTAATAATGTTACAAATGATGTGATAAAAGTTCTCATTGCCCATAGTGCATTGATGGACGATTGTTGGCATGATCATGACCATTGATGAATACACGAATATCCTCGGCCCGTGAGTGCATGGATAATTTGTGGTCGTGACCTAATGAATATCCTTGGCAGTAGTGTAAGGATGATGTGGATTATTTATTAAGCTAAGTCTCAAATATAAAAGTGATGAAAAAAAGCGTTTTAAATCATAAAAGATAGTAGATTTTATTCTCTACTTGACTCTTTTTAATGGATTGTTTATTCCACCGCAGATTAAACTTGATGTCTATTGTATTTTATCGGTTTAACATTGTTGAAGGCTAATGATAATTTATCTTGCATTATCTTAGTCATAATATTTCTTCTTGGGCTAGTTGAGCTCACCCTTTCCTTCACCGTTTTCTCTTGAGAAATGAGAATATAGCCGGGACGAGTCGGGAGCAGGATTGACAATCCAGATGATAACATTAGTAGTCCTCACTATTCTGTTAAATAGTGTGATAATAAATATAATGAGGACTGAATTTGAGTTTGTATACTGTCTATGAGGACTCCATTGAGAGTGGATATTGTCTAGAAGGTAATATTTTTGTTTAAACTCTCAGTTTATGTTTTGTCGTATTTTACACGACAGTTGTATAATTATGTTGTATTTGATTTATGTACCATGTCTTTGGCGACTCAAGATGGGTGCTGTATACCTATTTTGCGGGCATCACAGTTGGTATCAAAGCTTAGGGATATGATCCCTGGCTAATATGTGAGATAAGAACTAGGAGGGGAGAGACGGGGAATTCCTTCGCTAGTATGACCTACCTAAGTTTATTTGTTATTTAATTGGTTGGTCAGAGTATAGGGATAATATGTGATATGTTAATTAACCATTGTTTTGTAACAGTATTTAAAAATGGCATCCGAGAATGTTGAGAACATCAATGGAGTACAGGAGACCGTTGAGTCTCCACAGACCAATAATCAGGATAATGTGCATCAGAAAGGCGACAATCCTCAGGGAAACAACAACACTGACCAAATGATGAACAATGGAATGTTCTGAGGCTTCATGCAATTCATTCAACATCATCCGAGAGCGGCTCCTGTCCAAAATACAGGTGGAAACACTGGCAACTCTCGGACGGTCACCGTCAAACAGTTCAAGGAGCTGGGACCACCGGAGTTTTTTGGAGAGCCAAAACCACTTAAGGCGGAGACATGGGTAAAGCAGATCTGCAAGATATTTGATGTCTTGGGATGCTCCGAGGAGCAAAAGGTTCCCTTTTCCACCTTCATGTTGCGACGCGGCGGTCTTTGGTGGGAATCAGTAAAGCGTACTCAACTTCGCCGCATGAAGATGACTTGGGAGAAGTTCCAAGAATTGTTCAACGACAAGTACTTTCCGAAAGTATTTGTGGCGCCCCAAAATCGGTATCGTCACCCATCTTGGGTCGCCACTTACATGGTACATAAATTCAAATACAACTTACTAACATAAGCGCTGTGGTACAATACGACATAAAGCGTGAGTTTGAATACAAATATTGTCTACTAGATATTATATAAACTCAAAAAGGAGTCCTCATTACAACTATTATCACACTATTTCACGTAATAGTGAGGACTACTAATGCTATCCTCCGGACCATTACTCCATTCCCCGACTAAATCCCAAATGTATGTTCTCATTTCACGAAGAGAATAAAGAAAGAAAAGGTGAGCTCAACTAGCCCAATGAAGAAATATTATGACTAAGATAATGCGAAATAAATTATCATTAGCCTTCAACAAGTTGTTAAACCGATAAAATACAATAGACAACTAGTTTAAGCTGCAATGAATATCTTAATCCATTAAAAGAGTCAAGTAGAAAATAAAGTCTACTATCTTTTAGGTTTTAAAAGGTTTTCATAAATTTTTATCACTAAGACTCGGTTTAATGAATAAACCACAATATCTAATCATCCACTGCACTACGGTCAAGGATTTTCATCAAATTATCAATGGTCATGACTATACCGAATCACCCCGGGTCATAATCATACCAAAAACTATCTATCAACGCATTCAGAGCCAATTTGAGGACTTTTATCACATCATTTATAACAAGCCATGATTATACCGAATGATCCTCGGTCATAATCATACTAAGTTCATCTATGCACGTAAGCCAAAGATAACATAATATATCATGAGGATGATGACAATGACATAATAATTCAATAAAACAAGTTCAAGAATTATTTTATCTAGGAATTAATAACGTCCAAATTGTCAACAAGATACTTTTTTTGTAGAGTAAAATTCAAGAATGATCGTAAGAATATTTCCATGAAAAGATATCGGATGAAACGCAAATATCAAGGATATTCTACTAATTTCATGGAGTATATAAGTCAAAGTTTTAACCAACCGGGTATAATAAAGAATGGAATAACAAAAGAAATCACCATGCATGCGGTACTTTGCATGACAAAGTTATTCCAATGTAATAATAATAACGGAACCAGTCGTGAAATTCACACCCGGCGTGGATGTTCCAACGAATAATAAAGATGGAACCGGATCCGGTAAAACACACACGAGATAGGATATTCCAACGAGAATGATAAAGATTTTAACCGTGTCCCGTAAAACACACGAACAGGGATGTTCCAACAGAATAACGAAGAATGTCACCAAGTATAGGGTAAACCACGACATGATTATGTATAGGGTATGCCAGCGTATCAAGTTATTCCAATGTAATAATAAAGAATGGAATAACAAAAGAAGATCACCAAGTATAGGGGATTCCACATGATACAAAGTTATTCCAATGAATAAATAAGAATGGAATAATATAAGATTTCACCAAGTATAGGGTATCCAGTGACAAGTTATGTATAGGGTATACCACTTTTACAAAGTTATTCCAATGTAATAATAATGAATGGAATAACGAAGTTCTCTTCATGAATAAAGAAGAATAACACTTCTTTACGGCACAACAAATAATATCCCTTACCGTAAAAACCTTTGGATATCAAAGTAGTGAAGTACCGTATACTCTTCTTCTTCTCTATAGATTTTCTCTCTAGCTTCTCTCTATAATTTCTCTCTCTAGTAGTTTCAAAGAATTCGTAAGAAAATAATGAAGGAATGAGCTTCTATTTATAGGAAAATAGAATGCATAGTAATTAATCCATGAACGGTCCAGTTGATTTACTTTAATCTGACGGTCCATATTTAAAGCAAAATCTTTTAAATAAAATATCATATATTCTATTTATATAAAACATTTTACTATGCAAACACTATGCAACACTATGCAAAACACTATGCAAAATATACTATGCAACACTATGCATAATAAAATATAATATATTCTATTTATAGAATAACTTTAATAAAGTATTACATTTTATATAAAAGATGTTTCATTTTATTACGTTAATAATACTGAATAAAACAAAAGCGTCATTATCTCTATAATAATTCATATTATTAATCGACAATAATGGAATCAAACCGAGTGACTTCTCACATAAGCATCAATAATCAATACCGTGTCTTACTACTAACCAACCACACGTATTCTTGTATTTTTACTACCGAAGTAGTTCAACAATGATCAACGGTTAAACTTTCGCCGTTATTTCAATAAAATATTTTTGTCGTTTTCTCGATCCGAAATAATAATTACATTATGAGGGTCCACCAATGATTGAGTAGTTGTATGAATATTCCTGCTAAACCAATATTCCCTAGGCCAATCGAATATAATATAACCACTTGCATACTTTTGCAAAATTTATAAATACTACCCACAACTATAATATTATCTCAAATTCACACCATAATATTAAAAAATTATTTCGACAAAATTTAAATCTTTATTGATAAAATCTGGGGTCTCACAGTATTCGTCATATGAAAGAGGTAGAATTCATCAAGTTGGAGCAAAATAATATGACCGTGTCGCAGTACGAATGACGCGAATGTTTTTAAGAGGTTTGAAACCTGAGATACGTCAATATCTTCTCTCTTATAAACTATGTTTGTATTCAGATGTTGTTAATAGGGCTCAGTTATTGGGCGTGATAATGAGTCAACCCAACCAAAAGAGAACGGTAAAGAAAAATGATAATACCAAAGGATAGCGATCATCGGCGGTGACAATAAGCCTTGAGGGAATCGGCGATGGCAGAAATGGTAACCACTTGGTGGTAATCATGGCCAAAATAATAAGAATGGACATTTCAAGAAGAAGAAATTCAACAATGATGGAAAGACGTCAGCACCAGCACCCATTGTTAAGGATGGAGAACGACCACCTATCATATGTTTCAAATGCGGAGGAGAGGGACATATCAGTCCAAACTGAGCGATACCGTCCAAGGCATGTTATAATTGTGGAAGAAAAGGTCACCTAGTCCGATTTTATCGTTCACCGAAGACAAGTTTAGCTAGGATGGAGGCACCAAAGTAGTTCGGAAAAGTCAAACCGTTAGTGCTGAGGGAGAGCATTTGTCGTGACTTCCCGAAGCAAGGAACCCGAATGAGGTCATCACGGGTAAGCTTATCATAAACTCTAGTGAAGTATATACCTTATTTGATACCGGTTCTACCCATTCTTTTATTTCTCCTACTTGCGCCAACGTTTAAATTTGACTCGGAGAAATTGGACTTTGACTTATCTCGTTGAAACTCCATTGGGAGAAACCTTCATTACATCCAATTTGCTTATAAGTCTTGTTTGGTTCAAATCGGTACCCTCATTCACATTACCCGTCGATCTTATTTCATTGAAAATACTTGCATTTGACGTAATTCTAGGGATTGATTGGTTAACTACTCATCATGCAAAAATTGATTGTTTTAAATAAGGTTGTTAGCTTTCATATTCCTAATCAACCGCCATGCAATTCAAGCCACCAAACCATTAAAATCAATCAATGTCATCTCAAGCCATAAAGCTATTCGTTTATTGAAAAACTGGATGTCAAGCTTTCTTAGCTCATGTCACGGATCTAAACAAAAATACGTCAATTTTGAATGATATTTCCATTGTTAATGAATTTCCCGACGTATTCCACGAAGAACTTCCCTTCACCCCAGGCGTGAAATTGAATTTTGTATCGACCTTGAACCCTAGACAAAACCCATTTCCAAAGCCCAATATTGAATGGCTCTATTGAACTTCGTGAGTTAAAGACCCAACCGCAGGAATTGTTAGACATCCGGTTTCATTCGTCCCCAAGACGTCTCCTCGGGGTGCTCCTGCTTCTATTCGTGAAAAAGAAAGATGGGAGTATGCAACTTTGTATTGATTATCGGGAGTTGAACCATGTTACCATCAAAAATAGATATCCGTTACCACGTATTGATGACCTATTTGACCAGTTGCAAGGCGCCAAATTCTTTTCAAAGATTGATCTTCGTTCCGGATATCACCAATTGAAGATTAGAACCGATGACATTCCAAAAACGGCTTTCAGAACTCGGTACGGTCATTATGAATTCCTAGTCATGTCTTTTGGATTGACTAATGCTCCTGCCGCCTTCATGGATATGATGAACTAAGTATTCAAGGAATATTTGGATCACTTTGTGGTCGTCTTCAATGATGACATCCTTATTTATTCCAAAAGCCGTGAAGATCATGAGCAACATTTGAGACTGATACTCCAAAAGCTTCGTGAATATAAGTTTTATGCCAAGTTGAAGAAATGCGAGTTCTGGCTTGAGGAAGTAGCATTCCTTGGGCACGTGGTATCAAGTCATGGAATATCCGTTGACCCAGCAAAGATTGAAGCTATTCAAAGCTGGGAGCAACCTAAATCAGTGACCAAAGTACGTAGCTTTCTCGGCTTAGCTGGTTATTATCGGAGATTCGTGGAAGGATTTTCTCGAATCGCTACTCCCTTAACCCAGCTAACTCGGAAAGATACAAAATTCGGTTGGAGTGAGGAACGCGAGAAGAGTTTTCAAGAACTCAAGAGGAGGCTCATTTCAAAGACTGCTACGACAATACCATCCGGCTCGGAGGGATTTGTCATCTCTGGTGATGCTTGAGCAAAGGGTTAGGATGTGTTCTCATGCAACATAGGAAAGTCATAGCCTATGCCTCTCGACAACTCAAAGAATATGAGAGAAATTATCCTACTCATGATCTAGAGTTGGCAGCAGTCGTTTTTGCACTAAAGATTTAGAAACATTACTTGTATAGGGAGAAAGTGGAGATCTTTACGGATCATAAAAGCCTCAAATATTTCTTCACTCAAAAGGAACTCAACATGCGACAACGACGTTGGCTTGAACTGTTGAAAGATTATGATCATACCATCCAATACCATCCTGGAAAGAAGAACGTGGTAGCTGACGCATTGAGTAGAAGATCATATGCGGGTACGAGTGCGATATTGTCAACGCTAAGGCCCATTTTGTGTGACTTACAAAGGATGGAGATAGAGTTAAAGACTCCAGGGACCCATGTGATGATGGCGAACATACGAGTAGAACCGACTTTAATTGATAAAGTTAAAGCTGCTCAAACTACAGACCTAAAGCGGATGCGTATGAGGAAGAAAGTGCAAGAAGGTGCTATGCCGGAAGCAAGAATTGATGAAGAATGAATACTTCGAGTCAACTCCAGACTTTGTGTTCCTAACGACCTTGATTTAAAGTATAGAATCATGATGGAGGCGCACAACACACCGTTTGCAATCCATCTTGGGAGTACCAAAATGTATCGTGATCTTCGTCATACATTTTGGTGGAGCAATATGAAGAGAGAGATAGCGTTGTTTATCTCAAGGTGTCTAACTTGTCAACGAGTCAAGGCGGAGCATCAAGTGCCAAAAGGTCCATTGCAACCACTTGAAATTCCAGAATGGAAGTGGGAGCACATTACCATGGATTTCGTTACTGGTCTTTCCAAGGTTTCTCAAGGCATAGATGCGATTTGGGTCATTGTTGATAGATTGACCAAGTCTGCTCATTTCTTATCGATACGAGAAACTTATACACTTGAACGTCTTGCTAGTATGTTTATAAATGAGATTGTAAGATTGCATGGTATGCCAGTATCCATAGTTTCTGATCGAGACCTAAGATTCACTTCAAGATTTTGGGTTAGTTTGCAAAAAGCTATGGGCACGGATTTACGATTTAGTTCGGCATATCATCCTTAGATGGACGGACAATCAGAGAGGACTATTCAAACTATGGAAGATTTATTAAGACTCTGTGTCCTTAACTTTACGGGAAGTTGGGACAAGTTCTTACCATTGGTGGAGTTTTCTTACAACAACAGTTATCAAACAAGTATTGGCATGGCTCCATTTGAGGCGTTGTATAGAAGAAAGTGTTATTCTCCAATATGCTGTGATGAGGTGGGTGAAGCAACGTTGTTGGGACCGGAGTTGGTACGTATGACTACGGAAAAGATTCAAACGATCCGACAACGTATAAAGACCTCAAAAGATCGACAAAAGAGTTATGTTGATCTTTATCGAAAGGACGTGGAATTCGATATTGGAGATCATGTGTTGTTACGTGTTGCTCCATGGAAAGGAGTTACGAGATTTAGAAAGAGAGGAAAGCTCAATCCTCGATTCATTGGCCCATTTTCAATCCTCGATCGAGTAGGAACTGTGGCGTATAAACTCGCTTTACCGCCAAGTATGTCTCGTGTTTATAACGTTTTTCATATATCTATGTTACGTAAATATGTGAAAGACCCGAACCACATTATTGAGTTAGAACCCATTTAAATAGCGGAAGATTTAACGTATGAGGAGGTTCCTGTTAAAATCTTGGATAAGAAGGAGCATATTCTACGCTCCAAGGTTATACCTCAAGTCAAAGTTTTGTGGAGAAACCACGATGTTGAAGAAATGACATGGGAGTTAGAATCTGAAATGAAATCAAGGTATCCTTACCTCTTCGACATACCAGGTACGTACCCTAATTTCGAGGGCGAAATTTCATAAGAAGGGGAGGTTGTAAGACCCCAATTTTTTTTTATAAAGATGATTTTTCTATAAATATCATTTTTGAATATTATGGAATGAATTTGATATAATGTTATAGTTGTGGGTAATATTTATAAATTTTGCTAAGTATGCAAGTTGTTATAAAATATTTGATTGGTCGAAAAATATTCTTTTTGCCGGGAATACTCACATCATCATCAAGCCACTGCCCTGGGGTCTTAAGCTTGTAAAACCATATTTTTGAGGCTATAGACACAGACCCAAATCTGAATGAAGGCTCAATTTTGTCATTTTTACCCGAAAATTTTTCAGTCCTTCAAAACAATAACATATTGGAAATATAAAAGAAATGATTTTATATCCTATTAAAAGACATAATGCAAATATATTAAACTCCAATATACTTACCTTTTTTTTGTTATTTATTCAAATCTTAAACCACTACTCAAAAAGAACATCTTCATCTTTTGAAGGAATACCCATACAGATATCTGAAAATGCTGACATTCCTGTGCGTAATTGACTAACATCCACATCTGAAGAGGTTGAATCAGCAGAACCGAACTTTGAAGTAAAAGGACTCTTCAAAATAAAGACTTTTCGCAACCGCGAACAATGCGCCAATTGGTTTTGGTTTCTTTGCATTTTCTCAACTTCAACACAATGAATTAAATCCTGAGTTGTTAACACCATCTCATCAAGTATCAACATGTCTGATTCTTCAAATTTATTACCCTATAATGTTTTACAATACATGACACAAAAAACAAGGTCAATAGCAAATTAAAAATACAAAACTTCTTAACAATATAAACATAAACACTATGGCAAACTAACTAATACAACAAATAAAGGAAACTGCTGATAACAAAAAAAACAAACCTCAATGGGGGTAAAAACAACAATTTCTTTTTCACTAGATTGACTTAAAATATCAAAACTAGGAAGGTCATTGATCTTTTCAGCATGTTAAAGAAAATACAATTTATAAGTATAACACATTAAAAAAAAATAACATTTTAAAAAAAATGTTTAACATTTTCATCCTCAAAATGATTGTGAACCCCGTTAGGCGTATAAACAACAATCTCTTTCCCATCAGAATTTAAACCGACATTCTTGGACTCAATCTGTAAACAAAAACAGAAAAAAAATAAGCATTTAATTATTAACCATGAAAAATAAAATGAAAAACTTAAATAAATGTAAACCTTTTCATCCTCTTCTTCAAACTGATTTCCAACAACACCACCAACAGGAGGATCAACACTTCCTTTAACATTACCACCATCAACGTTCTCACTCAACTCATCATCATCATCATTATCATCAGCATCATCAACACCATCATCATCATCAACAACATCATCATCATCTTCAACAACATTAACATTTCTATGTTTGCTATAACTAGACTGACCATATAAATACTTTCTAATCATCTTATTTACATCACTGCAAATCTGAATTTGAAACACTTGCAGTTGATCTTTTAACTCAACACCCAAATTCTCAATTTCTTTTTTCACTTCCATCACCTTACCTTCCAAAGGTTTAACCCGTGCATTGATAACTTTTTCCACATCAAAAATAGAAAACCCAATATCTTTAAACTTCCTCGATGATTCTACTTTAAAATCTAAATTTTAACTCCACTATCATTTCCATTAAAAAAATGAAAACCCCCTAACCCTAACCGAACCTTTTCATCCTCCATAGGAACAATATTCTGAATGATCAACTGAAACATAATAATAACAACAAATATACCATGTCAAAAACATTAAATATAAAGCATAAACAAAACAGTAAACAAAAAAAACACAGTAACCAATATCATATATCAAAGGAAACCAAATATAAAGCAAATGGAAACCAACATACCTGACCAGATCCAAAAATAAGGTCATTCAATTTCTCATTCTTGGGAGGCTTTCCTAACTCCCTCCATCTAAATAATCTCAACTCTGCGGCAAAGATGGTCAAGAACACAAAAGCCTCTGACTTTCAAAGTAGGTATTGTTTCAAACAGAAAAACTTGAAACACATAAGGTAATCCATTAAGTTTGTAAGATTTACAATAGCCATCCCTATAAAAATTGTAAATCACCCCACCATGCTTATCCTTCCTTATACTGACCCTTGACTATGAATGGATAAAAAATTTTTTGTTTGTTGAAAAGCAAATTTACCCCATGGATAACTTTCAATATCCCCATAAGACAAAAAGTTAAACAAAGTTACATCAACATAATTATGTAAATGCGAAGCTAGAATGAAATTAAAAACCAATAAAATAATGGACATCCTAACTGCCTCATCATCATCATCATCAAAAACAACGCTCCTATATATCCTCCCGCTAGTAGAACGGGTTACAACCTCATCACCAAAAAACTTCTCCACCAACAAATTTTGAATCCGCTTAAAACCATTAATGTCTTTATTTTCTTGCCAATTCAAACCAGAAATCAAACAAAATTCGGGCAATCCAAACCTTACCCTTCTCTCACCAAATAGAAACCACAACTCCCCATCATCCCTTTGATAAACTTTCCTAATTAAAGCCTGATGAATAATCTGTGAAAACATCTGTGGCTGCCCAAACTCTAAAAATTTTCCAAAACATGTCAACTTAAACTTATTTAATTGTACCTCAGACAATTTGTTCTTGATAATATTTGGAACCTCCATATCACACCAATAAATAACTTTTGCTGAAAAGTTTCGATTATGCTCCTCATAAAATAGATCCCAAATCTGAAAATGCAAAAACTTACATTACAAACAAATTAACCAAATTAAAAAACAACTTTAAAACTTTAAACCAAAAACTAATAAATGAACAATATCAATAATAACCAAAATAATTTCAGCAATTGATCATAACCCAAATTAATTAGACTATTTAAATAAACAATCATAAACAATCATCAATCTCCAAGTCTATTTAAATAAAATACATGTTAACAACTATGATATCAGCAGTTTCCAAGCATTTCAATATTGATTACCAAAAATAAATTAACAAATGTTTTAAGTTAAAAATAACACGATCTGAAGCAAAATACGACAAACACGAAGTAAAAACCAAACGCCGACAACAAAAATTAACCAGAAAAATCGATAGATCCTAAGAGAAGAAGATGAATAAAGGTTTGCTTAGAATGTTGCAAAAACACCAAATAAGGGTTTTCAAAAGAAAAGAGACGACATAAGGAACAAAAAAAAATTTAAAATGAACACAATCCCAAAAAAAACGCGAATTTAGTTTTTTTTTTAAAAAAAAACTGAATTGCTATGTCATCAGGAAATTAAAACACATCCCATAATTAAAGGAAGCATAAATATGTACTAATAATGAAAATAAAATTTTAGAGACATTAATTGTGTAAATATTTAATGAGTGCACTATTGATGTAATTATGTTTTAAAATGTAATATAAAATATAATTGTTCCTATTTATTTTATGTACTAAAAAAGGAATGACTGGACTGGACTGGACTGTTTATGGGCCATTGCATACTTGGGCCATAAAATGAAGCTTTTTTTTGAATCATCATTAAAATGAAACTTTTTTTTTAATTTGTTTTGAGGAGAAGGAGTAGTCAAATATTGAGAAAAGTTGGAATTTTTTTATTATTATTTTTTTACAAAAAAGAGTGGTTTCTGGTGATAGAATTTGTGTTTGGATTGAGAAGATATTCATTCATGCAGTGTTGGTGGGTCCAAAAAAGGAGGGAAAAAAAGCCAAAAACGGCGAGTGGGAGAGAAAGAGAAACCAATGGGCCCCAAGCTGCTCATCAAAATATCCGTTCACAGCGGTACCGGTTTTTGGCCCAATCGCCAATCGATCACTGAATCCGTTTAAGCAGTATAATAATTAAAAAAAGGGGTCCTTTACATAAGTATACAACAAATAGAAAGTAATTACAAGAAAAGTGCATCAACTAAATAATTACAAAAAGAATGTAATTATTACAAAATAAGTACAATTCACATTAATAAGAAAACCTAAAATCAAGGATAACTAATAATTCAAATTCAAATTCAAATCTTGTCTCTAACAACAATTTCAAATCCATAATTCAAAATTCAAATCAAAATGAGGAAATTAAAAAAAAATTATGAAGGAGTTATTGTACATCATCCTCCTCCCCCCTTCCGCCTGCGCCATATATAAATAAATTGTCAATCGTCATTGTCATTATATTATATCGTCGTCAGCCACCGGAGTTCTTATTCTGAATTTTTTTGACGATTTGTTACCAACAAAAATTAAAATGTTTACCTTTATACGAAGTTTGGCTACCAACCGCATCACATTTAAAATAAAATGGTAATCAAATAAAATTGAATTAGTTACTTTATCGAAAAGTTTGGTAACCAACTCGTATGAAAGTTTGGTTACCAATCGCATCACATTCAAAATAAATAGGTAATCAAATAAAATTGAATTGGTTACCTTATCTAATGAATGTTTAGCTACCAACTACATGACCGATTTGCTACTAACGTATGACCGTTTGGTTCTGGGTGGAAGTGGAGAATGAACCCATGGAAGTGGGTGACGAGGGAGGAGAAGGGGGGGGAGGAGGGGAGGAGAAAGAGGCGGATGGAAGGGGAGGCGGGGAGGCGGTGGGAGGAGGAGGAGGAGGTAGCGGGAGGAGGGGGGAGGAGGGAGGAGGGGAGGGGGAGGAGGGAGGAGGGGAGGAGGAGGAGGGGTGGGGGGGGAGGAGGCGGGAGGAGGTGGAGGAGGGGAGGAGGGGCAGGGGGAGGAGGGGGAGGCGGAGGCGGAGGGGTGGGACAAGAGGAGGAGGAGGAGGAGGAGGAGGAGGCGGAGGTGGAGGGAGGGAGGATAAGAAGAAGGGAAACAGAAATGGAGTGGGAGAAAATCGTGGGAGAGATGGGGAGAAAATTGTGGGAGAGATGGTAATTGTGTGCATAATTAAAGGGATAAGATTGCACCTTTTTTTTGTAATTAAAATATTGCATATCACTTTTTTTGTAATTATTTTATTTGTACTCTTTTTATGTAATTATTTTTAAAAATGTAATAGAATATGTAATTGTCCCTAAAAAAGTTTGTTTAGCATATGGCCCAATTATTATTACTAATATTTAATTATAAAATCAAAGATAAATTTTTAAACATTTGCAATATATTTAAATTTTTAAACGTGTCAAACACATAAAATAAATAAACTTATGTATCACTTATGTTCAATTTTCATATTTACAAAAAAAAATTATTAACGTTATTCTCATTTCATGGATTACTCTCTCCGTGAACTGTATAAAAGTATTAAGAAAATTAATATATAACATTAAATTTAATATTAATTATTTATATTGTTTTTATATTAAAAATAATATTATTTATTAAATAAAAAATAATTAAAATTAAAATTTTATTTAATAATTAGATAATATTAAAAATTATAAATATAATATTTATTTAAAATTTTAAAGAAATAAAAATATATTTTTATAAAACGACTTTTTATTAAAGTAGGGAGGAAATACTAATAAAGAAATATATTATCCTTATCCAGTACATGGTATTATGATATTTTCTCATCATTTTAACTCATTACTACTATATAAATAAATATCTAACACTTTTCAAGACTAGATATACTTCTATATAAAATAGATATACAACATTAGTATCAATAACAAGGGTAAAGGTACAAAAAATGTCCCTGATGTTTATACAGATGTCCCACTTCCATCTTAAACTAATTTTTTTTCAAAAGTACCCTTAACGTTACAAATTTAAGGTCAATTGTGCCCCTCCCGTTAAAAAAAATCCACCTAGACAAACGGACGTGCTAAGCGATTGACACGTGGCAAAAATAAATTTTTTATTATTTTTTTCTCTTTCTTCTCTCTCTTTTCTCTTCCCACTACACCTTTTTCATCATTTTCCTATTCTTCTTACTTCGTGGACTGCGTTTTCTCTCTCATCCCAAGAACAAACACAAACATTTATTGATAAATTCTCCAATTTCATTTTCAGTAATTCAAGCAACAACAAAAATGTGTGAAGTTTGTATCAATATTGTTGTATCAACCAAGAGACAAGGGTAATGAAGGCTTCAACATCCAACGATCTAAAATCATTTGGAGCTTCAACATTGGATGACCCAAAAATTTATATCTCTTTCTCTGCCGAAAACTTCACCCCACTTTATTACGAGCAGGTGTCAAAGAAAAATAGATCATATATTATCATAACTACCAAGTTAAAAATAAAACCCGCATCAAATTTTTTCGACCCATAGACAAAAAGATTAGAATCGATTGAGAAAGAAAGCAGATTAATTTAAGACTCACCAAGAACAAATACAAGTTTTGAATTTCATCATCACAACATATATCACTCTAAAGCATTAAAAAAGCAGTTCTTTGATTTCCGGAAAAATTCATTTTTCAAGATCATAATGTATGTAGATATACATATATCTACATACAAAAACAGATTATGCATTTAAAAGGGTATCCCAAGATTAAATTTTCCATCAAATCACAAACAATTACGAGTAGAGCACAAGTGAGACATTTTGTGTTTGATAGAGACTAATATGAAAAACCCATTATCTATATCTTACTCTTGTGCATTTATTTCTTTAACAGAACACAAAAAGAGTATTCCCCTGCTCCAAATCCTTCTTCAAATTAAAAAATCATTTGTCTCTACTTACCGGGAGAAGAAAGAGAGTAAATCTCGGTTGGGTAGTACAAAATCTCACAAAAAATACATCGATTACAAGGAATCTTTAACTCCATGAAATGAAATGTAAGAGAGGCTAACGATAACAACAACAACAACAACAACAACAACATCGGTTCCATCAAATCATGGCGACTCTCCGATTAGCTCCAAAACCCGGAAAAATCGCGAAGCACAAGATTATATACTTTGAAAACAAAACAATTACTGAGATAGAGAGAGAAAAGAAAAGGAAAGGTTTTATCTCTATCAACGAGTTTAAAAGAATACAAAGAACTCGACTTTTTTGATTTCTCAAGAAATGAACTGTAGGTGGGTTTTGGAGTTCTTGATGAAATGGGTTTTTTGTTGTTGCTTGAATTATCGAAAATGAAATTGGAGAATTTATCAAGAAATGTTTGTGTTTGTTCTTGGGATGAGAGAAAACACAATCCACGGGCGAAGAAGAGAAAAAGCGCGCAGTGGGTAGAAAAGAGAGAGAAGAAAGAAAAGAATAATAAAAATTTATTTTTGCCACGTGTCAATCGCTAAAGACATCCGTTTGTCTAAATTTGGATTTTTTTTTACTTATGAGAATTGACCTTAAATTTGTAACGCTAAAGGTATTTTTGAAAAAAAAAATTAATTTAGGGTGAAAGTAAAATATTTGTGTAAACATAGGGACATTTTTGCACCTTTGCCCTCAATTGCAATGATAATAAGATCAGTGACACCTTCTTCTTCTTCTTCTTCTACTCTGTTTCTGGAAGCCATAAATGACCTTCATTCTTCTTCCTCAAGATCAATACCCATCTCCAAATTGAACCCCTATCCACCTACAATATGCTGTTCTTCACGAAACAGCAATGATTACATTCCAAAGCTCCAACCTTTTAGCAGAACCAAGCTAGATCGAGTCCTTAAAGACCCTCCATTGATTCAAAAATCCGAAAACGAACTCGCAGGTATAATTTTTTTATCTTTTTAATGTTTTGAATTTAAGATCTGCTTTGAATATTCTGTAACTCTTCCCTTCGTATTCATATTCAGATTATTGTTCAACGCTTGAAGGAGACAATTCATATAGTTGCTGGCAAGCTTATTTTGAACTCAAAGATCTCGAAGTATGTACTATAATTTGATCTTTAGATAAAAATCTAAACCTTTTTTTTCCTTTTTTGGACTAGAGATTACATAGTATTGAGATTTACTCATGCTAAACCTTTTTTTTCCCTTTTTTATATGAATTCATATAGACGTGCAAGACTAGCCACAATTTGATTAATTAATCTGGGTATATCTTGTGATATCATACTCTGATCTTAAATCTAACAGAGAATTGATTATTATTTTTATTAATTTTTTTAATTTGAAGAATGAGGCTCCAAAGGATGAGGTAGAGAAGGTTATACTTCAAGCAGGAGGAGTTAAGTCTCTGATAGGCTGCTTACACGGAATTTCGGCAATTCACAAAGCAAAAAAGAAATCAATTAATGAATCGAACAAGAAATTAAATGCACAGAAATTAGGGAAGAACCCATGTCCGGTGCCGGATGGATTGCCAAAATCAGCTGAAGAATTGGAGGAAGAAGAAAAGGGAAGAATGCGGATTCGCCTTTTAGTAGATTGCTTAGAAACAAAGGGAGGTTCCCTGCTTGGTATTCCCCTGTACCTGACCATGAAACAGATTGATATATGCATGGTTCAATTTGTGTTTTAATCAAATTTGGCTTGTCAGATTTTATTTAGTTTTCTAAGTTATATGTTAGGTTTATAGTCAAGTGTATTGGAAATTGTTATAGCAATAAAATTTCCACATGATATTGTATTGTCTATAGATATTTTTAATCTTGTTGATGTTGATGGTTTATTAGGTGTCTGGTTTTATATTCTCTTTAGAGGACTACAATGAATACAATGGGGTTGCAAAACATGGCTCCTTTAGATTTACTTGCTCTGTCATTCCCAAAATAAGAGTTCACATTCAAATTTCTTTTTTGAGAAAATTGTGATATTGGCAATTGTATATGTTAGAGTTCATTCCTTTTATAATTTTTCTTACTTTTGAGGATGGAACTTCATTTTGGGAAGCAGGAGTATGCAATTTTTTGTTGCAGAGTGTTGTGAATTCTTGATGATGATACTCTTTACCTCTCTTTCTAATTCTTGAATATTCCCAAAAAACAGAATAATGTGTTGCTGATAGTTTTAGTTTGAATTGGTCGGTGTTTCAAGTTGATCCCATCCTAACCTTCAAGCCTTTAAAGATAACTACAAAAAGGAGGCTAACATGACTCAAAAATATTTTCTTGATGTGGATTTGAATCTCTGTATCTAAGACTGATGTTCCTACCTCTTCTAAATACTTGTGAAACACAAAGGGAAATCAAAAAAATAGATTCAGCTGCATGGCTGCAAAACACAAGATTGTGAGTTAGCTTAACTACTGTGTATCCCTAGATGAATCTCATTCTCCAACCGAAACGACAAGAACATAAGTGCAGCTCCTTCCTGTTGAACAAAAACCTGAATTTTGCTTCTGTTGTATATATATACATCATTACTTGGTTTAAGGAAATCTGTAATATGTTTCCATCTCTGCATTCCGGCCGGGCTTATGTATTCCAAGTGAGGATCATAATGTATAATCTTCCAAGTAATTTTGTTTCTTTTTTCATGTTGGTTAAAGAGCTTAAGATTAATACGCAGATAATTGTTGCTTGAAATGGCTGTCCAAAAGCTACCTGGATTGAATAATCCTTAAACTCTTTTTTATCTCTATTCTGCAGATGACAGACACACCTAAACCGCAATGGGAACCAACAAATATTATTGCACAAGTTCACTGTTAGCTAGTGGTTGCTAGTGGCAGACTTACATAAATGATGAACTATAACATAGTTGCAATATATATATATATATATATATATATATATATATATATATATATATATATATATATATATAATGAAAATGGTTGCAGAAAATTTTCCAAAATGCAAATATTTATGATGATACTAAGTTACTAAATGCTTTTTATAGTTGTCACCTCTTCTTCCCCCTTTCCAGCAAGCACCAAAAAGGAAACCCCTCAAAAAAGAAAATAATAATAATATGTTAGAATTAAATTTTTTTAAAAAAAAATTAAAGAAACACACTCCTTTTGCTACAACAATTGTCTATTTTATCATTAACTTAAGAAAATATCCTAAAGTTTTATGGATTTTTGCAGGATATGTGTATGCCATGTTGCACCAAAAAGAAAATAAGAACTAGATAAATAATTAAAAAGTTTTTTTTTTTACCTATACAATGAAATTAACAGAACATGTTGATGCTAGAAATGACAAACAGAGGTGTGTGAAAATACCAAAAATAGACAGAGCTAGGCGCCATGTAAAATTTTAACCACTGCGATCCATTGATCTATGATCAAAATAACCATGAGAAGACTTGGTCATTGGCAGCATTTAGCAAATATGATTCTGTTCTATTCAGGCAATTAACCGTGAGCCAATAATTGGTTCTTTTCTTCTCTAAAATTCATATGAACCTTCCAATTTTGTGGCATAGGAACATCTCCGGAATTTCTGTGTACTAATTTTGGCCAACTTCATCAACAGCCACTCAATTTCTTGATCTAGTTTTTTCCTCGATCTCCATATTAATAGCTTCCATCCATTGGGTGAGTAGTATAAGCAGTGCCTTTGGGCCTTGCCAAATAGGTCTTGGCGGGCATGGCTTTTCCTACCAATACCATCATGAAGGCCTTAGGCTGCTTTCTTTTTCTTTCTCTCCTTTCTCTTTCCTCTGCTACACCTAATAAAGATGATGTTCCTGAAGGATTTGAATACGAGGTCGATGTTCGTGTCACCTTTGCCAACTCCAGGCTCAAGAGAGCTTACATTGCCCTTCAATCATGGAAAAAAGTCATCTTTTCTGATCCCAAAAACATGACTGGAAATTGGGTTGGTGCCAATGTATGTGCGTACACTGGTATCTTTTGTGAAAAAGCACTCGATGATCCCAACTTGACTGTTGTTGCTAGTGTTGATCTTAATAATGGAGATATTGCTGGGCACCTTGTCCCCCAGCTGGGGCTCTTGACAGATATAGCTGTTTTCCATATTAATAGTAACCGGTTTTGTGGGATCATTCCCAAGGAATTCTCGAAGCTAACAATATTGCGAGAGCTTGATGTAAGCAACAATCGCTTTGTTGGTGGTTTTCCAGAAGTTGTTCTGGGATTGCCAGCCCTTGTGTACCTTGATCTTCGTTACAATGATTTTGAAGGGCCGTTGCCTTCAGAACTCTTCGACAAACCTCTAGACGCCTTGATCTTGAATAACAACCGCTTCTCGTCCAACATTCCTGAAAATCTTGGCAGTTCTACTGTTTCAGTGGCGGTGCTGGCTAACAACTTTTTCTCTGGTTGTATGCCCAAGAGCATCGGTAAGATGGCAAAGACTGTGAATGAGCTGATTTTCTTGAACAATAACCTCACTGGTTGCTTGCCAGAAGAGATTGGGTTGCTGACAAACTTGAATGTGTTTGACATTAGCTGCAACAATTTTATTGGGACATTGCCAAAGGGCTTATCCGGATTGAAGCAGATCAACACGCTTGACATTGGACACAACAAATTGGCAGGACAAGTTCTGGATTCTATTTGTGAATTGCCAAGCTTGGAGAACTTCACATATTCTTTTAACTTTTTCGAGGAAGAGATGAAAAGTTGCCAAGCACCAAGACATGGCCTTACATTGGATAGCATACAGAATTGTTTGCCTAATGAGCCAAACCAAAAGTCAGTGGAGGAATGTTTGCGTGTGGTGAGCAAGCCTGTTGATTGCGAAGCTGTTGGTTGCAGAGGGAACCCGGGAAAAGAAAAACCCTTGGAATATAGTCCTCCAACTCCTGAGACCCCGAAAACTCAAACTCCGTCTCCGTCTCCTAAAGTAACCCCATTGCCTCCATCGCAACCAAAACCACAACCTCCAAGTCCTAAGGCAACACCATCACCACCAAAACCAGAACCAAAATCTACTCCTCCGCCAACACCTAAACCAACCCCATCACCACCAAAACCAGAACCAAAATCTACTTCTCCGCCAACACCTAAACCAACCCCATCACCACCAAAACCAGAACCAAAATCTACTCCTCCGCCAACACCTAAACCAACCCCATCACCACCAAAACCAGAACCAAAATCTACTCCTCCGCCAACACCTAAACCAACTCCATCACCCTCTCATAGCGAAACTCCATCAACCCCTTCACCAAAATCATCTCCTCCTTCCATTCCTGTAAAACCAAGTCCCACCCCCGAGTTAAATTCCCCACCACCACCTGTTCAATCCCCACCGCCACCAGTTCAGTTCCCACCACCACCGGTTCAGTCCCCACCGCCACCGGTACAGTCCCCACCGCCCCCAGTTCACTCCCCACCGCCACCTGTTCACTCTCCACCGCCACCTGTTCACTCCCCACCGCCACCAGTTCACTCCCCACCACCGCCAGTTCATTCACCCCCACCACCGGTTCAATCACCTCCACCACCTCCAGTCTTCTCTCCACCACCACCTGTTAAGTCATCCCCGCCGCCAGCACCGGTCCCCTCTCCTCCTCCTCCAACCCCTGTACTTTCTCCACCACCAGCACCTGTTCATTCTCCTCCTCCTCCTACCCCTGTTTCTTCACCACCACCAACCGATTTCACCTTGCCACCGGAGTTGGGATTCTTGTACTCATCACCACCACCGCCAATGTTCCCAGGCTATTAAGCAGAGTGCGCAATACACATTCTTTTATGTTATCACCATTTGTAGGTCAAAATACTATGTCCAAACGCGTCAGGGAATAAATTAACTTCTTCCTATCATTTATTTAAACACTATTATTCCCCTTGGATTTGAGCTCATTCTTTGTATGAATTATTAAATACTATATAATGTTAGTGTAATAGTGTTGCAACCAAGAGATTATATATGTTAAAGATTCCTTGTGGGTAAAAAAAAAACTGACATGAATATAAAAGGAATGCTGTATTATATCTTTCGCAATCTGCTTCCAATTTGGTTATGTAATATACAACATTATGAAGAAAAATAAGTTGAAACAACTACTTCTATACTGAATCATATTGTTCTTGCCAGAAGAATTAACACTAAATTTTATTTTGTTTTTGGAGACATATCTAGGGAGAAAATCAATGTAATTTAACAGCAAAAAGATTCCAAGCCCAAAAATGGTTGAATTTTTTTCTTGTTACTCCAGTTCTTGGATCATCTGTACCACTTGGTCCATTGAAGGCCTCTCTTTTGGGTCATTTTGAAGACACAATCTTGCAATGCCAATCACTGCAACTACATTTTCATTCACATCTACCATTCTCTTGTCAGGTACACCTATCAACCCTTCTCTTCTTTTCTTCTCTTTTATATACTCCCCCAAGTTGGTCACTGAAGCTCTTTTCCCTGTAACAAGCTCTAAAAGCAGGACTCCGAAACTGTAAATGTCAGATTTCTGTGTAAACACTTTAGGTCTATTTTGATTGTGTGTTAATTCGGGTGCTATCCGGCCAGGATTTCTTCTGATGATTGTTGCAGGTGGTATTACGTAAGGCGTCTCATAGCTAGAAAGGCATGCGGAAAAGTCTACGCGAATCAAGATATTAGAAGCCTTGATCAATCCACACACAAGAGCTTTACCATTTTCAATCACTTGGCTGTGAATTGCAGCCACTGCCTTTGCTGCACCAAGTGCTATCCGCTGTCGAATTTTCCAAGTTAAAGGCGTATATTGAATGCCTTCGGTTCCTGCATGCCAAAATGTAGAAATTTGGTTATGCCTCTATAACAATGTCTTAAGTGTATAATGGTTCTCCTTCAAGGAAACTTTTTTATCTCAAAACACTCGAGTACAATTCTACGTAAACTAACTGTGCACTCACTAGTAACAGTTATATATGCACAAAACAGAAAAGTAGATCCTATTATCTCAGTTAGTGATGAGGTTTCTGAATTGGATCCAGGTACTGTTTTCTCTGTACAACTGTTGGTGCACAAAGAAATACTCCATTCCCAAACATGAAAAATTTGTTTACAATCTCTTGAAAGTTTCAAAAGAAAAATGCTGCAATTTTTGACACAACAAAGACACTGTCCAAGAGTACAAATACAAAATAAAAGCAAAAACCGAAATGAAATTTCAGATGGGAGAAGCTCAAAAGCAAATAAAACAGTAACTTACCATGTAAGAGCTCCTCCAAACTCCCTAAGCAGAAATACTCATGTACTACAAAAGCTTCCCCACCATACCAGAAACCAAACAGCAGTGTCAAGAGCGAATCATCGCATACTCCTCCGAAAAACTTGATCCAAAACTCAATCATCTGAATTAGCCACCTCCTCTCGAATTTTTCTGATGTAACTGTGGAACCACATTTGAGAACAGCCTTATATAAAGTCCCTAATGTTCCCTCCCCCAGCCTAAGTTTTGGAATTTGTGCTAGTACTGACGGATCATACTTCTCTACAATGGCTAAATCACCAAATATTACTCTGGTGGGGAGTGACACCTTTACCTCCAGCACTGATACCGGAGTTTCATTTGTTTGTTTTCCATTGCTTTTGCACTTCATTTCAGATACTTTTTTTAGCACTGAGCTGATTTTTATGTATATGCAGACGATTGAAAAGAATACGAAAATTAATAACAACCAGTTGCCTACAAATTTTTCCATGTTTGTACAAGATGGCCTTTTTTTTTTGCCGGTTTTCTTCAGCAATCTTGGCAGGCTCAAAGAGAGTCCAGATGAATTGGGTTCTTGTTTGTAGTTTTAATTGTTTTTTTCACCTGAATCTTGGGAATCATCATCCAAGTTGATGCAATAAAGTTGTTAATATCAACAGAATCTTGTTAACCTTAATTTTTAATGTTATTTTGTATGGTCATATGTAAGAGTATATGCAGTGTGGTACTACCCAGACCAATTTTCTTGTGTTAAATCATTTTCAGTGAACCTCCTTCTCTAATGAGGGTTACAGGTTACCAAATAATTTTATTCTTTTTGTTTTGAAAAAAAAAATGAGAACTATTTATGTAAATTAATGTTACAAGATCTGAAAATGAGAGTTCACACGTTAAAATCTTTTGATTTTTTTTTTCAAAAAATAATTAGGACTAAAATGGAGGATGAGCTTTTTTGGTACATACAATTTTGAAACTGAAGGCTAATATTGGGAAGTCTTATAATATTTTTTGTATTTTTTTTTTCTTTCCAAGAAACATAAAATTATATGTATAAGAAAAGTCCAATTTTGAAATTATTGTACTCCTCTGTCCAAGACAATATTAAATGTCTTTTTTTTTCATGAAAAAAATTAAGGACAAATAGTCCATAATCGAATTACAATTGCTTTTGATTATTGAAAATAAACATAATTTACAGTGGAAGTATCAAATTCAATACTTACAAATAAATTAAGTATAATCTTAATCCTTATCTGGTTAAAATAATTATTTTGGAATTGAATTAAAAGTTTCATTACTCCCGCTTATTCCAAAATTAGATATACAATTTAACTTTTAGGGTCACCACAACATATTAAACTTCAAATTAACGTAAATTTATTTAATTTTAGTTGATACAATTATTACAATTATATAATATATAACAAAAAAGTATTAATCACAAAATTTATTTCATTATAAACTTTTATGAATCATACCAATTTTCTAGTTTAATATACGTCTTTTGACCTCAAAAGTTAAACCGAAATTCTAATTTTGAAATGAACATAGTATTATTTTTAATTTAATGAAACATAAACAAAATACAGTAGAACCTCTATAAATTAATATTGTTGTGATTGAAAAATTTTATGAATTTAGAGAGTTATTATTTAATCGATAAATTAATAATTTATTAATTTAAAGAGTGTTTTTTTATTCAGTGAACATAAATTTAATTACATTAAAATTATTGTATTTTATTGATGTTTATATCATACTTTTTTTATGCAATGTATCATACTTATTAAATTAATGTATCATACTTGTGAGGATGATACAATAACTTTAGAGCAAATAACGTGAAAGGAAACACTCATAACTCATAGCGTCAACAACTCTTCACAAGTTTTTATTACAATTCGAGAATGCAACACATGAATTTTTGGACACAATGAGAAAATATAAAGATGAAATTCAATTAGATTTGAATTTCAAGACAAAATAAATGAGAATAGAATCATATTTTATAAGATTTATATATATTTGTAATTTAAAAGAATTATTAATTTATGATTTTGATAGGACCATATATTTATATAAGGGTCTTTTTAAAATTATTATTTTATCGATATTATTAATTTATCCCATTAACCTAAGTTAGGACTGAGAAAAATAAATATTATTAATTTATCGAGTATTAATTTATAGAGGTTTTACTCTATTCAGTTTACTGAAAATAACAAAGCACGTCAAAATAAATAAATAAAAAATCCATTCTAGGCCGAAAAAAACTACGACGGTGTCGTTTAAAAGGACACCCAACGACGTCGTTCCCGTATCGGTTGCCTTCACCCTCACTGAACACTGAGACTGGAATCAGATCGCAAGTCTGTTTCGATTTTCCATTGTATCGATCGAAGAGTGAAAAAAAATTCATATTCCCGAAATCTCGCAGACGAATTTGATCAAAAGGATAGAAGAATTAATACTCAGCTGAGAAATTTCGATAGTTTTTTATAAAATGAAGGACAACAAGACAAAATCACCAAAGGAAGAGGAGATAAAGTCTGAAAATCAAGAAATAGAAGAAGCTGCACCACCACCACCACCTCCGGTGCCGACAGAAGGCGGTGGTGGAGGTGGTGGATGGGGCGGTTGGGGTTTCTCTCCGTTATCTGTTTTCTCAGATCTTCAGAAGGCCGCCGAAGAGATCTCGCGCAATGTATATCTCTTTCTGTAGATGTATTATTGATTTTTTTTTATTTTAGTTTATTCTGTTTTTTTGTTGTGCTTTTGCATTCTGAAATTGTTTATTTTTTTCGTTTTTTGCTGTGGAAATGGGAAAAATAGAAATGAAAGTTGTTTTTCTTATTAATTTAAGAATTAGAAATCGTAGGACTGAACTGGGGTTATGGGTGTAGTAAGAAATAATGAATTAATGTTAACTACATTAGTTTGGTTATGGTTAGTGTTAACGCCAGGATCTTCTGTCACGTCCCAATCATGTAAGACGCCCTGATACTGTACAGTAAACACGATAAACACCAAAAGCTTGACGGCTTCGACCGTCGGGGGATAGCTCAGGCGTGAGAGTCAATATCGGTGTTCACAAGGTTAACAATGGAGGATATAATCTCTAGTGTATTGAGAGAGATAAAATTATCAGTTGAAATGTGTTTGTACGTACCTGTTTGTGAAGACTTCCTTGCTATGTTATACTCTCTGGATCTTCTGGTACCACCCATTCCATTCGACACGACCCCCTCCTCGGTGATCTCTGCCGATTGCATGCAGTTTGTCACCTTTCTCCATCATTTATCTTGCGTACGTAAATATAATTCCATCCACATTAATGCATGGCGATTCTAACAATCAACTATCATGCTTTTTCATCATTACTGCAGTCAAAGGTGAAGATATTAAAATAACTAATGGGTTAGTCTCTTGACGACCACGACACGGTTTTATAAAGACTTGAAATGAACAAGATGGTAATCGGGCCCAATGACATTAATACCCAATAATGAGGACCCAAAGGACTAATCAAATAAGTAAGCCCAATCTACTCGGCCCAATAGGAGAAATATCATGACCCAACATTACCCCCTAGTTTTTTATCAAATAGGATATTTAATGGAAAACTATAGATGGTCCATGATATTGTAGGATTTACTGAAGGCCCATAATGAAAGAGAATTGAAATGTACCCGGTGCGATCCATAAAACGAAATAGAAAGAGACCGAAGGTCCATCATAAAAAGCCCCATCTAATAAATATCTGGATTTTAAACCGGACGCTACCCATTCAAATTCTAAATCATTATCAGCATTTAATGTGCCATCAGTACACCGTGGTAAATCACAAGATAAAAAGTAATTTTCCCAAATTTGGCGCTTTTACACCGCCATTTGAAATTCGAACGTCTTTTGAGCTCTCTTTCCCTTAGAATTCTCCTTCCTTATCTGCAAGACTTCAGCTATGGCTTCCCAAACTTCCGAGCAAGATTCACTCATCCATGCCACTCCGATCACAACTGTTCCCCCAAATCCGAGCCCTAGTAAAGAGGTGGCCTCAAGTTCCAATCCCAAAGGTATGAAGATCAGCAAAAACCCACCTCCAAAAACCCCCAAAACTCCTTCTGAATACTATAGGAGTACAGAACGTTTCTCACATGCCAACATTACTTCTACCGTTACTGAAATTGATCTGAAGAGGATTCGAATTCGGTACCATATTCCGGATACTCACATGATTAGGGCTCCAAGATCCGGTGAGAAAATGTACCAACGACCAGAAGGTTGGACGGCCGTTCCTGTAACTATTCTCGAGAAGGGGGTTCGATTCCCTCTTCATATTTTCTTGGTTACCCTTTTAGGGTTTATTGGTGTGGGGTTTGTCCAATTGGTACCGAATTCCTATATCCATATTTTGGCATTTATCGCCTTCTGCCACGAGCTGGGTGTCGAATCTACACTCGACTTTTTCTTCACTGGCCAGTCCAGGGAAAAAGGATTCAAGGCCATAAGCAAGCATTCCCCGAAGACAGGGGAAAAATTTGAGAGGCGTTCGTTGGTGAACACTCCTTCGAGCAACAGAGGATGGCATGAGAAGTGGTTCTTCGTCAAGGGACCCGAGATCACTTCCTTGCCGAACTGGGCGACTGATGAGAAAATATCTGCTGATTTCGGGGACATTCCTGAAGAACGTGAAGCTGAGATGATAGAACTCTTCGACAATTTCCCGAATAAGGAGTGGAACTATGGGCTTCTTTCCAAACAGGCATGGTTGTATAACCACAAATGTAAGTATCGAACTGTTTTGTATAAATATTTGAAAATTAATGTGATTTGAATTTTGACATAGGATTGTTTACTTTGTGCAGTATCTCTGATCAGACCGAATTTCTCAGAAATAAAGGAGTTTGAAGATTTTCTGTCTGGAAAATCTTCGGAAGCTGCCGAAAATCCACCACCAAAAACTATACCCGAAGTTGACCCAAACCCTGAAGCACACATTGATGAACTTCCCACAAATGAGCCAGAACCGGATGAATCCCCCTTACCAGAAGAAACTCTCCAGCCTCGCCGGAAGAAGAGGGTCATCCGAAAGCCCCGATCAACCCCCATCCCAACTTCTTGACCGAGCTCAACCTGTAAACGCTTCAACCCGTAAACCGAATCACTTTCTACTAATCCAAATTTCTACCCCGAGGAGGTTTACTCGATCTGCCTGCTCATGATCGAAAAAATCTTCTTCGGGTGAAGAAATTAAGAAGTAAAGTTATCCCTTTGACCGCCGACGAACTCAGGGTACCTTCATCTTCAGTCAACCCGCCCCTTGTCTTTCCTGTGGAAATACAGGTTTCCGATGACGAAGAGCAAATTGAACCTGTCCCAACACTATCCCAGAAGAGAAAACGCCCCTCTGACAGCCATCCGAGTGCCGCATCTGCTCCATCGCCACTTCGAGAGCCTACTCCCCTCCGATCTCCATCGCCGGAGAACATATATATGGATCCCTCTCCACCGCGTGGCCAAACCATGCCTTCTCCTCCAAGGCCTTCATCACAAGAGTTTCAGAATGATGCAATGGGAACACCGACTTTATGGCCTCGGTTCAACGCCAATTTCCCATTCCATCTCTTCGAATCTTTCGTTCGGGACACCGATTCGGTAACCATACGGATGGGGATCTGCTCGATGAAGGAATGAGCTACTTGGCGAAGGTATGTGATAGTTTTCTTACTTTCTATTTTTCTGCTTCTGCTTAAATATCTCGGCCTCGATTGAATATTGTTCAAAATGCGAGTAAATCTTTGTTTTGGACGCTTACGTCCCAGACATATAAATGGTGAGGCCGAAGAAGATTTTTTGAGACAGGAAAATAATATGCTGAAGGCGTCACTTGCTCGGGAGAGAAATGAGCACGAAGGCGTTCTTCATACCAATGAAGGTCTCTGGAGAGACTTAGCTCAAGCCAAGGAAGCTCTGAAGGCGTCGGAGGACAAACAGAAGGCGATTGAAGAGGAACTGAGAACCAACAAGGCCAGCCAGCAATCTCTAGTTGATATGAACGTCGGCCTGGTCGGAGAGAATCTGGCTTTGAAGACTAAAAATGAAGAACTCGTCACAGCTCATCAAGTCATGATACAACCTCAGTGAAGTCCGCATTTAAAGCTCAAGATGATAAGGAGGCACATAAGGCCGAGCGTCATAAGCTTCGTCACCAGATAAAAGAACTCGAAGGACGAGGCCCCCTTCTGACCGAAGAGCTGCGTAAGCAAATTCAGGCTGACTATCGGGCCTCCGATGAGCTAAATGTTGAAATTCTGAAGGTCTACTCCGAAGGTTATGAGGATTGTCGAGAACGAGGCAAAGAAAAGCTGGCTGCAGCTCAATTGGATCTGGCCTTGCTCGACTCCGATGGTGAAGGTGGTGCCTGAAAGTGCTTCTGCTTCATTCTGACTTTTCAATACTCATGTAAAAATTATCTGTCATTTTGGAAGTTATTTTTAAGAACTTTATCAAGGAATTTTTAACTTTATGTAATAGTTTAACGTTAGGATTGAATAGATGGATGAATGGTGAACATATTAATGAATCATCAACTTTCTTTATCATGACATCTGTTTTGATTCGTTTCTTGTCAATAATTCAGTATCAATGTCCTGTATGAATTTAACTTAGGTTGTAAATCAGATAAGGCATATAACAGTTAAGTTAGGAAATGAAGTGAACTGAATTAAAGAACTGAACTGAATGAACCGAACTTCAACACTTGAACAGAATAAAGTAAGGTATACTTATCGTTTCCGAAGTGTGAAGTAGGTCATGTATAAGGTGAATTCGGCTGATCCTCCTTGCACCGTCAAGATCTTGTTCACCACTCGGGGTAAAACAAGTATATAAGGACCATGGAATTTGTTTACCACTCGCGGTAGAGCAAATTCATAAGGACACACCTGACAAAGAGGCTGCCATCGAATGGCCAGCGAGTCCGACCATACCTCCTTACTTCGGTGCCTATTGATTTACCACTCGCGGTAAAAACAATATTAAAAGGACCATGGAATTTGTCTACCACGCAGGGTATAACAAACCCATAAGGACACTCCTGACAAGAGGGCTGCCATCGAATGGCCAGCGAGTCCGACCATACCTCCTTACACCATTCCGAACTTAGGACCAATAGGAAGAAGATCAATTGTGAAGAAGTGAATCTTTTATTGATGATGAACAACTATGTACAGACTTTCGATAAACTGACTCGATCTCTACTGGAAATATTTCCGAAGCCTTCCAGCATGCCAGGTGTTCTTGATCTCGGATCCGTCTAATGCCTTTAACCGATAAGTCCCGGGCTTTGGTACTTGGTTGCCATATACGCCCTTCCCATTCGGCGATCGCCTTTCCCATGTTCTGAGGTGTGGATGCTTCGACTTCTCTGAGAACGAAGTCCTCTACTTCAATTCTACGAAGCTTAACTCCCTTGTTATAGTGTTTGGCAACTCTTCGTTGGTAAACTGCTAACTTGATCAAAGCCACTTCTCTGACTTCTTCCAACAGATCCAAGTTGGCCTTCAGTCCTTCGTCGTTGTAGATCTCTTTGAATTGACTGACCCGAAGACTTGGAGATCCAATCTCGACTGGGACTAAGGCATCAGTACCATAGGCCAATCTGAAAGGTGAATCCCCTGTTGTAGTCCTCGGGGTAGTTCGGTAGGCCCACAATACACTGAGCAGCTCCTCTGGCCATCTTCCTTTAGCTTCGTCTAGTCTGCACTTGATCCCGTTCAGCAGTGTTCTGTTTGTCACCTCAACTTGCCCATTTAACTGTGGATGAGCCACCGAAGTCTTCTTGTGCTGAACTCCCAGTTCCTTCAAAAATCCTTCAAATTTTGATCTCACGAACTGGCGTCCGTTGTCCGATATTACCACTTTAGGAATTCCGAAGAGGAACACTACGGACTCTTTCATGAACTTCAAACACTCTTGCTTCGTTATCAACCGAAGTGGCTTCGCCTCTTTCCACTTGGTCATATAATCGTAGCAACTATGACAAAACTGACTTGACCTTTTGCTTTCGGCAACGGACTCAGTATATCAACCCCCCAGACAGCAAAGGGTATAGAAGATAAGATCGAATATAGCTCTTCTGGTGGTTGATGTGGGATCGGACTGTTGAGCTGACACTTCTCACACTTCTTCACATACTATGTAGCTTCTTTGAAGATCGTAGGCCAGTAGTACCCCTGCCGAAGTACTTTGTAAGCTAGTGACTTAGCGACCGTATACGGTCGCCATGAAATACCTTCGTGAATCTCCCAAGAGCATATACTCGACTTCGGATGGAACCGGACACTTCAACAATGGTGACGAAAATGCCCTTGATAAAGATCCCCATCGATAAGAACGAAGTTGACACTCTTGATTGATCTTCTTTTCTTGCATCCGATCCGAAGGAAGGACGCCATCTCGCCAGATATTCAACGTAGGAGTCATCCAACGCTTAGATCGCTTCGATACACATCACCGCTTCACGCTTTGGATACTTCATACCGCAGAACCTCCAAATAAATCGATCCGTTGAAAACGCACAAAGATCTCAGTAGTGGTCGACCGATAATGCATCGTGAATGGAATTGTCATTCACGCCTATGCCTCAAACTCATAAGAGACAAAATATCTGGCCGGTCTTTCAATTACGCCAAATACTTGATCATTCTCGTCCCACGAGCTTCATAATCCCCTGATAATTGCTTGACGACCAAATTGAGTTGATGTAAATGATCAGCTTCTGAACTTCTAGACTCTTCGCCAGTCGAACTCTTGCTAACATCGCTTCATTATTCTACCTCGTTGTTTGTTGCCTTGAATCCAAATCTGATGGCCTGCTTTGCACCTCAATCCCTCCGGACTTGTCAAAATGATCCACCCTAATCGACATCCGCAGTAGAAGATCCATCTGCATCATACAAATACCCATGCGTTCTCGACCGTGCTAAAAACAACAACCGCCTTTCGATCGGACGTCTCGACCGCAGCGACAAAGATTCGCCTTGAACAAACACTCCACCATAAAATCGGTCAAGGCTTGACCTTTGATAGCAGTTCGGGGATGATATTCGATGAAAAATTGGGACAACTCCATAGTCCATGCTGCTAATCTCCCCGAGACCTCTGGCTTGCCCATTACCTTCTTCAGTGGTTGATCCGTGTAGACGACCAGGAGCCGACCTTGAAAATATTGCCGAAGCTTTCGACTAGCAATTATTAAAGCAAAGACAAATTTTTCAATATTTGGGTACCTGGTTTCAGCATCTCGTAGGACGTGACTGACATAATAAATCGGATGTTGCTTCCCACTGACCTCCTGAACCAACACTGCTCCAACTGCCAACGAACTAGCTGCAAGGTATAAATACAAGGTCTCTGCCGGGGCAGGTTTCACTAGAAGAGGAGTCGAAGACAGATATGTCTTTATGCCTTGGAAGGCGTCTTCACACTCCGAAGTCCATTGGAACGTCTTTGCATTCTTCTTTCCCTTCAGTGTGTCGAAGAACGGCAAGCACCTCTCTGCTGACTTGGACATGAACCTCCTCAAAGCTGCAATCCTACCAGTCAGACGTTGGACGTCTTTGAACGACTGAGGAGTCTTCATGTCAAGAATAGCCTGGATCTTCTCCGGATTGGCCTCAATACCCCTCTGACTGACCAGATAACCCAGGAACTTTCCCGCACCGATGTCGAAGGTACACGTTGCTGGATTGAGCCTCAACTTGTGATGACGGATAGTCTGAAAGCATTCCTCTAGGTCATCTAAGTGCTTCTGAACATGCATGCTCTTCACGATCATATCATCCACGTACACTTCCATATTTCTACCCAGTTGCCTCTCGAAGATGAAGTTCATCATTCTTTTTGGTAAGTGGCTCCAGCATTTATTAGGCCAAAGGTCACTTTTTGTATGCATACACCGAACGGTGTGTAATGAATGCTGTCTTCGGAATGTCCTTGCACATAGATATTTGATGATAACCTGAAAAAGCATCCATAAAGCTTAGTAATGCATACCCCGAAGTGGCATCGATGAGCTGATGAATATGGGGCAGAGGATAGAAGTCCTTCGGACAAGCTTTATTCAGGTCGGTGTAGTCGATGCTTCTGCACCAATACTACATTTGCCATTCACTCCGGATAGTCAATCTCGAAGATGAAGTCAACAGCTATCAACTTCGCAATCTCCTCATCAATGATCCTCTGACGCTCAGGTGCAAAGATCCGTCTTTTCTGCCGAACTGGCTTCTTCGATGGATCCACATCCAGTCTGTGCTCGGCAATCTTTCGGCTAATTCCAGGCATGTCCTGCGGCTCCCATGCAAAAATATCCACATAACAGCGAAGAAGTTCCATGAGGTTTGTCCGGAGAGGTTCCGGCAGACCCGAACCAATCTTCACTGTTTTGTCTTTCTTTCCGAGGACCAACTCGATCTCCTCTGTCTCCCCTGCAGGGATAACCAACGGCTCCAAACTGCTTTCAGTGAAGGGCTCGATCTCAATTGTCATAGTTTGCTTGTGTTTGTTTAATTTCACCCCGAGGAAATAACAAGATTCCGATAATTGATACGGGCTAGATCCGGTCCCCGCCACCTCTCCGACTCTACGTGCTTTATGGGAACTTGATTTTGAAGTGGGATGGAAGTCACGGCTTGAGAGTCACAATGTGGAGTCTTCCCAAAGATGGCGTTGTAAGTTCCAATCTCATACGCACAACATAAAATTTACTGAGTTATTTCTACTCACGAGGAGCGATCTTGAAGACCGCCACTGGAGTTCAATAGTGCCTGCAACTTTGACTGGATCGTTACTGAAACCATATAAAGGAGCCTCCTGCCCGACTCCATCTTTCGCCCATCAAGATGCATTCTCTGATAAGCGTGTGCGTACAGAATGTCCACAGATGACCCGTTATCTATCATCATACGTTTCACATCCACCGAGCCTACTTGTGCAGTGATCACCAACGCTCCTTCATGAGGCTCGATGGGCTCTGAAGGATAATCTGCATCGGTGAAAGATATAACAGATCCCTCGAAATGGTCTCTCGCCTTGGGCGGGAGCACACTTGCCACGGGACGTGGCCGATTCAGATATCCCCTCCTCTTCTTCCCTACCAACTTCCCTGCTGTCCCAACGGTTATTACATCAACGACGTGCCTCAGTGGTGGTGTTGGAGCATTTTGGACGGGTGGAACCGTTTGAACCGTCTGAACAGTACGTTCGATATTCTGCTAATCTTTTTGGTCCCTCCCGGCCACATACTGAACTAGCAAACCACTTTGAATCTTCCTCTCCACGAAGTCCTTTAAATTGCAACACTCATTAGTGTCGTGACCTGCGGCTTGGTGATAGCCACAATATTTTCGAGCGTTGCCCTGTCCTGTCTTGTAGTTATCACGAGGTGGCTCAAAGAAAGGCTGGTTTCTGATCTGGTCTAAAATCACCGACCTATCCGTATTCAGTTTGGTGTAAACCTTGTTCACCTTCGGTAGTGAGTAGGGGCGATTACTTCCTGTCAAATCGACGAAGTGTTCAGATTTTTTGAAATCGCCTCCGCCGATTATTATACCCTCCCGCCTTCTTCTGATAGCCCTCAGCCTTAGGAACATCCGCCTCCTTCATCCGGTCCGAAGAAGGACGTTTCATGCTATTCATAGCCTCCTCTACCACGATATAGCCTTCTGCTTTGTCGAAAGCTTCTGCTAAGCTCTTCGGATGGTGGAACATCAACTTCTTCACCAGTTTTTCGGACTTCACCAGATCTAACCCGTTTTGAAACAGCCCCACAGCCTGAAGATCATTGAGGTCGGATACTTGGCCAACTGCTTCCCTAAACCTCTTCACATACTGACCTAAGGACTCATTGGTGAACTGTCTGACCTGAGCCAACGATCTTGTAGGCTTCCCTCTTCTCCGGTTGCTCCCAAAACGAGCATGGAATTTGTCACATAGCTCGGTCCATGAAGATATTGAATCTGCTGGCAAAGTCTCCATCCACTGTCTCGCGTCCTTCCTTAACGTCGTGACGAACGTATGACATTTAGCAACGTCAGTAAAATCATAATAATCCATCAGCCGGTTGAACGCCTGACTATGGTCATAAGGGTCCCCAGACCCACCGTAGCTCTCCGTGCGAGGCAGCTTCTTGGTGACGTCTGCCTTCTCCTTAAGAATGTCCGAGGAAAAAGGGGACGCCTTCTTTCCCGGAGTGTCCTTCACCTGTTGCACCTCAGCCAACTGCTTCCTGAGTTCCTTCAATTCCTTCACCAGAAAATCCACACCCTCTGGCTGCAAGGAGACTTCTTTCTCCTGGATGACCTTCTGCTTCTGAGTGGATCGACCTCCACTATCCGATCCCACTGCCTTTGTTGGATTTCGGATCTACTCCGGCGTACAACTCTATCCTCATGGCGAGAATATTCACGTTGATGCTCTCTTCTTCTGGTTTCTGGCACGACTTCCTCGACCGCTCATCATCGCATCATCGTCTCGACAACAGAACCAACGACCATAAGTGCCTTCTTCGACGCTACGGGAGTTCTGCTCCTCGATCTCCTTCGGTCGTGAGAACGATCTCGAGACACACGTATAGAATGCTCCGCTTTTTCCCTCTCGTAGATCTCTCCTTGTGCTTTCTTGCGTCTTTCTTGATCAATACGACCGGATGTTTCGTCTCTTAACTCAGCCACCCGAAGCATCTGCTCTGCTATATCTTCCCTTTGCTTTAGAAGGACCTCTAAGGCCTTATCTGCTTCGTCCGCCATCCTCACCAACTTGGCAGCTCTATCCTCCTGACCACTTCGGTGATGAGTCTTGATCAGTGAACCTTCTGTCTGCCTTCGACCATGATCAAGCTCTTTATCGGTACCAAAGACCAGCCTTCGTCTGGCTCCGCCATGAATCTTCGGACGAAAACTTCCTGATTCGTGCTTGGAGGCCGTACTCTCATGAGCACTTTTGAATGGACCCAGACGATCCTTTACTGAAACACGAGGCAATGATGAGCTTACAGCCATCGCCTGCCCTTCTGGCGTACTATCTCTACTCCTCACCATCTTCCGAAGTAGGTTAGGTGAATGTGATTGAAAACTCAATGACACTAGAACTCAGCTCTCCTTCTAGCGCCAATGTTAACGCCAAGATCTTCTGTCACGTCTCAATCACGTAAGACGCCCTAATCCTGCACAGTAAACACGATAAACACCGAAAGCTTGACGGCTTCGACCGTCGGGGGATAGCTCAGGCGTGAGAGTCAATATCGGTGTTCACAAGGTTAACAATGGAGGATATAATCTCTAGTGTATTGAGAGAGATAAAATTATCAGTTGGAATGTGTTTGTACGTACCTGTTTGTGAAGACTTCCTTGCTATGTTATACTCTCAGACCCGGTTTACCGTGCCACCCACTGCCGTCTGACACAGTCCCCCACTCCTCAGTGATCTCTGCCGACTGCATGCAGGCTGTCACCTTTTCTCCACTGTTTATGCCGCCGGCCGGCTATAATTCCATCCACATTAATGCATGGCAGTTACAACAGTCAACTATCATGCTTTTTCATCATTACCGGTCAAAGGTGAAGATATTAAAATAACTAATGGGTTAGTCTACTGACCCGACCTGGTTTTATAAAGACTTGGAAATGAACAAGATGGTAACTGGGCCCAATGACATTAATACCCAATAATGAGGACCCAAAGGACTAATCAAATAAGTAAGCCCAATCTACTCGGCCCAATAGGAGAAATATCATGACCCAACAGTTAGTATTATTGTTGTTTAAAATATGGGTTGTCAGTTGTACTATATAAGATATTAAAACCCAAAATAGATTGGCACATTTGGAAACTGATTTTTCTCAAGATTTTCTGATCTTAATTACTTTGCTTGGGTTCGAACAACTTATTTCTCCAAACATTTGTTTTGTTTTGTTGTCTTTTGGCTAGTAGTTTTGTTAATTTACACATCCTTTGAAGCCTCATCAGTGGTGTTTTTGTTTATATAGGCTGCGGAAGCTGCTAAGACAGCAGCAAAAAGCATTGCAGATATGCAAAACACAGCTGAATACTCAGAATCTTCGAACGAGGATGAAACAGAAACATCTGATAAAGAAGGGGATGATGAAGACGAGGATGACAAGAGACGCAAGGCTGCTTTGGAAAATCTAGAGAAAGCTAGTGAGGATACAATCTTTGGCCAGGCAAGTCATGGTTATGAGATCTCTAGTATGATATCATATACCCAATACAGGTGTCCAGTGAGTGGTTAGACTTTCACTTAAATGATTGTGCTCTCCTTTCTTGGTTATAAGATCTATATAGGTTCTTTATTAAATATCTTGTACATCTAGTTTTTTCATTTACTTAAACATGTCATCACTTATAGTTACATTAGTGTTGTATGTCAAAGTTGTGTTTCCATAATTGAATGTGATGATGGCATGATAGCTAGAATATATGTGCTATATAAATGATTTGCATTACAGCTTTGGAGTGTGAGTTTCACATATGTTATGGATCAGTTAATTTACTATTGTATCTTTCCTTTATTTATCTTCAGGGTCTGAAGGTTCTCGATAGTTCTGTGGAGACTTTTGCTTCAGGAGCTTGGCAGGTGTTTGGAAATGCATGGAAAGGGGGTTCTAGTTTAGTTCAAAAGTATGTCTGTGTAGTGGCTTAGTTTCTGCATGAGTCCTAAAGTAGTGTTCTTAATGAATGGATCGAGAATTTAAGTTTGAAAAGAAGATATCAAAGAAGATTACGTCAAGTGTGTCATCATCAAACCTTAGTATGCATAAAATAGTCAAATGGCACTCTCTTTCTGTGACAGAGGGAGTGAATTGGGTTGAGACTTTAACTTTCATTGTTTGCCAGATGTGTCCCCAATTGAACCTGAGTTCCAATGCTTTGCCCACTAAGAAATTCATGAAGGCACCAAGGAATGACCTTAATCAACTTTTATATCTAGTTTCTGTGCTAAGTTATTCAATCAGATGCAGTTCTTTTTATATCCAAGGTGCTGTCAGTTTTCATATTTTAATTGAATGATTTTGAATCGTGTTCTTTAGGCTGGAAAGTTCTGCTGCAAATCTTGCTGATTCTATCAATCATGGTGGTCTACCTGCAGCAGGCACTATTGCCCCATCTTTCATAGAGGTTTGCACAACACTCTTCAGATTGCTTATTAATTTTGATTTCATTTTTGCTTAACAATTTAGCCTTCCTTATTGAACAGACTGGGAAAGCCTTTACTGCCAGGGGAATGCAAGTGCTTGAACATGTTGGTAAAGAAACCATGGATCTTCTGATTGCAGAAACTGGTATTCAAGTTGACAAATATTCACAAGAAGCTGATGAGGATCAATTACTTGAGGAAGTAACATTTGATCGGTGCTTTTATATATATGGAGGTCCAGAGCAATTGGAGGTCATCTTTCTTATCTTTCTAGTTTTAGATAGTCATTCACACTTACGGTAATAATAGTGCACTTTGAGACTTTTGAATTTTAATGACTGTCAGGAACTGGAGGCTTTGTCCAACCATTATGCGCTTTTATTCAACCGAAGAAAAGCCAAGCTGTCATCTGAGCAAAAGTCGATTTATGATACAAAGCTTAAACAGGTGCAACAAATTTTCAGTTTGAGTTCTGAATTTGATGGAAATAGTGTCGAGTTAGAAAAAGGGAAGCAGGTAGAAACTAGAGCTAATGGAACAATTGATGAGATGAAGAATCTTCATGACTCTAGTGTCAGCAAGGCTGCTGAAATGGCTGCAGGGTAATATTGCCTTTCAAGTTTCCTTTAAAGAAAATCTTATGCCAAATATGAAGTAATGAAACAAATGCTGAAAGTTTTTGGGCTTGAAGGGATGGAAAGCAGGAGCAGGTGATATATTTATAATCATTATCCCATCTGCATTTTTTATGGGCTAATGGAAGTTCCTGATGATTCTGTAGTGTCCTGTCATTAGCCTTGATACCTTCATAACTCCCTTAGACATTAGGGCTTCTAGGAGATCTCTGCTACAAGCTTGTACATAACTATTACCTCATGCCTATTGCCTAATATTGTTAGTAACTGCATATATAAATTCCCTCCTTCCCTCCTTCACTCCTCACGTAAAACCAAACAACAATAGGTTTATACAACAGTGTCCTTGATTAGTGCAGACAAAATTATTCCAAATTAGATATTTGGTTGATAACATTCACACATCTTCTATCTGCTCATTCCATTCCATTAAGAATGGGATTAAGTCTTTTGGTAGCTACATAATATAGGTCATCGTAGTAGTCTTTCACCTTGAATGTTGCATTGAGAATTGCACACTGCTTCGACCCCATTTTCGGTAATGTTTTACATTGAGTTGAACCCCAGCTTACACAAAACACTTCTAAGTATTGCTTTAAACATGACCATACTTAACAATATCACCAAGTTAAACACTTTTTTTAGATAGGTCAGGAGATCTACTTAATCAATAAATTATTCTGAATCCGCATGTGCAAATTTTTTCTGTGTTGGTACCTGTTCCACACCTTAAAGATTGGTGAAGAGAGAGGTCTATGGTATATTTTGGGTATCTATCTAGTAAAAAACTTAAAAGAGCCTTATTGAGATATGCAAAATCTGTTTTCCATATTCAACTTGAAATTTTGTAGAGAATTAGCTGGTTATCGCGAGTTATGTAAGGAATCTTCTGTTTTCTAGCCATGAACGACTGCAAATTCCTATCTCATATTTGCAACTTCTTGTGAAAATAATGGAATTTGCCATGTACTTCTATTTCTCAATCTTCAATAATAAATATTTTTCTGAAATTTTACAGCTTTGCAAATGCCCTAGCAGGACTGGCTCCAAATGATATAATTCTAAGAACTGCTGGCAGACTAGATACTCTTCACTCGGAGGGTGTTCATGTATGCAGATACTTTTGGTTTTATTTAATTCTTCATGCACATTAATTAACTATAAGGATTTTTATTCTATGTGATTGGTGTTAATGAAATGAAAGTTTATAAATGTATATGCAGAGAATTTCAGAAATGTGTTGTTTTGCGGTGTCCCAGCTTCTGATGCTTGGGAAATCAGTCATGTCTAGCGCAAACAACACTCAGGACAATGATTCTGATGATGATATTGTGAATATTGATTGGCCTGAGTATTCTGATGAGAAAGCTAAGATAATCAGAATTAGGGCACAATCGATGACTGAAAATGTGCAGGCAGTTTCCAACAGTTTTATAACGGGTACTCTTAATTTCTAGATTTCTTCTATTTGTTTGTTACCCAAGGGTTTGCTAAGCTGAGGTGTTTTTTTTTTGCTTATGTAAGAAATTTTCATCTTGTCCTTAATTGGTATGTAATGTCTTTGGTAAGATATATGCACTATGCTTTTGGTAAGACTGATATTTCGATATGCAGTGAATTATCTATGTGCTAGTTTTCAGGAGAGGCAATGTGTGATTTCTTTTTGTTCAGAATCCAGATATGATGCTCCTGGTCTAGAGGCCTTGTTTTATTAGTTATAGCTAAATTATGTGTTTGTAAGCGTTCTGATTTGGCATCACTCCTTGGGTTTCCAATTCGGACACTTGGTATCTGGTAGAGTTTGTGTTCTATGGAAATGCTTTAATTTTGTAGAATGGCCTACTCTGCTATTCATTCTACTGCGAATTGGTTCTAGAAACCCCAATTAATCAATATGCCGGATGCTTATACAATTTTGAAAGATGTATGTTAATGGGAAATATTATAATGTCTTTTTGCTAGTCTTAATTTCAAAATTGTTTTGATCAGGTATATCAGACGTTGCTGAAGCTTTTGCAGCAGCCATTAAAGGTGCTACTGCCGATTCGAATGAAGTTCTTCCACAGAAACCCATTCAGGAGAAAACACGGGCATTCTCTGAGAACCTTCGTGTCGATCAGACCACAGCCATGGGAAAAATTCAGGATGGGCTCCTGTACTTGTCTTATCTTGTCCTTTCTACCTCGATGCCTGCTGCGTAAAATCTTGACTGACAAATTATCCGCCATTATTTGTTGTCCTAGTTACACTATGTACATAGTTACATGTTAAAATGGGCGTGACCGACCCCCTAGTCTCAGTTAAATCAATCTTCTATCAGTTTGAACTCTTTTAGAATTGAACTTGCATACAATTGCTACCTCTTATTCTCTATTATTGTGGAACCTGCATACAATTTCCAGTTGTTGAACATTTTCTATTCCTGTGGTTTTTCTAAGGGATGGAAAACTAGATATGGTGTTAATTTGCAGTTTGATCAAGAAAATTAAGCTTTGCAAGCCTTTTGTACTACTATTATTATTATTTTTACTGTACTTGGTATGTGATATGTCCCCCTAAAGGAAAAAGTGGTGGTACCTCCTGTCATGTGAGGACCATAAACTCTCATTTTTTGCTTGTTTCAGAATGTTAACTTTCACCCAGAAAACAAGACAAAAAAAACTATTATTATTAATCAATAATTATCTAAACTTAGATATATTTTATAATTTACCAATGCAATTTGACCGGTTCGAAATCTTTACCAAATGTTATTGTTAATGCCAATAACTGGTAATGTTTACTAGTTTGAGGTACTTACCAAAAGAGTACAGTAAGCGATACCCAACACAAATGAGTTTCAATTCGGCTCGATTTGAAAAAACACGAATGCGAGGCTTTGATTCGTTAATAATATGATCCAAATCTGAAGCGTTAAAAAATAGTTGAATAAAAATATGAGTAGAATCCGAAAGAATGTTATACTTTCACTTCGTTTAAGATTCAAACTATTCAATTTTTGATTGTTATTCGATACATACTTTCAGTTAATACGTATTGATTAGATGTTTGATACATTCTCTTATAATATATATAAATTTAAATCAAATTAGGATAATTAGTTATTATTTTATTTTGTTTTTAATTTTAATTGTGATTTTATATTTGTAAAGTGTAATAATAAATATATTTTCTCATTTTTAAGTAAAATAACAAATTCAATTTATAATTATATTTATTATAAAACTAGTTATTATGTGGTGACTCGAGTTCGAGCTTAAATTTGAAGCTCGCGAGTAGTTTCAATAAATATTCGAGTGGAGTCGGATCGAATTCGAGTAATAAATATTCGAGTTGAATCGAATCTGAGTAAGATTTTTTAAATATAATTTGAATTCGAGCCGAATTCGAGTACGAATTTATCATTTCAAGTCGAATCCGAGTAGCTCTCAGTTCGCTCCGGTTCGACTCATTTACACCCTTACTTACCGGGTCGCTCTGCAAGTAATTATTTAATATCGGCATAAAAATGTAGAATAAGGATGGATGGTAAGTTGATTAATACTAAGTTGGTCAATTGATACAGGGAGATGTGTTCGTAGAATACACAAACTTAAACTAAAATTAATCTGGAATTAATTAACAATAATTAGACACCCAAAACAAAATAAACCCAGAGCATCATTATTTTTACATCTGATTCTCTCATAATAATAATAATAATAATAATAATAATAATAGAATACAAGTGGATGTAGATGAAGAAGATAAACTGACTGACTTAATCATGGAAGAAAACCAATATATAAGCTGTGCCCGTGCGTGTTCGTTAACGAAGAGAAGGTATGCTGCTGCTGCTGCATAACTTCTTCGATGAAGAAGAAAACAAAATCAATTGCCAACCTCAATATTTCCATGCACGTTTCCAATCTCTGTATCATCACCATCTCTATATTATATATACTTCACTCCTACTATTTATAATTTTAATTTCTTCAACTTTATGTACCACCCATTTCAACAACATATATATATATATATATATATATATATATATATATACTGACACTGTGACACACACACCCCACACATGTTTCTATATATAACTTTATCTGGCCTGTGGATAAGCGCAAAGAACAAATATATCTTCTCTTTATTATTTCCCTCTCTCAATAAGGAACAATGATAACTCAACCTCAACTACTTGTCGTGTGTTAATGATTGACGCCCCCAAACTACTGTTCAGATTTAATTTATAAAATTTAATATTTATTAGATATAAAATAAGATTATTTAGTTACGGAAATTTTGAATTGAACTCGTTTGAATGAATATAATTAAAATTATAATTTGAAGAGATTCAACTAATTTATTAAATTTCAAAATTTAATCATATTAAAAATATTTATATTAGTAAATCGGGCGAATACGAATCAAATCTGAATTATTTAATTCATAAATTTATAGCTTTTGTATGGTTTATGTAGGAATTGATAGATAGACTGTAGCCTATCCATTTGAAAATGATTGATTGCAAAATTTAAAATTATATTTAGAAAAGAATATGTTAGTATAATTGACTAGGCTGAGTGACCCGTGACCCATTTTGGTTGTTCTCATTTTATTTAATCAATTTAGTTTTATTAGGTTATAAATTATTTATTTAAAATGTGATGTAGTTGGTAGCCAAACCTTTATATAAAAGTAATCATTTTAATTTTTATGGGTAACCAAATCGTCAAAAAAAATTCAGAACAGTAACTCAGGTCAGGTACTTCCGTAAATTTGCGGCAGAGGAGGATGATAAAGGGGAGGAGAGGGCGATGTAACAGCAATGCAACCAAAGACTTCTGCAGATTCGCGGCAAAAGAGGATGATGAAGGGGAAGAGAGAGGATGCGGTGATAAAGAGAATGAGCGGTGAGGGAGATGAAGATTAGGATGAAGAATATATTTTTTTATTTTTCTCTCATTTTGATTTGAATTATGAATTTGTTTTTGTTGTTACATCTCAAAATTTTGATTTTAATTATTAATTATGGCGGTTATTTCTCCTTGATTTTAGGTTTCCTTATTAATGTGAAATTGAATGATTTAAATTTGAATTATTAATTATGGCGATTATTTTTCCTTAATTTTAAATTTCCTTATTAATGTGAAATTGAATAATTTGAATTTGTTACTCTTTTTGTAATTATTTTGTAGATGTTACTCTTTTTATAATTATTTTTTGCATGCACTAATAGTGTAATTGTTCCCAAAAGTAAAGTCCATGGCCCAGGGTACAATATGCACGGCTGGTCCCATGGGCTTTTACGTTTTCTCATTTTCCTTGAATTTTTAAAAAAGCCCATCATAATGTAAATGATTTTTTTTTTATGGAAAACCTAACCTATATAGGAAGACAAATGGAGGATAGAAGAGAGCGAGATTGGAAGGCAGGAATAACAAAACTAAAAACTATGTTTTTTTTTCATTTGTTTATTTCTAAATTCCTAAAAACAAACAATTTGAACATGTGTATCCTTTCTAAAATTGATTGTTTTTTTTAAATAACAATTTATTCAAATAATATTATAATGACACATTATTTTAGATATATTTTGAGACTCTTACCATCACTTTTTTAACTACTAATTCATTACAACATTTCAACCGAGAGTAAAATAGTATTTAAAAAGAATAATATACTAGCATTTTCTATCAAGTTGTGTTTGATTTAAATTTTTAGAAATGTCAAAGAATTTTAGAACAAGGGATTTTAAATCTATTTGTTACAAAATTATAAGTTTGAAAAATTTGTTATGAGCATGAGTATTTATTATTCATTTCCTAAAAAATTGTTGAGTTTTTGTTTATATATACACATATCTATATGTACACAAATGAAAATTGTAGGTATATATTTGTGTATTACACAAAGATCTTATGATAATTTATTATTAGGCTATATAATTTTTTTTCACCCGTCGTCATATAACTATTCTCGAATTATGACGACAGCTTTACTTATTACTATAAATTTCAAAAAATATGTCATCATAAATCTCTTTCATATGTAATACATACCAAGCATATATACATATAACCCTATATATAAACATACATATAAATATTATAGAAATATTTTTTAGCATAAAATCAATGTAAAATTCATCATCTAAAACACACCCTCGAGTGAAAACTTAGGTGCCCCCATCAGTTTCATAATTATCGTTTATAAGTAGCCGTTAATAATCATAATTATTGAACTTTAATATTTCTCTCCCTTTCTTTTATTTTCCTTTATTCAAAAAAAAAGACCATTACACAATTCAAAACTTCAAAGCGCGGTGACAAATTCAAATTTAAAGAAGACCTCATCTCGGTCGTCCATTCTCAGCTCACTTCTTCTTGGATCTCTCAACTGAACATTTTACTATCTAAACAGTCCCGTAGAGAGGAGAGGTATTTGCTGTTTTGCATAATTTACTGAATCAAACCCCATTTGATTCTCATTCACCTAAAATATATTCAGGGAATTCGTCATTTTCGAATCCTCTTTTACACTTCCTCTTCCAGGCAAGCACATATTCATCAGTTCCTCATCTATTTCTCATCCCAAATCACACTATTTTCACTATCCAGTTGTCATTCTTGGTTGAAAATCCTTTCTTTTTCGTTTTTTTTAGTACCCAGTACTTATTCTTGATTAAAAATCCTTTCTTTGGCTTTAGAATGTTTCGGGATTTCAAATTAATGCATCGGTATTCGAGCAAAAGTTCCAATCTGGATGAAATAGAAAATATCCCCATAAATCCTAACACAATTGAAGAACAAGAAGTGGGTTTAAGGAGAAGTAGAGTTGATAAAACTCCCACTAAGGCCAGTAAGAGTAGATATTCAGATGCCGGAATGCCGCTTAGAACTCCGGATAGACGAGGAGTTTCAGGCGGTAATCGATTCGGGTGGCCCCAAAAGAATGAATCTAGCTCAAATGCTACGGAAATGGGGGTTGATTTGAGTAATTATAGGAATGGAAATGGGGGTCATGCAAATATGACTACACCTAGGTCAAGTAGGGCAGTAGGGAGAGGTAATTCAAGTTATTCGGAATGTAATTCCACTCAAAGCACACCTACTAAGAGTGTTACCAAGCCTCCGAATCCGGGTCTTTGTTTAACTGGTGGTCATAGACTTCCTCCAGCCAATGGAGGTGCTAGAGTGGCTAGTTTTGCTGCATTGTCAAAAGGGATTCCGATTTCTAGTAGTTCTTCAACTGTTGTTAATTCTGTTGAGGTGCCCCATTTTGCTATGAAGGAAGATCCATCATTCTGGATGGATCACAATGTGCAAGTAAGCTCCTTAATTTGCTAAATTTTGCATCGAGGAAGATTTCAAATTGGGTATTTTGATTTTTCAAGCTACTGTTTATGTTAAGGTATGCTGATATGTATTGATCATGATTTTAGGTATTGATAAGAGTTCGACCTCTCAATAGCATGGAGAAAAGTACATATGGTTACAATAGGTGCTTGAAGCAGGAGAGTGCACAATGCATCACCTGGGTTGGCCAACCAGAAACTCGATTTACATTTGATCATGTAGCGTGTGAAACTGTTGACCAGGTATTGGAGAACTAGAAAATATAATGGTATTATTAAGGTTGTTTATGGTTTGTTATATGTTGTTTAAAGTTATAGGGATTATGCAGGAAACACTTTTTAAAATGGTTGGTCTGCCAATGGTGGAGAATTGCTTGTCTGGATACAATAGCTGTATGTTTGCCTATGGCCAGGTATTGATCTTAAACAATGAATTAAACTTCTCCCTCTTCTGTTGCTTAATTCAAAAATCTTTAATGCTGCAAAATGTTGATGCATACCTTTGGTTATCTATTGTCACTAAGTTGTATTATTTCATTTCTATTTTTCTAGCATTTTAGTCACTAAGGTTTCCAATATTCATAATTGTTGAAAATAGTAGACGTTTGATCAAAAATTTGTTCAAACTATGTTGTGGATCTGAGTTTTTCAGGCTTGATTTATGCATCACATTTTCTTCTGTTACTTTGCAATGCTTGTAACAGAAATTTTAGTTCTTTAGAGTGTACATATTTTTGCTCATCTTCTTTAGACTATATATTCCTTTCTGCCTCTCTTTGTTCTTTTTCCCTTTCCTAGTCTTATTTTCCAATAAGGATTCCTTGACAAATATTCTTACTTCGATATGGATAATTAACCTTGTAGACTGGAAGCGGGAAGACATACACAATGCTTGGCGACATCGATGAGCTAGGAATCAAGCTCAGTCTCAATCGTGGAATGACACCACGAATATTTGAATTTTTGTTTGCAAGAATAAGAGCAGTAACTTTCTTCAGTCTTTGCTCATGCATTCCATATACCTCTTAGTTTGTTCATAAGCATTATAATTTCAGCCGGTTTATTCACCCTTTATTTTTCATCTCTTTGCAGGAGGAGGAAAGCCGAAGGGATGAGAGGCTGACATACAATTGCAAGTGCTCCTTCTTAGAGATCTATAACGAACAAATTACGGATCTCCTTGATCCAACGTCCACAAATTTGCTAGTAAGATTGCCTCTGTTATAATGCTTATGATTAGTGAAAAATGTAATAAGTTCTTCCATCTCATGCTTATTTCTCTGTTTGTAGCTACGGGAGGATATTAAGACAGGTGTATATGTTGAAAATCTCTCAGAATTTGAAGTTCAGACTGTAGCTGATATTCTTAAGCTTCTCAGCCTGGTAACTCCTGGATCCTTAACTTGTTCAGTTTCTGTTGATCCAGATGCATACATATACGTGCATTTGCTTGTATTTATGCCACAATGTATTTTGGAGCATTGAGGCGTTGCTTGTCGCTATAGGGTTCTTCAAATAGGAAAGTTGCTGCAACGAACATGAATAGGGAGAGCAGCCGTTCACATAGTGTATTTACATGCGTAATTGAGAGTAGGTGGGAAAAGGATTCCACATCCAACCTAAGATTTGCAAGGTTAAACCTTGTTGATCTTGCTGGTTCAGAAAGGTAAAATTGTGCACAAACTTTTTGAGCTATTGTTCTCTTATAAATGAATATTTGCAGCATGGCACATTAACAATCTTATCATTACCATTTTAGGCAGAAAACTTCTGGTGCTGAGGGAGAACGTCTAAAGGAAGCTGCAAGTATTAACAAATCGTTATCTACACTGGGGTAACTGAATTGCTTTAATATCTTTTTTTTTTCTTCTTTCTTCTCCCATCATGAAGTCTTTTCATTTTGCACAAGCCCTTCTTTATTGATTCATGGCTGACTATCTTTCTTCACAGTCATGTAATTATGGTTCTTGTGGATGTGGCACATGCTAAGACAAGGCATGTTCCGTATAGAGATTCAAGACTGACATTTCTTCTTCAGGTGAATTAAAAATCCAATTTCGGTTATCACCATGCTTAACTTGACTTGTTTCCATTATTGTATATTTAACTACCTTTTTAATGCAGGACTCATTGGGTGGAAACTCGAAAACAATGATTATTGCCAATGTCAGTCCTTCAATCTGGTTAGTCCCTATATTTTTACTGGTTTGCATTTATGTTTTAATTGTGATGCCGAAACCTCTAATGTTCTAGAATATATTTTTTTAGTTCTGCTGCTGAAACTCTGAACACTCTAAAGTTTGCACAACGAGCAAAGCTTATCCAAAATAATGTAAGCTTCTTTATTGCTTGATTGAGCATGGTCGTCACATATCATCATAAGAATCCTTATTTACCCATATATTTTTCCTCCACTTTTCATGATGAAGGCTGTAGTAAATGAAGATTCTTCTGGAGATGTGATTGAACTACAACACCAGATACGACTTTTAAAGGTTCTTTTTAGTTTTCTATATTATAAAATTTCTGCTTGAAACAAGATAATTTTATGAAACTAATGAATGTTTCTGAAATAGGAGGAGCTTCTTGTGCTCAAACGTCAAAATGTATCCAGGTCTCTTTCATTTGGTTCACCAATAATTGGAGATACAAGACAAGAACATGACAATGCTTCCAAAATAAAAGCACTTGAAATGGAACGGCAGAGTACCGATGAAATGCTTGGATGCGAATCCAAAGGCATTCTGAAAGTTTCTTCTAAACAGGTATACTAAGTTTGGTTTTATTCATTTTTCATTTAGTGATGAAGTGTTATTATAGAGTAAAATTATTTTAAAGCTAATAAATAGGTTGAAAAAGTGGATCTGCGATTTGCCTATTTATTCTTGTTTCTAAATTAACAAACCAAGTGTGTTGATGAATGATGATAATATGATTAATAATTGACCTATCCATAAACATCTCTCATTTAGTGATGCTGTGTGATAAGTAGAGTACAATCATTTTTTAGATATGTACAACATTGTTTTGTTTATACTGATTTGTAATCTAGTGTCTACTTGATAGCTTCTTATGTTTTACTCTTTTGCGGTTACAATGAGTATATCATTCTTTTTATCCAATGCTGAATCAACGACCTATGTATTGTGTATAAAGAAAGAAAAACTTTTTGGATTTGAAAAAATTGAAACAACTTTGCTGACAATTACATACTGCGAATTTGGACTCTACAGTTGCAAGTCATGGTGCTTAAAATATTTCTTTCTTCCCATTAATTTTTCTAGTTGAAATGTCTTGAGACAACACTTATGGGAGCCTTGAGGAGAGAACAAATGGCAGAAACTTCTATCAAGCAGCTTGAAGCTGAGATTGAGTGTTTAAATTGTTTGGTATGAATCGTATTTTCTCCCTTCCATTTATTAATTTCTTTTGATTTCTTTTTACTGAAAAAGACTGTTGTGAAGGCTGTTACTAACAGAACTAGATGATTCTGTTATGAACTGCTAACTTGATTCCATTACCTTAATTGCTTATTAGGTTCGTCAGAGAGAGGAGGATACTAGGTGCACAAAGATGATGTTGAAATTTAGGGAAGAGAAAATTCAACGAATGGAAGCTCTTCTTGGTGGTTTAGTACCTGCAGATGCTTACTTACTAGAAGAGAACAATGCACTCTCTGAAGAAATTGAAAATCTTAGAGCTAAAGTTGATAAAAACCCAGAAGTAACTCGCTTTGCCCTCGAAAATATTAGGCTTTTGGAACAACTTAGAAGGTAGCTGCTTTTGAACAAAAACCATTTGACAGGGCTTTTAAAATATTTAGCAATTATTGATTCCTTTGTATCATCTTAAAATTGGCTACATAGGTTTCAAGATTTCTATGAGGAAGGAGAGAGAAATGCTGCTGACTGAAGTATCTGAATTGCGGGATCAGGTATTGCTAAATGGAAACTAGATCTTTGTTTTCATTTCTCTAGTTATCTAAATCAAATTCCTCTGTTTACAGCTGGTTTTGTTTCTTGATGGAAATTTAAAGCAGCATAGTCATCCGAATATTCCTAAGGTAACATTATTAAATTTTCTGTATATTCCTTTTCTCAACTAATCTAAAAATTTGGACTTTGATTCTGCCACCTTATTCCAATCCTTACAAGTTTTCCCCACTGAAACAGGAAGTTGACCGTATCAGTGAAGAAAATGCTTCTCTTCATCTAGAGGTTGCTTATTTGTATTCCAATAAATTGTGAATCTTTTCTTTGTGTTTATACTTCTTCACTCTCATCTTCTTCTCTTTGGATTCAGTTGAAGAAGACACTCAATGAGTTAGAGGAGTGCAGGAGTAACCTAAATTCTTGCTTAGAAAACAATGCAAAACTCAGAAGGTAACAATCCTTCTCACTTTGTAAAGTTTCCATGTCTAAAGCTTATTTGGTTTATCCTTTTACAAATGCAACCATCTTTTATGTCAGTTCCTATAATGCTATTTGGCCCTTAAATCTTTTTGCAGACAAATTGATGATCTACATACTCCATCAGACCACCTTAAATCTGGAACACACGATTATGATGGCAGTGTCGAAGTCATAAAGGTACTATTTTTAGATGATTAACTTTTTAATTACACCAAGATTTCTATTCTCGTAGAGAGAGATACAAGATGAAAAAGTAATATCTCAATGAAAGGAATCCTCTCATCAGCCATGTGTGTTGTTATTGTACAAGGCCAATCCAAGAGAACTGAGAAAAGTGAAATTTAACATTTGATAGCACCATGAACCTCAGGTTTTAATTTGTACAATGAATTTATATTAGTTCTACATATCTTTCAGGAGTCCATTTTAGAAGCTCCATCTCTTGATGGCCAAGTATTTGAGGCTGTACAACAGGAGAATGGAGAGATGCATGAAACTCTGATGAAGCACACACAGAAGAAGTTGTGGATCTACAACTGGAATTGGATATTCTGAAGACCATTCTCAAAGAAGAGAGTCTTTCCGTGGTGACATGGAGGACAAAGGCACTTTGCTTGACCAGGGATCTTGAGTTGGCAGAAGGAAAAACTTTGTTGCTAACCAAACAATATGAAGATGTGAAGGAAGAGCTCAGAGAAGCAAAATCCATCATTGAAGCTCTAGAGTCTCAACAACTTGTATCAATCAGTGAAATGGAGGATCTAAGGAACAGTAGCAACCACTTACATGGAGATCTTGCGAAAACAGGAGCTTGAAATCTCTTCTTTGAAAGAGCAAACGTTTGCCAAAGAGTTAAAAGATCTGGCATCTTCTAAACTTTTGAAAATTGAAGATTCTCCTTTACAAATAAAGTTGAAGAAGATGCATGGTTCTCTGATAAAGCCAAGAGACTGAATATGCATTACCAAAGTGATATTGCATCTCATGCATCTAATGAAGAAGAAATGGATGAAGTTCAGAGGCAGGTTGAGGCTGAAACTGCTGAGGTGATTGTTTGCTTACAGGAAGAACTTGGCGTTCTCCAGCAGGAAGTCCACAACAGTAACTTGAAAGAGTTGGAGACTGAAGGGAGGTTGATGCTTCTGCTGACTGAGTTGAAGGAGCTTCAGGAAAATTATGAAATAATGACCCAAAACAACAAAAGATTGTTGCAAACAGCTCGAAGAGACATAAACAATTAAAAATGTTGTCTGGAGAGTGGGAATCAGTGACAAGTGAGATTGAAGTTGTTCTTGCTGGTGGACAGGGGGCGCTTGAAGATGCCTCTGATCAGCTTGATAGTATCTGTGGTTCATTTCACAGAAAAGAACTTGGATATCTGAACAATTAGGCAGGATGACCAGAAGCATCACTGAAAAGGAGTTGATGATTGAAGAACTTAACTGCTGCTTGGAAAATGCAAATACTAGAAGAAATGACTTGGAGAGAATGCTGAGCTCCTTAAGAGGAGCGGCTTTGGTTATAACTGAAGCGCACCAACAAGATTGCACTGAAAAGGAGGAAAAGATCTTGCTACTGATGTCACAATTGAGTGAGAAAACATTGATCATAGCAGAGTTAGAAAACAAAATTAAGCATGGGGAAGGACAACTCAGGGAAGCATCAACATGTGCCACTGTTGCTTTCGTGGTTATAAGCAGATTTTCTGAGATAAATTGTGAGTACCTTGAAGCATTGAAGCATAAGGATATCCAGCTTGCCGAATCTAAAGTAATGAATTTGGAGAAAGATGCTCATCTCCATAATCAGGCTGTAGAAATTGACGAAGGAGAAAAACAGATGTGTTCTCTGAGAATGGAACTAGAAGTGGCAGAGGAAGATTGTAGTAAACTAAAAGTGCAACTGTCCGAAGAGAAGCACCGTGTAAATGATATGGAACGAAAGCTTGAAGAAATAAAAGAAAATAACATTCTGAAGACAAGGCAGAAACTCGCCGAAAAGGAGGAAAAGATCTTGCTATTGACATCACAATTGACAGGGAAAACATTGATCACAACAGAGTTGGAAAACAAAATTAAACATGGAGAAGAACAACTTAGAGAAGCATCAACGTGTGCCACTGTTGCTTTCGTGGTTGTAAGCAGATTTTCTGAGATAAATTGTGAGTACCTTGATGCATTGAAGCATAAGGATATCCAGCTTGTCGAATCTGAAGAAATGAATTTGGAGAAAGATGCTTTTCTCCATAATCAGGCTATTGAAATTGATGAAGGAGAAAAATTTATATGTTCTCTGAGAATGGAACTAGAAGTGGCAGAGGAAGATTGTAGTAAACTAAAAGTGCAATTGTCTGAAGAGAAGCAACGAGTAAGTGATGTGGAACAAAAGCTAGAAGAAATCGAAGAAAATAACATTATGAAGACAAGGCAGAAACTCACTGAAAAAGAGGAAAAGATCTTGCTACTGACATCACAATTGAGTGAGAAAACATTGCTCACAACAGAGTTAGAAAGCAAAATTAAGCATGGAGAAGAACAACTTAGAGGAGCATCAACGTGTGCCACTGTTGCTTTCGTAGTTCTAAGCAGATTTTCTGAGATAAATTGTGATTACCTTGATGCATTGAAACATAAGGATATCCAGCTTGCCGGATCTAAAGTACTGAATTTGGAGAAAGATGCTTTTCTCCATAATCAGGCCGTTGAAATTAATGAAGGAGAAAAACAGATATGTTCTCTGAGAATGGAACTAGAAGTGGCAAAGGAAGATTGTAGTAAACTAAGAGTGCAACTGTCCGAAGAGAAGCAACATGTAAATGATATGGAACGAAAGCTTGATGAAATCGAAGAAAATAACATTCTGAAGACAAGGCACAAACTCACTGAGCTAAAAGATGGTGTTTCGACACTCAAATCATGCATGAATGGCTATGTGGAGAAGGTATCCAGTCCTGAGAAAGATGGTGTTGCTGGAGGTCATGTTTGTGAGTTATCTGATGGCAAATGTGAAGCACGGGTAACCTAAAGTTCTTGCTTTTCTAACATATGGCGAAGGCCATTGCATTCATTCATGTTTTAAGTCATGCCTCAAGTTTACTTAATTTATTAATTCACTTTATATGGATATTGTTGCAGACAGGTACTGGAGAAAATCAATCCATCAACTGTCTAGAGACATATACGCTGTTGCAGGAATAAAGCTGATATTTCAGATTGTCCTTTTGAAGTTGGCAAGAACTTGCATAAATACTCTAGTGGTCAGAAAAGTTTGGCATGTGGAAGGACCTTGAAGGATGCAAGTGATAGGGACGCTACAATTGCTCTTTTAAAAGAAGAAATAGAATCTGCGCTTGAAAGCTTAAAAGGGGTGCAAATTGGGATGGCCAAATTACGAAATGAGAAAGAAGATGCCTGTAATTCTGAAAATCGGACTCGAGAGGGCATTAAATCTCTTTTATCACAAGTGCTTGTATTGCAAGAAGGTATGGGTAACTTTGAAGAGCAAGTTGGTCTCAAAATGGTTACTTTGGATCATAAGCTACGAGCGGTTGAAGAAACTATGCAAGAATTTGTCACTTCATGGTCTCTGAAAAATGAGGTATGTTACTGCTGTTACAAAATAATGCAGTGAATTCTGCTTTGTGTGAAGCTTTATCAATTATGATTTTCTTCTTCCAGACCGTTATTTTCTTCAAGTAGCATATCATCTCTTATCTTTGACTAAAAATAAAATTATCTAGATGACAATTGTACATATATTTTTGGCAATGATATATTTTCAGTGCTGAACTAACAACTGCATTTGCTTTGTGCCGCCTCCTATAATTTCTGCAGTCATTTGAGAGTGAACTTAGCGATTCAAAGATGCTTGCATTGCAGAAAACTGCAGAAACTTCTTGTGTTCTGGCTAAATTTGGAGAAGCTCAAGACACCATTAGAGAAGCAGACATTATGGTCAATGAGCTGATGATTGCGAATGAGACGAACAAACTTGAGATCAAAAGAATGAAGAAAGAGAGGGTTGCCTTAGTCAATGATAGGGATCTCCTAATCAACGAGGTCCAGAGCTTGCAATCCAGTAACAATCAGAAGGATTGGTGTTATGAAAGCCTTGTAAAGCAGTTTGAATCAGATTTTATGGCAATGAAGGGACTTGTGGAGGAGCTGGAGGATATAGTTTCACAGGTCCAGACTACTTTTAAGGAGGATTTTATTTCTGTATCCTCCGATTTTCTATGCCTGAAGTCTGAACTGCATGACTCAACTAAGTTGATGCAGTCATGGGTCGAGGACATCTGGTCTGAGATTATTGTAAAGGATTGTGCTGTGTCTGTATTACACCTTTGTCACATGGGAATACTGTTGGAAACAGTTACTGGACTGAATACAGAGAATGGTCTCCTTCACCGCGGACTATCTGAATCAAACTCTCTTGTATTTAAATTGAGGGAGCACAACTTCAAATCCAGGCGAGAGCTTGAAATGTGCAGAGTCCTTGAGGGGAAGTTACTTTCTGATATTAAGAATAGTTTTGATCGCGTCTCAAGGAAAGAAGATGAAACTGGGCAGCTCACTGTCAAACTAACCAGTTTTGAGAAGAAGATAGCAGACTTGCAGCTTCAAGAGGAGTTAATGTTACAAAGGTCCAATTATATGGGATCTGAACTTGCTGTGCTAATGAAGGAGCTGGACAGTAGTAACAGAAATGTATTGGCATCTCTTTTTGATCGGGAGAAATTGCTGAAGGATAAGGAGGATGCTTTAAGATATCAAGAGGAGAAGTTTCTGATTGATCTGTCATCTAAAGACTTTCATTTGCTTGTCTTGGCATCAGAGTTAGAACAGATGGCTACCCAAAAAGATAAGTTGGAGAAAGAGCAAATAGGTTTTGCTGCTGTTCTAGACGAACTTAAGAAAAATATAGTACTTCTTCATTTAGATGCAGAGTTGAAAGAATGGATATTGGTTGACAATGAAGTTGAGGTTACGTTATTGTCCGAACTTCAAAATGAGTTGGATATTAAAATTGAAGAACTGACAAAAATGAGGTCTCTCGAGGAAGAGAATGAGTCATGGAGAAGTGAAAAGATGAGATTGTATCCCAGGTTCAAAAACTTGAATCTGAAGGCAGAATATTGCTCAATCCTCCAAGACCTGGAGGAGAAGAAATCTGAGATAGAATCATCTTTAAGGAGAAAGGAGGTGACAGATACCCTCAAGAGAATCATAGGTTGCAAGATGATATATTTTCTTTGCAGAATTCAGTTTCAATTTACAAACTGTTTTGGATACAGCGTTTGAATGTGGAACTCAATCAACTCCGACTTTGTGAATCTGAACTTAAGGATGCATTGAGCTCAAAAACTCATGATTTGCAAATCCATGTTGATGAAGTCTATACTTTGAAGGAAGAGAATGTTTTCTTGAGGACTGAATTTAGATCCCTTGAGCTGAATAAAGATGAAGCCCTTAGCAGCTTGACCTTGAAAATTAAGAAATGTGCTGCTTCAGTGGACCATGTAGATATGACGTGTAGCAGGGTATTTAATGTACTCAATGAAGAAAGTGTTGCACTGGAAAAAATGTTCCAGGAAATGCACAAAAACGTGGAAAGAGCATCCGAGATTACAGAAGAGTTTGAGTCATTGGAAAATCTTGCTAAAGAGCTGATATCTGAAAATGTGTCTCTTCGAGCTGAGTTGGAAAGGAAGGATGATGTTTTAGAAGGATTGTTATTTGATCTTAGATCGTTACAGGAATCTGCTTCTAGTACCCAGGACCAGAACGATGAAATTGAACAATTGTTGGCTTCTTTGGAGGCTTTAGAAAATGAGCTTTCAGTAAAATCACATGAGCTTGATGAGGCTGTTGGAAAAAGCCAAATACTTGAAGTTCAGTTGCAGGAGAAGATAGAAATAATCTCCACCCTTGAGTTGGATATCGCAAGAGAGCATGAGTATGTAAAATCACTCTCCCACACAAATCTTGATCTGACAACCAACATCACAAATGCCTTACAAGAAAAAGGGTCCATTGAGGAGGAGTTAACACAGAGAAGGAATCACAATGTCAGCTTAGAACAGGAACTCCTTGAAATGGGTACAGCTCTTGAGCAAATGAACAGTTTTATCGAATCCTTGAAGATCGATTTGAACTCAGCTACATGCGAGAGGGATGACATTCGTGCAGAGTTTCTTACTTTGAAGAAGGAGTTTCAGATGGCACAAGCCCTTTCTGAAGAAGCTCGACAGGTACATTCTAACTTTGAAATTATTTATAAGTCATTAACTACCTATATTAAATGTTTTGGATGTTTTATTATGTTGTGTCAAAATTAGGTAGCTGAAAGTAGAAAGCTCTATGCTGATGAGAAAGAGGAGGAGGTGAGACTATTAGAGAGGTCTGTAGAAGAGCTAGAATGTACTGTGAATGTACTTGAAAGCAACGTAAGTTCTTTGAATCAGTCTTGTTTTACTTGTTTTACTGTTCTTTTTTATTTATGTCTATACATCTGTGTGTATGTATGTATATATCATTGTCTACTAACCTGGTTTTCAATATGTAAGGTTGACTTTGTTAAAGGAGAGGCTGAGCTGCAACGGTTGCAAAGAGAGGAGTTAGAATTGGAGCTTCATGCTGTTAAACAGAAGATGCAAAATGTCGAAATTGGTGATGCCGAAATGAAAAGGTTTAACTAACATTATGCATCTAAGCAACTGAAATGTAGAAACAACCTAATATTTATTTAAAATTAGGAACTATTACATAACTATGTAAACATATAATACATTTTTAACAGGGGTTTAGATAATAAAGAGAAAAGCCTTCAAGAAGGTCTCCAGCGTATGCAGATTCTTGAGCGAGAGATAGCTGCCAAAGATACAGAGGTGAATTGAACCCTCTCTTTCTCCACAATTTAGTTGAAACTGGAGCCTATGACAATTCAGCATCTGAGTTTTATGTTGTGTTTTCTAAACAGAAAGGCCAATGCAAAGCTCATATCTCTGAGCTAAATCTGCATGCAGAGGCACAGGCTTGTGAGTACAAGCAAAAGGTACTTCATCACAAATTTAATAGACCACATTAGCTAATATTTCTGTGTGAGCAGAGAGCAGCTGATATTAATAAGTTCAAATCCTTTTTTTTTGAAAATAGTTCAAGGCATTGGAAGTCATGGCTGAACAAGTTAAATCTGAGGGACCTGCTACCAATATCACAAATTCATCAACAAACAAAATAGAAAAAAAATGGTTCAAGGGCGAGGGGTTCTGGTTCTCCTTTCAAATGCATTGGATTGGGCTTGGTACAGCAAATCAAGTCCGAGATGGATGATGAACTTACTGCTGGGAGACTTCGTATTGAAGAGCTTGAAACCTTGGCTGCACAACGACAAAAGGAGGTAGGCTTGAAGCATCTGTTTGACAGTTTATTGCTACATTCCCTTAGATATTGACCAACATCAGTCATTATGTTTCCTTGAATCAATGTTCTCTTGCAGATATTCATGCTGAATGCGAGATTAGCTACTGCAGAGAGCATGACCCATGACGTACTACGTGATTTATTGGGACTAAAGTCGGACATGAATGGTTATGCGGTATACTTGTGATTTTATATTCATTTGTTTGATTCTTTAGGAATTCTCTTAGAACTTACGGAGTATTATTTGTTTCTGCTACTATTTCCTGCCCTTAGAGGATGCATAGTGGATATAATGGTCTTGATGATGAGCTTTTAGAATCTATACGCGAGTCCTACGTGGTTATGTTTATTTTGTTCTCTTTTTATTAATGCTAGTCTTTACTGGATAACCAGCAAGTGCAAAAGATAACAGAGAAGGTCCGACTTCATAATGCTGAAGTCAAGATTCAGGTACACGTCGCTTAAAGTGAAACTACATTCTGAGACCTTTTATGAGTTTATTATTGTAAACAAAATACTTTTTGTAGGACCAGGAGGTCATCAAGCTAAAGCAGCAGTTGAGTGAGTTTGTTGAGGAAAGAAAGGGGTAAGAAGCTGTTACCTTGAAATCCAATTTGAGGACTAATCATTTCCATTGTTTCTTCTGCATGTCTAAACTGTTTTGCCACCTTATATAGATGGCTTGAGGAAATAGACAGAAAACAAGCTGAGATGGTGGCAGCACAGATTGCATTAGAGAAACTTCGTCAGCGTGAGCGGTTACTCACAACTGAAAATGAAATGTTCAAGGTTGTGAATTATCAAGTCTTATTGCATATTCATTATACAAAGTTGAACTGTTGCTTAACACTCTTTTTTTCTTCCCCAGATGGAGAATGTTAATCATAAGAAGAAGGTAATGGAACTAGAAGCTGAAGTGAAGAAGTTGTCAGGTCAACAAAACATCCAACAACGTATTCATCATCATATTAAAATAAAGGCAAGATCATCAATCAGCTTTTTTTTTCTTTTTTTTTATTTTGAAATTACTACACGCTTGGTAAGAGCTTCAGAAGATCCTGAATGAACTTATTTTGGAATCCCAATTGAACTTATCTTCCTCAGGTCAAAGAGTGTAATGTTTCAGTTTTCTGCCAACCCATTGTATTCTGGAAGTTTCAAGTCAATGTAACAGGAAGAAAACAATTTGCTGAAAACTCAAAATGAAGACCTCTGCAGCAAGCTGCATCGCAGTGAAGCTGTCCTTTCACGTGTCAAGGAAGAACTTGCCCATTTCGTGCAACCAATGGAAGAAGCCCTTGTATCCATTTTGACGAGGAGCAACGGTTGAACGAAAGATTGAAGGTTAGTATGGCTGGGAATATAATATATAGTCTGCCAGGAACTCTTTGTATTGTTACCTGTGTTATGCGTGAGGCTAATGCTTTAGCTGCAATAGGAAACTGAAGAGGAGAGGCTGCAATTAGCACATAAATTATTGGGCTTGTGTACCCACATTTTAAAGGTTAGTGGTACTTCTTTCCCAATGCTATGTATTATGTTCCAATTTCCACAAGAAAATAGCACAAGTAGCAGTAATTGTTACCTTTCCTTCATCCCATCCATTGTTTGAACGATGAGTATTGCAGGCTGCTGGAGTAACAAGACCAGCATCTGATATAAGTCTTTCTGTGGCGGAAGAAGCACTTGAGCAGCTCAAGGATCGGGCAAATATACTTGATAGAGAATTGCAAGAAGTCAAGCTTAAGGTTAAAAAAGTTTCTTACTTTTCCATATAGAAGTAAATTAAGTGCTTATCAAAATGCAGAAACTAACATATCACATTTATGTACTTACAGAATAGAATTACAAATGAAAGGAATCGATTATCCGAGCTCATGCCACAACTACAAAGCTCACCATTGAGTTCAAGAGCAGAAGGGAGCCGTCAGAGTACTACAAATAGAGTATCTCAAACTCCATTTCTTTCTTCTTTAGATCGATAAGCCCGGTATATTCAAGTGAACAGAAAAGTTGGCTTTTTGCCAGCACTTTTGCCTCTTCAAGTTCAGCTATGTTGTGTGTATTTTGGTAGTTCTCAATGGTGTATATTGATTACCTTTTGTATATTATAGAGGTGTATCCTTTTGTATATTATAGGTACAAAATGTAAATAACATATAGTAGAATCATTGATCATCAAAATTCTTTTACACAAGTGCTAGTAATGAAAGCGTTTGGGGTTGCATATATTTTTTGCAGAGATGTTGTGTGTATTTTGGTAGTTCTCAATGGTGTATATTGATTACCTTTTGTATATTATAGATACACAAATGTAAATAACATATAGTAGAATCATTGATCATATTAATCCAATTAGAAATTGGGTTAATGGAAGCAATATTGAATTGGAGATTCATGAAGAAAGAATCCAGTTGAAAAAGGATTTGCTTGTTAGTGGTTGGTGACCAAGACAAGGAGATGTGATCTCTAATTTGATTAGGAGAATAAATTGTTTCTAATCCATAATAGGAATGGATTAAGAAAATTACTATAAATAAGGCTATGAGAGTCTTATTTGATCATGAGATAGAAGAAGCTTGGTGGTGAAGATACGAAAGAATAAATTGAGAGAAATTCATTGTTTGTTGTTATATGGATGTCCCATCATCTCCAGTTCAATTGAAAAGCTTGAAGACTTTTATTGCTTGGGGTGTTTTTTGGTGGTGAAGTTAATTGGGTTTCTCAACTTAATTAAAGGTAAATTTGTATTATCTCAATTTATTGTGTAACCTCAAAATTCTTTTACACAAGTGCTACTAATGAAAGCTTTTGGGGTTGCATATATTTTTGCAGAGGAGTCCTTTTTTGGTTTATTTGAGAAGCCCTACATAGGGGGACTTGGTTTGAAATCAAAATTTCAAAATGTGGTGCTTTTATGCCATGGAAGTGTATCAATAAACAAAAACTCTATTTGAACATGAATGGAAGTTGTTATCAATAAACAAAAAGCTATTGAACGTAACTTACTTATATTTGAATACCACAATTTATGAGTTACAATAATGAGATGAAGAACGACCCAGAATGAAGTGAGAGACATTCTTTATATGAAGTTAAAATTGGACTAGCATAAAACTTCTTCTACACAATATCAAAATTTAAATGGGTTAAAATATAAATAAATAAAATTTATTTATGAGGGTTAAAATATAAATAAATAAAATTTAAATATATTCATATTCAATTTAACCGTCAATAAGCTCAAATATGCTCATCAATAAACCAAATGACTTGTTATAGAAGTCTATTTACAAGTGCTGCCCAACACACACTTTGGGTGTCCCTGATCAACTTGTCTCCCTCTCTAAACCATCTTCAACAAATTGATTATCATCATCATCTTCATCATAATACACTATTGCATTCATCACTTGATGTCAAATTATTAGTCATCACCTTACAAGTTTTTCAACTCTGACCCATTATCACATTGAAAATCCTCACCATTTCGAATCTACAATTATTTGTTTGCCTTTCTAGAACTCTTAAACCTTGTTTTCGGTAGTTTCGGATGAGATGGTTGTTGAAAATCAACCCTCTTTATATTATCTTGTATCTTTCCATCATTGTAAATACCCTTATCAACCTCATTTACATTTTTTGATCCAACTCCATCTTTACCAACACTATAATCAACCCATTAACAATCGAGATCATCATTCCACTCCTCAAATGGATCAATTACTTGTATATAGATATCAACAATTTTAATCCTTATACATTTCAAACATAAGTAACATGTTCTCATCATTGTTTAATGGCATCTCGACTTGTGTTCCGCGTAAAATAAAATAGTTTGATTTCTAAACCCGTTCACGTTAGTCTTGACTCGATGACAATTAAAGAAACCTCATTGAAAGCATATCCATGGCAAGATACATCTCCATCAATATTTAAAATCACATTCACTTGTTTTCCCATAGTGAACATGAATATCAAAAACTATGCAACTTTTAACAAATACTTATGCAAATACTTATGCAATACTTATCATAATAAAATATAATATATTCTATTTATAGAATAACTTTAATAAAGTATTACATTTTATATAAAAAAGATGTTTACGTATTATTACGTTAATAATACGAATAAAACAAAAACCTTCATTATCGCTTATAATAATTCATATTATTAATTGACAATAATTGAATCAAACTAAGTGACTTCTCACATAAGCATCAATAATGTAATCTGAGTAATCTTTCTATGCAACCACACGTATTCTCATACTTTTTAACGCCGGCAGTTCAATGATGTCAATGGTAAAACTTTCACCGTTATTTTTAATAAAATATTTTTGTCGTTTTCTCGATCCAGAACTTAATTTAAAAATGTGGTCAAAAAACCTAAACTCTGACCCAATACCATTTGAATATGAGAAAAATTAATGAGAGAAAAAAAAAAGAAAAAAAAGTTGACTAGAAAATTAAGCATATTTTGTTTCAGCATCAAGAGGAGTTAATGTTATATAGAAATTTTCTGAGAATTGATATTAGCATTCTATAAATTATTATTAATACATATTTTATTTGTCAACAAAATAAATATTAACTTAAGGTTATAATATTTATGTCATTTTACCATAAGACGACATAAATAATTTTCATACAACGAATAATTATTGATTATATATAATTTCTATTTTATTATATATTTTTAGATATCATCTCCTTTACATTATATATATTTTTAATTTTCAACTTTAATATTGATTGTAAAAAACAATTTTTTTTTAAACATAGAGTAAATAATAAAAAAAACAAATGGAGAAAAATTAAAAATATTTTAAATTTAATATTTGGTGATTTTTAGAAATTAAAGTAGCCACCCCACCTCCCAAACAAAACAAGAGGAGAAAAATTAGTCGCTCCTTTTCTCCCATAGAATTCCCTCCCAAACACAGGAGACAACTTTCTCTCTCCTTCTCTGTCAGCTCCTGCGTCTATCTCTTTACAATTACAGGTTAGTGCTGTTCATCTCCCTCCTATTCTCTGGTTATTTTTCGGAATCACTGGATGCCATTGAAATAACCTAATTCCATTTCATTCAATTCTAAATCGTTTTGTTTCTTCAGTAGAGAATGACTTCACTTGCGGCTTTTCGTTCCATTTGTAACGATCGAGGATGTTTCTTGAAAGTTCAGGTTCGTGTTTCTACTCGAAATTCAGCTGTGTTTGGTTATTCATTCAATGGATTGAAATTTACGAGCAAAACTTTAATAACTCAGCTGAACTCAGCCCAATCGGAACCTGGAAATGAAAATGAAAAGTTGATAAAGATAAAAGCTTTGTTAACTGTCCATTATACTTTGATGATATTTTTACAAGTGGGGTTTATTTTTTTAGCAACCAAACTAATTGGAAAGTGCCCCCACCCCTTAAATTTGTTATTTTAAGTTTGTTTGCAGAGCACAAAGATGATATTCTTCTTCTTGATGTCTTTGAATTTTAGGATGAGACAAAGTGTTCAAAGTTTAGGAAGCTGTGCGTTAGAGGTTCGGTTGCCTCAACACCACAGAGTTTGCGGTTTCCCGAGGTTAAAGCTCAGAAGCTGGAGAAAACAACTCGAATTGGTGTTCTTGGAGCTAGTGGTTACACTGGATCAGAGGTAATCGGTCCCCTTTTCATGTGTTTAAAAATAATTTATTATTATGTTTAGTCAATTGCTCTACCACCAAACTATGACTTGATAATATCTAATGGGTTAGCAATAGTTGAATGTAGATAAAAGCTCATACTTCACCACTTGCATGACCAATGTCACACCAAATATGTATTTTTAGTGTGCAAGAAAAGGCTAGCGCTGTTGCTGTATAAAATGATTTACAAGCTGATGTATTTTTCATAAACTTTGTTGCCCTTTTGATAGATGATATCTTCTAGGTTGGGGATGCATCCAATAATAACATCTAACTTTGCAATGTATGGTAGGCAGATATTTGTGCCGTAATTTTGGGCCAATGTAATGATGTGAGCCCGAAGTATGTTTTCGCCAAAAGTTATCTAAAAGATAGGAGTTAACAATACAGAGAGGGGTTTATCAGTTTATGTTTGAAATTGACGATTGATTGAATGCAATAAACAGAAAATTTAACTCCAAACTTGTTTGCAATAGTAAAAATTGATAATATAATGCTACCAAAGAAAGTTCCACACAGTATAATGACAAGATAATGTTAAAAGATAACAGCTTTATAACTCCACGTTATTGGTAGCACTTGAGAAGCTCTATGCAGACACGGAGAAATCTGCATCTTCTCTTTTCCTTCAAGTCTCATTTCATCTTTTTTTCCGAGTCTCTTCTGTTTTTGGGTTTTCAGCATTTTACTACTTCTTTGGTCATCCTTGAATTTCTTTTGCCTAACTGAAAAGCCAATCCTTTTTTTGCAGATTGTTCGGCTCCTTGCTAACCATCCGTACTTTGACATTACTCTGATGACTGCTGACAGAAAAGCTGGTCAATCAATTGGATCAGTATTTCCGCATTTGGTCACACAAGTATATGTCTTTACCGTCTCATGATTTCTATTCTGTTTATAGTTTTACTCACACATGTTTGTGGCATGTGGAATTTTTTCTCAAGGCAACTTAAGCTTTTGCTAAATGAAGGATTGTAATACGTTTCTGTGCTCCTTGTTGGTGTAGTTGTTTTACTTCTTGGTCCTTCTACACATAGTGTCTGTTCTTCAAAGATTGGTGAATTTGTTCCTATCTTAAATTCATCATCTTAGGATCGAGTCAGAGGATATATTGGCCATAAATTTACTGCACTTTTATTAAAAAGAATTATAGTATAAGTTCTAGACTGATTTACTCCACCCATTTATTTCAATTTATTAATTTCTAAAGTCAAAGTCAGTCATTCATATGAAATTATAAAACCATAATAATGCTGAGACGCCTTATACATTTTTTGAGTTATACATGATGTGAAGATAATAGGTAATGAATCCGTGGTAAAGAAAATAATCCTAATGAATTGTGTGAATTGACTATGTCAAAGTAGTAAGCTAATATTTGTGAACATGGGAAATCACTTTCAATATTCATTTAGACTGTGCGGTGTATCATAGGTTTACCTGGCTATAAAAGCAGTGTGACATGCAAAGAATTTATGAACATTTTACAAATATATTTATAATGCCATACATGAATTTGGTTTAGTTGTTTGACTTGTTTCATTTTGATTCTTTACCTAAAATTTAGATGTATGCACACATCTGACAAGAACACCATTTAGTGACAGTCTATATGGGAAATCTATTGATTCCTTCCTGAAATATATGCTAGATAGCATTACTCTAACAGTTATGGGTGGGAGATGCCATGAAGCAGTTGGAATTATTTCTATTTATAGTAATATTTTGAAGTGAAGTTATTTTCTTACTCATCAGTTTCTTTCGCTTAAATTTTGATTAATCGTATATGGTGATATTCTGGTATAATTTTCAAAACTTTGGGAGAGAATTACGATGCTGGACTTCCTGTATCTCTGCAGGATTTGCCAGATATGGTTGCTGTCAAGGATGCAGATTTTTCTGATGTGGATGCTGTGTTTTGTTGTTTGCCACATGGAACTACTCAGGTTCTTTAACACTTCAATTAATTTAAGGGCATAGGACTTATATACTCATTAATTTAAATTGGGAAACATCTTTTAAATTCTTTTCCAGTCAGATAATTGATTTATGGATATATGAAGGCAGCTTTTACTTTTTTTTATGTTTTATTTAATCTATCTTATATTTATTTTATTGTTGCAGGAAATTATTAAGGGACTCCCGAACAGGTTAAAGATTGTTGATCTCTCCGCGGTATACTATGGTTGCACAAATCTGCACCTGTCCTGTAGGTTACTTATTTTTAGTTGAACCCATATTAAAGTAATATAATATTTATATACAGGACTTCCGGCTGCGGGATATTGGTGAATATGAGGAATGGTATGGTCAGCCTCACAAAGCAACAGATTTGCAGGTTGAGTCAATAATTTATACTTTAGTCTTGTCACAATATTTTCTGAAACATTGGATTCTTATGAAGTTAGTTTATCCTCGTGAAGCATGTGTACAGTATGACATGAATTAACACTATCTTCTTTAAATGTTCCAGTAAATAGTATTTTCTGATGCATATAATCTTATGAAGTTTAGATTCTCCATGTGAAGCATGTATGTAGAACAACTTGAATAAGTACTATCTTCAACTTTAATTTTCCATGAAATAGTATTTTGTTTATCAATTGACTTGCATTCATTAGGTGAAGAAATGTTTTGTTTTTCCTGGATCCAGAAAGAAGCTGTATACGGTTTGACAGAGATTTTAAGAAGTGAAATCCAATCAGCACGCCTGGTTGCAAATCCTGGCTGTTTTCCCACTTCCATCCTGCTTCCACTTATTCCCTTGATAAAGGTACGAACTTTTTCATCTTGGATATATTGGTTAACGTCATAGTGTTAAATCTTTGATAAGGCTGCTGTTTTTTCTTGCTGGTATATATTTAGCTGTAGGAACTCATTAACAGTGTCTCGATGATTTTATTTTTAAAATTTGACTGCTTTCATTTCATGAATTAAGAATTTAGGATACCTTTGGGATGCATTAACTTACATTAATAACCAAGTATGGTGATGGTTCCCAGCTCCAGTTTTGAGAGATATTTTATATTCTTTTCTTAAACCAAGTACCACTACTTGAAACTAATGCAATGCCTCCAGAAGACTGCTCTGCTTACGCTTCTCAGATTGGACAAGAAAAATATAATTTAAGTAACAGTCAAAATGAATCCAATCTTGGCACATTGACAGAATTTCTTTATGTAGAGGGGTAATTGTTAAATATGAACTTATTATTTTACTATTTGGATTGAGAAGTCTTGACAGACATCTGATCATGTATTCATTAATATTGAGCTCAGGCTTGTATTTGTTGTCCTATTTGTTTCCTTGGACTTGCAGGCTAACCTCATTGAAGTTAAAAATATTATCATCGACTCAAAATCTGGTGTCAGTGGAGCAGGTTTGAAATTTTAACTACATTCATAATGTTTTGTTAGCAATATTCATATTGCCACTTGCAGCAATTGCAGCTTTTTATACTCAGTACCCTTGCAGGACGTGGTGCAAAGGAGGCAAATTTATATACGGAAGTAGCTGAAGGTGTTCATTCTTATGGTGTTACCAGGCATCGTCATGGTTAGAGTTCTCATGCTTAACCCAGTTGTATGATTTGATAAACTAACTACTCCCTCCGTTCTCAAAAGGATGTCTAAGTTGCAATTTTTTTTGTATAAAGTAAAGGGTAAAGATGTCATTTGGTGGGATCCACTAGTATATAAAAAAAGAAAGACTCATCACTTTATTGAATATTGTGGGGCCACTAGGGATAAACTTGGAACTTTTTATACTCTCTTTCCTCTATTTTACTTTTCTTAAGTTGTGTGTAAAATGTACTTTGGCCATCCTTTTGAGAACGGAGGGAGTACTAACTATCATATTACACTAAACGCTTCCAATAGCCATGCCTCACTGCCTAATTCACCTCGTGTCCTGGAGATTCCTAGTGGCTACTACTTGTAGGGGATTTATTGCCAGCCTTTGGTAGTTGATCTTCTAAGTTATGCATTGATAGTTTCCATGTAGTTGAGCACTGCCTGCTGTCTCCTTTCCTTTCACTAGTTGTTGAGTCTAACTGTTAAATAAGGATGATTTTCATAAATCTCAGATCCTCTATCAGTACATGCCTTATTAATAGATTTTGGAGGCCATAATATGGTTCTACTATGATTTTCAGCGCCAGAGATTGAACAAGGATTATCTGATGCAGCGAATTCAAAAGTGACTGTTAGCTTCACTCCACACTTGATGCCAATGGTAATGATTGCACTTTAATGTATGGAGTTCTATAGATTTCCTCATATGTTTTACTAATGAACTTTTTACAGAGCCGAGGTATGCAATCAACTATCTATGTGGAAATGGCTCCAGGAGTGTCAAGTGAGGCTCTGAACCAGCATTTGAGGAGCTCGTACGAGGTATATGACATATTCTCTCTCTTCTTTCAGCCCACCTTCAGCTACAGTCTATTTGCTCCATTACTTGTCATCATTCCATGTTTAGTGCAACTTTTGTCATGCATGTCTGGGCCTTTAGGGGCAGTTGGTTGCAGTGGCACATGCACACTTTACACTCTTAATGAGACCAAGCAAGATATGTGTAGTACTAAAATCCATTCCCAAGTAGAATGATGCATTAAGGTTGATCTTTTTAATTTTATTTTATATTTCTTTTGTATTGTTTTGCTTGCATTTGTGTCGGGTTTACTGCTAGATAAAATTAAGCAGGGATTAATACAAAATCGGGAGCTCTAGAAAATGAAAGTTTATAATAAATAGAAAGCGCCAAAATTGTTATTTGGAATAATTTTAGTTAAAATCTAAATACAAGAAAAGTAGTAGTAATGCTCTATACTAAATATTGGAGAATATTTCTTGTTTAGGATAGACTATCGACAAGGATTTGTGCATCTTTTTATTCTTTCATTTATATCTATGCAGAATGAAGAATTCGTAAAGTTGTTAAAGGATGACAAACCTCCTCATACTCGACACGTCCGAGGATCCAATTACTGTTTTATCAACGTTTTTCCCAACCGGATTCCTGGAAGAGCGATAATAATATCTGTAGTATGTTTCTTTGCAGCCTGCTATATGTTCACTAAACATCTTTTAATTTATCTTATCAATGGCAAGACTCTAAAAAACTTCTATTGCAGATTGACAATCTTGTGAAGGGAGCTTCTGGTCAAGCTATACAGAATCTAAACTTGATGATGGGAATTCCAGAGACCACAGGGCTTCTCTATATGCCGTTGTTTCCTTAGCGCATTCTTTCATTGTGCCCTTATCATGAGTAAGCAATTAATCTCAAGTTAAAAAGCATATCATATCGACATCAAACTGAAGTTGATACAAAAGTAATAATCGAAGGTGTTATCAATTATTATATTTAACTTTCGAAGTTGTAGCCTAAATATAAACATTCTAGGCTGACATTTTACTGTTTCTTATTTTTCAGTGGCATTAGCTTGAGGGGCCTTCTCTGAAGCTTAGTTTTTGAAGCCATGTTACAAGTTACAAATGTAATCAGATGGATGTTTTTATTTTTGTCTTTTGTTTTTCATGTTGCAAGTTTGTAATAATAACAAGTTGCAAGAATTCTAATCTGCTGTAAGATGACCAAAAGAAACTCCATCAAATTTCAAATTGATACTCAATTGTTATCTCGTAGTATACTTCTGACTCGTATAAAAGCAGCAGCTGCCATGCATGTTTATTTAATGAAAAATTGATAGTTGTATACTGGACAAGAAAAAGATCTATAGATTCTTGTAGTCTATTCGAATTTCTGTATTAATTTTGGAGATTAATAATAATAAATAAATAAATTGTATTTGGATTATATGAGAAAATGATTTTTTTGGGTTTGAATTAACTTCGTATGTTTACAATTTTTTATGAAAACGAGGTCATTTTCGAAACATAATAGTTCAGTTCGACTACAAGCTAGAGCAAAACTCGACTAAATAGTTTTCCAAATACACAGTTTATTAACCAAATAAACAGTTTATTAAGGGATAATAAATGTTGTTGCATAGAGAACACATAAGTTCAGTATTCTGAAGATGAAATAATAGGAAAAATCATCCCTTTCTCAGTCTCATTAAGACAAACAATTGAAAAAGTAAATTATTATTTTTTATTCCAGACGAGAAATTGTAATACAGACTCTCTTACATTAATAATTATGGGCAAGTCACAAATAAAAGAATAACTAGTATACACTTCTTCTCTGAGATTTTTAATCTTTTTTTGCTGGGGCAAATTAAGAACATTGCATTTCAAAGGGGGAGGGGGATTACACCTCCAGTGCAGTGCAGGGCAGGGCAGGGGTGGGTTTATGCTCCACTAAGCTACGACCTCGTCGTTTTCAGTTACTTGCTATACATAGTTACAACACATAAAGAATGGTACAAGTACATCAGCCAGTGCTACCAGAGAGCTCTCCCGAAAACGTGCTTCCATATGATGCTGATCCAGTTTGTGAACCAGTAGCACGAGCTTTCCGTAACTGGCGTATCTTAAAAACATCTTTTGGAAGCGGTTGGCTTTGGACAGTAGCAGTATCATCATCATCTTGCCCTACATACAATAAATAAGATTCTTAGGGTCCAAACATAGATGAGCTATATAACACAAGACTTTTGACACACACAATTAGCCTAGCAAGCCTAAGTATTCAAAAAATAAAATTAAATAGAATAGCCAGTCGCAGGTTAACAGTCAAACAAGGACAAGTTTATAATATGCGACAAAAATTAACCACAATCTTATTCAAAGCCATGCTTTAGTCAGTAGAAGGTTTAACATGGAAAAAAAAATAGGGAAGGAGATACTAAAAGGAGATATGTGAAACGAAGTATAGAGTAAAAGGGTGGGTAGTTTGCAAAACAGGCCCATATTATATAAGAAGACAAATTGATATGTTCTTCATTAATACTAAATCTTTTAAATTACTTAACATTAATCCTAATTCAATAAATATCAAATTTTAACTACACTATATTTTTAAATTATTTAAATTTAATTAAAGAATCCTAATTCAATAAATATACTAACCGCTTTTAAGGTAGTGTTTGATAAAACCGAGTAATTAAGATTTGAATGGTTAGTATATCTTAATAAATTAAATCATCTAACTGAAATAACATATGCACTTAAAAAGTTGTTTGGTAACTAAAAATTATAAAACATCTGAATGACTTTTAAATTTAAAAATATCTCAAATTAACTTTTCAAAAATCAATAATGATCTTAAAATCTGAGATGAGGGGAGTACAATATTTATAAAGGTTGCATTGATTTAAATTTTTTATTAAGAGGCAACTCTTGATGATTTGGCTGTATATCTTCTTCTTATCAATTAAGAGACGATAAAAGGCAAAAAAAATTTTACCAAACAACTTTACCCTCTTACCGAATTAGATGTAGAGCTGGTAAGAGATATTAAGAGCTAAACAAACACCACCTAAGTATCTACATTCACCCAATTTTTAAGAAAATACGTGATAAGATTGGCAGTCCAAGTTTTTAAAAACTCTCTCCAACACAGAAACACTTGAACATAATCATAATTCAACAATAATTACGTAGAGACAAGAATCCTTATTTAATAAATCTTTTAAATGATTTAACATTAAGAATCCTAATTCAATAAATACTAACTGCTTCCAAGTTTCTAAACTTTCTCAATGATTTTTTTTAGTGTAGGTTTTTCCACATATATTAAAACACTATGCACATGCTTCGTGACACAGGAGCTTAAGCTAGTACCTAATAAACAAAGATTGCAAAGAAATGGGCACAATAGAGATCTGGGTGGCATACAGTATAACTTGCATGTATGTATCCATATGCAGCAACACATCAAACCGTTGATAAAATTATGTAGCATGCTGACACGTCAAAAGGGAAGGAGATTAACATACTGTCCCGATCTTTCCTTTTCCCAGGTTGTCTGTCTCTTGTTGGTTTGAAAGATGAACTGCTATGAACTAGATGAGATTTGCTTGATCCAGAAAGATCACTCGTACTTGGGGCAGGGATACCCTGCAATTGCATTGAGGTAGTTCCTGATTTCCCAGCTTGGACTGTTGGAAAGTTGCTTTGCAAACATATTGATAATACAAAATCAACATCAGGAGATGGACCTAGCAGATTCCGCAATGAAGTATCAAAGATTAGCAACTCAAGAGCTAATTCAAGTTTATATTAAAATAGAAGTGACTAGTACTTGTATATGTATGCCTTAAATTGAAACTAATCATGTGATTCATTAAGAAGTATTACTAACACACAAGAAAAAGGACCCAAATAACTGTGCAAAGGACTTTCAAGTTCAAAACTATATATTTTATTTTTAATCTAGAAGCGTGGAAATTCATATTCTTTCATTATCTTTTAAACTGTAAAATTTTAAACCCAGTACCGAATACTGGGAGTAATATCAGCAAAAGAAAGAATTAATGATCCTCACATTAATGTCATATGGAAGAGATTTATTTAGCAGTAAAACTGAAAGAAAATCTTTAAAAAAGTTTTGACTAGCAAGGAAACCAAGGTTTTAATGCTTCAAAAGTTGTTTTGAGGGTTAAAACTGCGGTTATTGATGGAACAATTAACAACCACAAAGGGAACCATAGAGAGTGTCAGTGTGACGCCCCCAAAATTAGGTATACGTCACCCATCTTGGGTCGCCACTTACATGGTATATAAATTCAAATACAACTTACTAATATAACTGCCGTAATAACAATACGACATAAATCGTGAGTTTGAATACAATATTGTCTACTAGATATTATACAAACTCAAAAGGAGTCCTCATTACTACTATTATCACACTATTTCACGAATAGTGAGGACTACTAATGCTATCCTCCGGACCATTACACCGCTCCCCAGGACTTCGTCCCAACTATGTTCTCATTTCAAGAGAACAAAGAAAGAAAGGGTGAGCTCAACTAGCCCAAGAAGAAATATTATGACCAAGATAATGCGAGAATAATTTATCATTAGCCTTCAACAAATGTTGTTAAACGATAAAATACAATAGACAACAAGTTTAATCTGCAGTGAAATAAGCAATCCATTAAAAGAGTCAAGTAGAGAATAAAGTCTACTATCTTTTAGGTTTTAAAAGGTTTTTCATCACGGTTATAAATGAGACTCGACTTTTAATAAATAATCCACATCATCGAATCACCCCGCACTACTGGCGAGGATATTCATCAAATTATCAATGGTCATGACTATACCAAATCACCCCGGTCATAATCATACCAAAAACTATCCATCACCTTGCATTTACGAGCCACCGAGGACTTTTATCACATCATTTATAACAAGTCATGATTATACCGAATGATCCTCAATCATAATCATACTAAGTTCATCTATACACTTAAGCCGAAGATAACATAATATAACATGAGGATGATGACAATAACATAATAATTCAATAAAACAAGTTCAAGAATTATTTTATCCAGAATTATTAACGTCCAAATTGTCAAAATGATCTTGTTTTGTAGAGTAAAATTCAAGAATGATCGGAAGAATATTTCCATGAAAAGATCTTTGGATGAAGCGCAAATATCAAAGATATTCCACTAATTTCATGGAGTATAGAAGTCAAAGATTTAACCAACCGGATATAATAAAGAATGGAATAACAAAAGAAATCACCATGCATGCGGTGCTTGGCGTAGACGGAGTTATTCCAATGAATAATAATAACGGAACCGGTCCGGTGTAAAACACACGCATGTGATATTCCAATGTAATAATAAATGCGGAATAATAAACAATGGAACCAATTCCTTGTAAAACACATGCATGTGATATTCCAATGAATAATAAAGAATGGAATAATGTAAGGAGATCACCAAGTATAGGGGATTCAGCGTATCAAAGTTATTCCAAGAATAAATAAGAATGGAATAATATAAGGATTTCACCAAGTATAGGGTATCTGGCATATATACAAAGTTATGTATATGGTATACCACTTTTTACAAAAGTTATTCAACAATGTAATAATAAGCAATGGAATAACAACAGTTCTCTTCATGAACAAGAAAGAATAACACCCCTTACGGTACAACAAATAATATTCCCTACCTTAGAAGAACCGAATATTGGCGAGGTGAAGTAGCAGAATACTTTTCTTCTTTCTCTATATAGTTTCTCTCTGTAGTTTCAAAGTGAATTAAGTGAAAATAATGAAGCACTAGGCCTCTATTTATAGAAGATTTCTAAACTTAAGACCGCCATGTGAAAAGCGAGTGGCTTGACGAAGTGGTGATGTGAAAAGAAAAGTGGTTCGACGCTTGTAATGTGAAACGACAAGTGGTTCGACGCCTGTAATGTGAACGACAAGTGGTTCGACGCCTTGGTAAAGGTAATTACTATTGACGAAGGTAATTACTATTCACAAAGGTAATTACTATTGACGAAGGTAATTACTATTAACGAAGATAATTACTATTCACAAAGGTAATTACTATTGACGAAGGTAATTACTATTGACGAAGATAATTACTATTCACAAAGGTAATTACTATTTGACGAAGGTAATTACTATTCACAAAGGTAATTACTATTGACGAAAGTAATTACTATTGACGAAGAGACTCTTAGATGATGACATATGGGCCTCCCATAAAATAATCAAACTTACCACAAATGTCTCATAATGAGACTCTTTATATACATCAAGGATTGAATAAATATTACCACAAATCATTTTATTTTAATCAACACATATTTAATCTTTCAACAATTATTAATCATTTATAACTTGTCGTCTCAATTATTGATTTAATACTATAACATATTATCTGATATGATCTTGTGACAATAATTGAATCAATAATATAAGAAATATGATGCGTGAATTACTATAGCAATAATTGAGCATAAATTGAGTGACTTCTCACGTAAGCATCAATAATCAATATCGTGTACTTACTATACTGACTACGCCAGACATTCGCATGTACTTTTACTCTAGGGTAGTTCAATGCTTTTAATGGTAACACCTCTCTGCCGTATTTTTATAGAAAGATAATTTTGTCGTTTTCTAACTACGACAATACTTCCGTTAGGGGTCCACCAATGATTGAAATAGTCGTATTTAATATTCCCCAACAAAAAAGAATATTCCCCACCAAACGAATATTTTATAACAACTTGCATACTTTGCAAAATTTATAAATACTACCCACAACTATAATATTATCTTAAATTCACACCATAATATTAAAAAATTATTTCGACAAAAAATTTAAATCTTTATTGATAAAATCTGGGTCTCACAATCTCCCTCCTTATGGAATTTAAGCCCTCGAAATTAGGTGCGATACTGTATGATAAAGAGGTGAGGATACCTTGAATACCTTTATCGTTTGAAAACATTAAATTCATCTTTGCAATCCGGCCAAAGATATTTATTCACAATTCATCTTTGCACTACATGCCAAAGATATACAACTCATAAAACCAATAATCTTTGAGACGCAGACTTAATAAGTATCACGACCACGAATTATCCATTTTACCAATCGCCAAGGATATTCGTGTTTTCAATTACTGATCATGATTATACCGAATAATCCTCGGTCATAATCATACCAAGTCTATCAATGCACTACTACCAAAGATGACTTTTACCACATCCATGAATTAATATTTCATTCTTTGAGACTCACTCAATAATTAATCCATATCATCGAATCATCCACCACTATATAAAGCCGAGGATATTCATTAAGTATCACGACCACGAATTATCCATGCACTACTACCAAAGATAATCGTGTATTCATTAGTATCACGACCACAAATTATCCACGACTACTACTACGGCGAAGATAATCGTGTATTCATTAGTATCACGATCACAATTATCCATGCACTACGTGCGAAAGATAATCGTGTATTCATTAGTATCACGACCACAATTATCCATGCACTACGTGCCAAATATAATCTTGTATTCATTAGTATCACGACCACAAATTATCCATGCACTACGGCCAAAGATAATCGTGTATTCATTAGTATCACGACCACAAATTATCCATGCACTACGTGCAAAGATAATCGTGTATTCATTAGTATCACGACCACAAATTATCCATGCACTACGACCAAAGATAATCGTGTTTTCAATTACGGTTATGATTATACCGAAACAATCCACGATCATAATCATACCAAGTCCATCTATGCACTACTGAACCCTGTATGACTTTTTCAACATAATATAAACATGAGGATAATGATATAAAGAATCAATCAAATGAGATAAAGGATAAATATTAAACATTTATAATATAATTTATCCGATTCAAGAATATCCCCATGTTATCAATCACTTAATAATCTCATAATCTAATATCATTAATATTATAACAATATTTTAATCACTTCTTAAATTTATAAACAATTTATCTCAATTGTTTACGCTTTACCATATAATGCATTTAATCATTCAAAAATGCCATACTCATAAGATATCATCACCAATTATCAAATCCTCATCAAAAATATGCATATATTATTATATATAGATTCTCTAGCCATAAAATCCTATTATCAACTTTGTTACTTCACATAACATATTTAACTCATATGTTCAGTAACTAAACTATTTTCATGAAAAATACCAAATCAGTCCCAAAAATATTTCTTTTCCGGGTTTTAGCATAATATAGTCCCATAATGAAAATATATTTTTCTCGAATTTTAAAAATTCATTTACTATTTTCAAAAATCAATTTCTAATTAATTCCTTAAGAAATTAGCTACCTCAAGTTTAACTCCAAAATTCCCAAATCTTGGCGAGAACCTTACACATGTTAACGTGAGCTTCCAGGTTTAAATTTCATGGTCATCTGAGTTATAGAACTCCGGTTATAGCGTTTTCGTTTATCGGAAAAACTTAAATATTGAAATAGTCATAACTTGCTCATTTTAAGTCAGAATGAGCTCATTTTTGGACAGGAGGTACTTTATACCATATACCTTCATGTCCCAAAAGGCCAGAATTTTTCTCATAATTTAAGTGGCCGAAACATCCCGTCTAAAATCATGGCAGCAGCTTTTTCGGTTTTTGCAGCTTTGCACTCTTTTGCTAAAATCAGTCCACACAAAAATCTACAACACCTTTTCCAATAATTCCACTTGGATTAGTTAGGTAACTCATAGATCTAACTCTAGGACTTGACCACACTCAAAAATTCAAAATATAATAGGAGATGTGGTCAATTGAATTTCATGTTACGTTTTTCACCAAAATATGATTTTCAACTCTTTGTGATTTCTAAGAAACTTTCATGTTTTCACATACTAACCAACATAACTCATCTTAAAACTTACTAATACTTCATATACCCATGATTTTCATCGATTCTATACTTTTATTATGACTTTCATCATAATCCACGTAAATGATCCTTTTAGTTGAAGAAATATTTGAGGGTTTAAGAAATGGGTTTTGTCTTTGGGGTCAATACAAAATTCGATTTCACGCTCTAGGGTAGGCTAGGAAATCTTCAAGAATACGTCAAGAAATTTTATTAATGATAGAAATATCATTCAAAATCGCTACTCTTATCCAAGACTTGGATAAGACGTTACATTGATACCAACTGTGACTTTCATCCCAACTTTGGATAAGACGTCACAATGACACCTTACATAAATGTATAGTCAAAACTGTTTTAGAAATTAGAATCTTTGGGAAGTGCTTAAGAAAACTTCGTACATGGGAGGCCATGCTTCTAGGTTATGATAGATATCATATGCCCACGAAATTATCCTTGTTTACCCAATAGACCCCAAAGAAAAATGAGAAGATTACTATCATATTCTTCCCAATGGTGAGTCTTCTCTTGATTTATCATTATCTCCACTTGTCTCAAATTGAGAATTATACTTCAAACAAACACCAAGATCATATAGGTAGTGCTCAGAATATACTCAAAGAAGTGGATGAGCACAACCCTATCTTATGATGACATGAGGTTGTATGTCATTAGACATCTTGTATGATAGTGGCAAAACACTCTTCCAACGTTGGGTTCGCCTCACCCTAGTTGATTCACCAAATATAACTACTAAATAATGACCACCGCTCTATTCCATCTTTATTACCCGCTCGACCTAGCTACACTCTTATTACCCGAAGGAATTGTGAAAGCAAAAGGGTTAATTAATATATCAAATATTATCCCTATACTCGAATGAGCCAATTAAATAACAAATAAACTTAGGTAGGTCATACTAGCGAAGGAATTCCCCGCCTCCCTCCTAGTTCTTATCTCACATCTTAGCCGGGGATCATATCCTAAGCTCGATACCAACCGTGACGCCCCCAAAATTAGGTATACGTCCACCCATCTTGGGTCGCCACTTACATGGTACATAAATTCAAATACAACTTACTAATATAATCTGCGTAGTATACAATACGACATAAACCGTGAGTTTGAATACAATATTGTCTACTAGATATTATACAAACTCAAAAGGAGTCCTCATTACTACTATTATCACACTATTTCACGAATAGTGAGGACTACTAATGCTATCCTCTCGGACCATTACTCCGTTCCCCACTCGTCCCAACTATGTTCTCATTTCAAGAAGAAAACAAAGAAAGAAAGTGGTGAGCTCAACTAGCCCAAGAAGAAATATTATGACCAAGATAATGCGTAATAATTTATCATTAGCCTTGAACGAAGGTTAAACCGATAAAATACAATAGACAACAAGTTTAATTTGCAGCGGAATAAGCAATCCATTAAAAGAGTCAAGTAGAGAATAAAGTCTACTATCTTTTAGGTTTTAAAAGGTTTTCATCACTGTTATAGCTGAGACTCAGCTTTAATAAATAATCCACATCATCGAATCACCCCACTACTTCTGCCGAGGATATTCATCAAATTATCAATGGTCACGACTATACCGAATCACCCCCGTCATAATCATACCAAAAACTATCCATCAACGCATTACAGACCATCGAGGACTTTTATCACATCATTTATAACAAGTCATAATTATACCGAATGATCCTGAGTCATAATAATCATACTAAGTTCGCTCTATACACTTAAGCCAAGAAGATAACATAATATAACATGAGGATGATAATAATGACATAATAATTCAATAAAACAAGTTCAAGAATTATTTTATCCGTGAATTATTAACGTCCCAAATTGTCAAAATGATACTGTTTTGTAGAGTAAAATTCAAGAATGATCGGAAGAATATTTCCATGAAAAGATATCTTTGGATGAAGCGCAAATATCAAGGATATTCCACTAATTTCATGGAGTATAGAAAGTCAAAGATTTAACCAATGGGGTATAATAAAGAATGGAATAACAAAAGAAATCACCACGCATGCGGTACTTGCAGATGTAACGAGTTATTCCAATGTAATAATAATAATAAACGGAATTCAGTCCTAAAAAACACATGCAGTGATATTCCAATGAATAATAAATGCGAATAATAAACAATGGAACCAGTCCGTGTGTAAACACACATGACAAGATATTCCAATGAATAATAAAGAATGGAATAATGAAAGGAGATCACCAAGTATAGGGGATTCCACAGTATACAAAGTTATTCCAATGAATAAATAAGAATGGAATAATATAAGGATTTCACCAAGTATAAGGTATGCCGCGTATACAGGTTATGTATATGGTATACCACTTTTACAGGTTATTCTAACAGAATAATAAGCAATGGAATAACAACAGTTCTCTTCATGAACAAGAAAGAATAACACCCCTTACGGGTACAACAAATAATATTCCCTACCTTAGAAGAACTGAATATTGGCAAGGTGAAGTAGCAGAATACTTTTCTTCTTTCTCTCTATAGTTTCTCTCTAGAGTTTCAGTGAATTCGTGAAAAATAATGAAGCACTAGGCCTCTATTTATAGAAGATTTCTAGCTTAAGACCTACCATGTGAAAAGGCAAGTGGCTCGACGACCGGTGATGTGAAAAGAAAAGTGGTTCGACGCAGTAATGTGAAACGACAAGTGGTTCGGCGCTCAGTAATGTGAAACGACAAGTGGTTCGACGCCTTTAATAAAGGTAATTACTATCGACGGGTAATTACTATTCACAAAGGTAATTACTATCGACGGAAGGTAATTACTATTAACGAAGATAATTACTATTCACAAAGGTAATTACTATTGACGAAGGTAATTACTATTCACAAAGGTAATTACTATTTGACGAAGGTAATTACTATTCACAAAGGTAATTACTATTGACGAAAGTAATTACTATTGACGAAGAGACTCTTAGATGATGATATATGGGCCCCCATAAAATAATCAAACTTACCACAAATGTCTCATAATGACTCTTTTTATATACATCAAGGATTGAATAAATATTACCACAAATCATTTTATTTTAATCAACACATATTTAATCTTTCAACAATTATTAATCATTTATAACTTGTCGTCTCAATTATTGATTTAATACTATAACATATTATACGATGATGATCTTGTGACAATAATTGAATCAATAATATAAGAGATATGATGCAGCAATTACTATAGCAATAATTGAGCATAGCTGAGTGACTTCTCACGTAAGCATCAATAATCAATATCGTGTGCTACTATACAACTACGCGTATTACTGGTATTTTTCCTCCCGGTAGTTCAACAGTTTTAACGGTAACACCTCTGCCGTTATTTTTATAGAAAGATAATTTTGTCGTTTTCTAACTACGACAATACTTCCGCTAGGGGTCCACTAATGATTGAGCCGTCGCATTTAATATTCCCCGACAAAAAGAATATTCCCCGACCAAACGAATATTTTATAACAACTTGCATACTTTGCAAAATTTATAAATACTACCCACAACTATAATATTATCTTAAATTCACACCATAATATTAAAAAATTATTTCGACAAAATTTAAATCTTTATTGATAAAATCTGGGGTCTCACAGTCAGCTTGAAGTCACATTTCAGAAATGAGAGAAGTAAAATTCATGACACATTCTTATTACATTTTGATCTCCATATACAGGCTCATATAGAACTTAAAAGTTAGTACAACACAAAAGTGTCTAATGTAGGAACTCCGAAAAATAATATTGCTATAACTAATTACTATAACTCAACAAATTCCTAAGAATTAAAGGAGAAACACAGAATAACAGCTTATAAAGCTAGTGAGCAACATAAAGGACTAAATCCCTAGATCTGTAGATTTCTGAAAGCTTCCTGGTTAAGAAAAATCCTCAGTCACGAAGAGGAGTTGGAATCCCATAAGTTCAACTACACCAATCAAGGAGATAAGCACTGTTCATTGGCACCAAAAGAACATTTTTTTTTCGACTTGTAAGCCAAAAATATGTGGTGAAGGACTGATACTAATGAATTTGAAAAGGAGAAATAATTATTTTTTTTTTAAATGTAGGACTGGACCAATACTGTTGATTTGTAAAAAGACTCCCATTCCATGTATCAGAAAATGAAACTGTATGTTAAAGAATGAACAGATCCCGTAAACCAAAGTCTTTAACTTTCCTCCATATTTGCATAGAAGGCATATTCTCACACAGGAGGTCTTACTAATAAGCCCGAGGTTGCATAAATTGACAGCCAGAATGAATACTGGGGGAGTGCTCAGAAACAAATAGAACAAAATTATTTGTAAAGACGGAAATATACAAGGAAAGAATAATTTATGTAGTAATCAAAGTAGCACTTTAAGTAGAAAAAATAAAATAAAATCATTTGTTCGTATCTCTGCAACATAAACTTGACGTATAAATTTGCATAACCTAATAAATATGAAGCTTCCGCAAGAAGCAACCTTATCTTGCACTACTTTCAGCCGTGACACGCCTCTAAAAAGTAGGTTATATACTTATTTACCTTTTCTTTATGTTAGCATCAACAGATTGTGCCAGCTAAGGCAAACAAAAGCAAAAAGGAAAACAACAATTATCTAGCAGCAGATATAAATTATTAGTCTACCCCAAAAAAGCATGCAACTTATTTATCATGTTGCTCATTCAAGGAAATATGGAAGGCCTAGTTTTTGGAATTACTTTATTTGCTACTTAAGTTTGAGATACATACCCTCTACTGCAGGCAAATTTGCAATAAACGCAACCAAAGCAGGTGGTGCGGCTCTCAAAATGTCATTAGGACCATTAGATGTTCCCCCGCTTGTAGATGGCACAGTTGAAGTTGGTAAGGTGCTTGAAATAGGAGGAGCTCCTGGCGCAGAAGGTCCTGGGCAGTGAAAAAGAAAATCCAGTTTCTACAGTCAAAATAGAACTTCAAAAAACATATTATTCCTACTTACATGTATTATGATGTATATTCATGAGCATAAGATTCAATGATCCGAAATTTCGTCATAGGGTAATTCACAAAGGGTCTCTATCTGAAACCTGGATAACACAAAATGCAAATTTTGAAGCTGCTTCGGCTTCAGTTAAAAGTCCACGAGAGTTTTTATTTAATTTTAATCAATGGCGACCTTTGACATTAAGCTTGCATGATACCAGTGAATCAGTAATCAATAGAATTGATCGATGAAGTTCCTTTTGTTATATAAAACTGTTATCATCATCTCTCTTGATGTATTAAATTGATAAAATAGTTAAAGCCCATCAAATTATTTATTTAATTGTAGGTTCATGTTGCAACAAATAACTTCTAATTGCGAAGCTGATACTTAGTTTCCCTCTAATGTGTGAATTCCTGCATTTTTAAAATAAGTTTGGGATCATGCAAGTATATTAATTTTGTAAAATTTATATTTTTTGCAAGTAAAATTTTGGACCACCTCTAAATGTATCATCCTTCCACAAGGGCAATGCTAATCTCATCTCTATCATTCCAATTTTATCAGCTGTCCACAAATGGACAATTCGTAAAATATATGAAATTATGCTAGAATTTACCCCAATATTTTATGAATTCAAGTCATCCTTTATCTAAAAAAAGGAGATACCTGACACTTGACTTTCAAATTGTTAACAAAATCATATTCATCGAGCAATTCCAATAGTATTAAGATAATGATAACCTCATAATACTCGGAAATTTCAGTTAAACTGTCCAACAATATCTTGTTCTTCAAAGTTCCTACAGAACTTCAGTAGGATTCTGCAGATTTTGTTTATACACAAGCAACTTACAGCTTGGATTACTACCTTTTAAACCCTTAATCCAATTTGAACACTGATTATATGAGCTTGTCATGCAGATATTGCCAACTTAGCAGTCATTAAATTGTAGCATACCAGGCTTCTGTCTCGGATCATAAACCATCATCCTTGAAGTATCAGGATAAATAACTTTCGCAGATGAATTTGAATTGGTTGTCAGTCCTGAAGCCTTATCTGTAACAAAAAGGAGCACGACTTGACCAGTGCAACCTAAAAAACTATTACAGGATATCAATATTTGACCATAACAGATACCTATTGGACCAGCTCCATTAGCAAGAGAAGATTTCTCAATTTTCTTATTTATGTTTTTCGAAAGCCACTGAAAAGTCAAATGAGCAAAATATCAGATGCATATATGGTGTAGATTTAAATTTTGGTACGAATATTAACAATAAACTTAATACTCCGAATGTATGGCAATGGTATATATCATTTTCTTCTAGTGTTTCATTTTCGAAGATGACCACTAATGAAATATTTTAATATAGACTCAAATAAGCTTCATATGCTATTCAAACGATCCCTAGTCAAAACAATTCCATGTTTGGGCCTGATCGCACATGCTTACATGGATAGAATTTGAATTTAGAGGCTACAGCATACAACTTGTGTTCACTAAACATTCAAGTGTGTTTTTAGTGTAAACCTGTGGTTGCCTAGGTGATAGATGTGCATCTTAATTTGTATCACATAGCGTGATCTGGTTAGTAGCTTTGTACAAAATGGTAACTTCACCACATTTTACAAGTTAAATTCAAACTTTTTGCCCAAAAAATAACTTCCAACTTTTGTCCATTTTACCATCCTCTTACCTTTCTTATACATTAATCGAGCCACCTCACAGTTTCTTCTCAGCCTGTCAATATCTTCTCCTAGAAGTCAACTGAGTGATGCTACTCAAGCCAGTGTAACATTCCAAAAACCTATTTAGAAATCAACTGAGTATCGCTTTGCTTTATTCGTCACCAGAGAACTGTATCCAGACGTTCTAATTAGCCATAAAAGTCAGATTATCATCTCAAGCCAGCTGACCTTCTCCTGATCAATTCTAATCCTTTTTCTCAAGCTCCTTCCACTCATACACCTCAAGCGAGCTGGATTTTCTCAAGTTTATAAATTTGTCTTCCTTTGTTATCAACCTTTTAAGGACTGCATCCTCTATGTTTTAAAATTAAATTGAATTGCTCCTAGATACAACTAAACAAGAGTTTCTTCGTCGACTGAAATGTTTCAAGAAAAACATTATACCCCAAAACTTAACCCGTTTTATTAATAGAAGAAAAGAAATGTTTAATAATTCTTCTGAACAAAAGCAGGGGATCAACTGAGTCAAAACGCTGCACAAGTAACCAAGTAACAAGAACTAATAACAACTTCCAGATTTTCTTATGAAATTGGAAGAAGAAAGTAGCATTAGAGGACATTGGACTAAATTTATGTACTTCTAAAGTTTGCCAAAGAATGCAAAAAACTTTAGAACGTAACCTTGCATAATTTACAATTTGTTCATACAGCATTGATCAGATACTGTCATAATATACAAATCAACAGATGGCCTGGCATCTAAGGCAGAAGTGGGTTCAGTTTGTCATCACTAATGGTAGAATACTGTGTATATACAACCTAAGAGGAAAATTTTGAAAGAATACCTCTTGCCAGACCAAATTATCCAAATCCTTAGAAGAGCAAGGCCAAAGATCCATGAAACTATAACGTGATACAACATCTTGAAGTGAACTCTCTAAAGCAGATGCTCCCTCTTCACCTGTTCTACAAAGAGCTTCTTTCCTTCTTTGCTCAACCTGTATCAGGGAAATGGTAGGTAAAGGTTCTTTTTTCCTTAAGCATGCATGCAGTGGGGTAGAACCCCTTGATGCTCATTCTCAATACTAGTTTTAATAATACAGAAAAAAATCTGAACTACCATACAACTACACGCAGGATATTGAACTAGCACTACCTTCAACATGCTAGCAAGATCTCCATATGTTTGCTCGAATTGGCTAAATCTTTTCCAAACCTACACCGACAAATAGATGCAATTATCAACTGAAAAATCAGTTGGCACTTGGCAGTTACTGAAACTTAATATTATCTTACAAAAAAAAATATTATGGAAATGGTGAAAGTAAAAAGCATTTGAATTAATAAGCAAACCACCAATCATGAATTGAGCCATGGGCATGATAATATCAAAACTAGAATTCCCCTTTAAGCACCAACTTTCCCGATAAATAAATATATATATATATACACACACACACACACACATACATACATACATATAAACGTACATACATAAATACACACATGTGGGAATGATCCGTAGCCTTGCTATAGAACTGCCATCTAGGACAGTCCAAAATAATAGGAAATGGTTGCAATTTAAAAAAATTTAAAACTATCCCAAAGAAGTTCTCGAGGAATGATTTGAAAATCCGGTACAAATTGTTAATCTATATATCAATAAAATGCTCTCAAAAAGATATTCAAAACAAGAGGCATTATTGATATGTTTATCTTGACATATAAAAACATATCAACGATGCCTCTTGTTTTGAAAATCTTTTCGAGAGCATTTCATTGACATATAGATTAACAATTTTGGATTTACAACAAAGAAGTTATTAAACTCCGAAATTTGATTGAACAAAGAGAAAAAGTTGTTGTAGGAGAGAGAATGAATGTTTTAGTTATTTCAAGTTAAAAAAGTATCAGCAAGAAATAGTTGCGGATACTTAAAACATTCCACAGAAACTTTTGCGGATAGTTTTAAGAAAATCTAAATCTCGTTCCCTATTATTTTGGATGGTCCTAGATGCGCTGACTAGGAATTATCCAATACTCAACGCTAGTTATGAATCAGTCCCCAATATATATATATATATATATATATATATATATATATATACACACACACACACACACACACACATATATTGAGAGAAAGAGAGAGAACAGAATTAGAAAAAGAGAATAAGAAAAAATTAGGAGAAGCAAGCATTTATGTTTAGGAATAATAAACCCCCATGCCCACACAACCGCAACATCAACTTCAGGCAACCCAAATTTAAAATGACGCAGCAGAGATGCATGAGATGTAAATCTAATTACAACTAGAATATAGAAACTAAAACCAAACAGCATCCTATATGTGCAAACAAGTAGCGACAAACATCTCAAGTTTCAAAAAATTGTCGACCGCCATCACCACAACAATGATAACATAGAAGGTATAGTACCTCAACTGATTCCTCAGGTGGGAGAGAGCTCAATGCTCGTTCAAATAAAGCCCGAATATTTCTATCATCGTTTAATCGAGACAAAAAATCTGCATATCTGCAACATTAGGTCAGGATAAAGTGATTCATAAGTGCATAAGTTCATGAAAAAATTCACTGAATGACAAAGTGGTGACAACTATGTACATATGAAGTATGCACTAATTGCCACACAAGCATAAGCAAGGAAATGTAAGGCTGCTGCCTGCTATATTCCTTGTTTCTTATTATGTGTGGTCTTGATAACTACTAATTGCATGTTTGCTGGATAACCATCATAAAGTAACAGGGATCCGACAAACATATATCAGTTCCCAGCAATCGGTATCACTCAAATCCCCGCATTTTTTATTTATATTTTAGTATGTTAGACTCAAATCATAGTATCACCAAGCACTCTCGTATAAAATAAAAAGTAAACTCACTCGAGTATATATCCAGGCTCATGCATAAAGCGTTTCAATCCTGCCTCAAAAACATTGTGGGCGACCTGCATGGATGTGAAGCAATTATAAAGACGACCCAACATATTATTCCTTATTAAGTAAACAGAAATTCCATGGTAAGGGATAGCTCAAGTGGTAGTGAGCTTATTGTAAGTGCCTCTAGTAGGTACATATCGGTCCAAAACTCCATAAAGATACTTTCTACCAGGGGGTTATCCAGTGCACACCAAAAGAGTAGTGACTTCGGGTGCGGAGTGCCACCACAAAACAAAACCAAAAAAAGGAAAAAAAGAAGGAAAGAGATAGACTTTCTATAGTTGCTAGTCAATGTTAACTTATTTAAAAGAGCTAAGCAATGCACATCCTAGAAGGACCAAAAGTGGGAGGGGGGAAAAAGCAGCAAAAAAACTTATTTTATCTGGGCGAAAGGGGTCTAAATGTACTACCAAATTTTATGAATATAAATAACTGCAGTCAAAACTGTCACATGTCAAATTAATGCACAGCAAAACACCAAGTAGACTTGGTTCTCTCAATTCCGTTCCTAGATGCAGTTTCACCTCTCTAGTCATAAATCCTACTGATGTACTTCTACAGTGTAACCTAAATCAGTAATTTGAAATCAGTATGCTCACCTTTGCATCCTTGTCAAGACAAAATGCCATCATAGCATACGCAACGTAAACTTGGTAAGTGCAGTTGGGAGATTTTCGCGCATCTATGAAGTATTTGCGAGCGGCTTCAACTCCCTCATTTCTTCTTAGAAAGCGAATAAACTGAACATCAAACATTACAACTTTGTTAATAACATAGAAAGTGTTAACATATTGTATCAACTAAGAACTTCAAGAGCTCATACTTGTATATGTGATAGTGCTGTGGCATTGACCGCATCCTCCAAAAGGCTTTCGTATACTTTCTTTGCAGGCTGCACCAAGAAAGAACTATACTGAATATATGAATAGCAAATAAATCTAAAAGGATGGAAAGAAATCATAAATGACATTTGTGTACCTGGATTGCTCCACGTGATTCCTCAAGCTCCGCATATGCATATCTTAGCAATTCACAGTCTGACAACGAAAGGAAAACACTAATAAGTAAAGAATGAAAAAATATGAAAGTACAAGATATTCTAGCATTGCTAAACAAAATGAGCCAAATGTCCTCAAAGCAATATGAAGTTAAGTAAAACTTGAGACAAATAAAGGGAATAACAGTAATAAGTTATAAAAGATTGAACATATAAAAAGCATCAATTAACAATTCTGGTGAAAGAAAGACGAAATCTGAAATTGATAAATACCAGGAAGAGCCTTCAAAGCTCGATGAAATACTTTGATAGCAGATTCTGTCGAACCACTTTTTGCATGCCATGTAGCATAATCATACCATATATCAGGATAATGATACAAATACATGAGGCACTGGAAAAATCAAAAAGAAAACATTTTTAAGGAAAAAGATGAAAGTAATGGTACAGCATTGAGAACAGGGCAACTAAATAAAAAGGTGGTCATGCAGCAATAAGGAAGCCGCATGTTTTTACTATCCATCACTAGGATAGAAATTACACACTCAACCATAATCAAATAAATGTGAACACTGGCACACTAAATAGATGAACGACAAGAAAGTGTATAACCAATAAAAAGGAACATAAGAAAACAAGAGTAATATATATGTTGGTACAAACTGAACATTGAGTTTTAAGTGATATTAAGTCTGTTTACTGACTAGCATCACAGGAAGCCCTTAAGCTATAACCAATATTCATGGTTCAAAGTATTGGTCGTTAAGCCAATATTTTGGCGTTGGCGTACGTATCAGCAGGTGCAGAACGACAACTTAACACGAATCGCAAAATTAGGAATTATTCATGTAAAGAGTAACTTTCGGCGAAGTTTCGACAACTCGGCATAACGTAGCAGTTTCGGACCAAATAAAGGAAAAATCATGGCGTAAAGGAGAGAAACGCCACAAAAAAAATGAATATATTGAAAGCTATAAAAAGGTTTGACAAAATTGAACAAATATTTCTCTATAAATTATACTTAATAAACTAGTATAACTTAGAAAATGTAAAAAAAGAAATTATACTTCAAATATACTTAATTAAGTTCAATTGTACTTAAAGCAATCTTATATAGCAACTATTTAAGTATAACTAAAAAATATAAAAACAAATGTACTCAATATATAATTAGTTAAGCTAAATTGTACTAAAATTATAATTAAATTGTACATATATAGTACCTAGTTAAGTACAACTTGAAAAAATTGCACTTAAATATACTTAGTATAGTTAAATTTTACTTAAATTATAATTAAATTGTACCTATATAGTACCCAGTTAAGTACAACATGAAAAAATTGCACTTAAAATATACTTAGTATAGTTAAATTGTACCTAAAGTCTACAGAACATGTGTGTTCTATAGAACATGCGTGCTCAACCATTTGAACTAAGACAACAACAATATCAACTTTATTCAAACATAAAATTAATTAAACATATATGCGAGATGTTTGTTTTATCATTTGGACAATGTTCTGTGCACTAGATAGTGTTTTTTTAAACTTAATTGATTTATCTTGTTGTTCTTATTATTTAGAAATTTTTTCATAAATCTTTTACTTTTTTTGAAGTTGTTAACTAGTTAACGGCGTATCACCCGAAACCGATATCGAATCAAAAAAATGACATTCGAAAATATAAACGCCACTGCTACCTTGTGAACCATGCCGATATTAGATATACTAAATAACATCTCCTTTCCAACACATATATAACATCTCCTCTCCAACGATATTTGTAAATTTTATGCGTAATGCTAACCATTAATATTTATCATTTATATTTCTAATGATTTACCATATTCGCTGCATGTTATAAGCATATCAAAACAGCGTTTATTCTTGGACTTCGGGTATGGTGTCGTGGCGTCGGCACGAATCTAGGTGTCGGACACGTAAGTCAAAAAATAGAAGATACGCGGATATGAATCCGAATTTGGACACCGAGGATACTTGGTAATTATAATTTTGTAACAATAATGTTTCTAATTGTATCACCAAGTTTTTTTTTGCTCTAGGACTCAAGTGTTAAAATATAAAGAAACAAAGGTAGAACTAAAACTTGAGGGTTAAAATGAAAAAAAAAACTACAAGTATAAATTTTTCAAGGGGCTATTTTGAATATAAATTTTATATAAAAACTATGAGGTATTTAATCGTAATTTTCGATATTTCATATCTTAGGTCCGATATATTTAACATTTATATTAATATTTATATTTATATTTCTAATGATTTACTCTCTTCTTCTTATCCTCTCAATGCAGTTCTAGCATATAAAATCCAAAAGAAGAAGCGAATCCAGACCAATATCAAGCTCAAAAAATGATAATTTCACTATCAAGCCAAAAATTTTTTACTATAGAACTCAGATCAATTTCAAATTATATAAATGGTTATACATTTGTAATATTTAGTTTAATTCAATATAATTCTTAAATTTATGTTTAGTTTCTTAAGTTTTAAGATTGTATATATAGAATAATTTCAATAATTTATGATAAAACAAGTAAACAAACATTATTATGATAAAGGTATAAACAAGCATATAATCATATCATAACATTAGACAACCATCCTTAATAAGATAGAGACATGTTCATTGTGATATTGTCAAAAACAAACATAATATAGAAATAAAAATAAAGTCATAAAAACTCAATATTCTTCAACTCAAAAGTCACATTTTTCAGAATGAAAAGATCACTAGCTATCAAGTAAAATCATCAAGGATCAAATCATCGTCATCTCTCTCAACAGTGGCATCATCACTCGAAACAATAATTACTCTTCGACCATAATCATCATCCACATCCTTATCATCACTAGAAAGACCTTCCTCCTCTTCTCCAACATCAAAATTAGAGTTATTCAAAGCTCTTATCCTCGGTTCCCTCGAAGCCGAAACACCACCACGCCGTGAGTAGACATGACACGTTCTACGAAGATTGCGACCCTCGACGTCATCGGATGCACCAATAACTCTACCAACATCCTCCCATGTAAGATCATCTACATGATGAACTACATCTTGCTATCCAGTCATTACTAGACCTAGCAAACGGGCGGGCTCAACATCCTCCCAAAACGAAGGGGCCAAAAAGGCCTGAAGTTTGCGCTCATCATCTCATGGCACGATTCGAATGCTATTTTTTTGGGTTTGACCCAAACGGGTCATGAGTGCGCCAAAAAAAACGATAAAAAAAAGCCACTACATCATTTGCTGTGTCTAGTCATTACCCCAATCGAATCGAAATCATCTAGGACTAATGGATCAAAGTTTCTTCCAAGTTCGCGCCTCTTTTGGAACCTATCAACAATTCGGTGATTGTATTACACATACACCAAATCATTTAACCGTTGATGCTCCAACCTATTTCTCTTTTTCGTATGAATCTGAAATTTTTGTTTAAAAAAATATTAAGCAAGAGAATATATAAAATATTTATAGATTTAGTTATGTACTAATTAATATTAAATACAATATATTTAATTACTAAATATTTACAAACTCAAAAGTGCTCCAATTGCATTCACAACCGGAAGAAGAACAAAGGCCGAGGATTCGCTTTGCAAACTTTGTAAGCTCAATAGCACAACCGCCAAAAGCATTCCGCCAATCAACTACATTAGATGTAAAAAATTAAAAAATCAAATATAGTCTAAAATATAAAACTTAAGTAAACTTTATAATTAATTTAATATACTTACTAGGAATTTTTATCTTTTGTTGCCTAATCGACATGTCTTTAGAAAAGTCATCACAAGAAGATTCATAGACATCTGCTAGGTTGCTTATCTTATTTGCCAAAACTTGGTCGGGAACCATTTTTACAAGAATATCATTAAAGTTGATACGTAACGTGTAAGCTAAACCAGAATTTTCATCTTCTTTGATGTCAAAATATTTTTCCGGATTTAGAAACAATGTTACCCCATATAACTTTTGATCCATTTGCATGTCATCTCCGTCGATAATCCGATCACTTAATATAGCCTTTGTTTGTTATTAAACTTTCTTTGATATAGCATTTGTTTGTTAAGCAAAGTTGACATCTTGGAGCGATCTTCTTTGCAAATTTCCAATAATAACAAATTAGTGCGCAGAATCTCAACTTGCTTCATACTAAACTTTTCCATCTCTTAGGACTTTTATCGAACACCTCGAGGCGTGACTCCACAACTCCCCATACCGACCTCAAGAAAGAGATGATGAAGTGGTTGTTGAGGTCGTCCCATTTGGTGCTCCTACAATCTTCAATTTGAAATGCCAAATTTGACTATTTCAAGGGAAAGGATGCCTATTGATATATACAGGAGTAATATGAGTAAGAAAAACTTGATCCATGGTATATATAGAGACCTATTTAGAAAAGAAGCGAAAATGGGTACTTAATTGATGAGAAAGAAAGCAGAAGTAATTTAGTCTCAAAAGTATCCTTACTACAAGAAAGTTTTCATCTAGCTTTGGAGGGAGGAGAGAGAGAAAAGATGTGAGACATAGGTGGAAGAGGAGGAATCGAATCTTACTCCCGATCTCACAAGGTCCTCTCATCCGAATCCACAATCCTCAAGCCTCATGGTTGTGACGCCTAATACAATCTTTAACGACATGTCAAAACTAAAAAAATTAATTGCGACCTCCCCGTCTCAGTAGTATGAAACCTAGTTATTATTTTTGTTACCCTCCGATTGTAAAAAGATGTAAAATCGGGTGACTCACGATCTCACGTGGTCTCTCCATGTTTTGCCTCTCGCATCAAGAAGGCAACCATGTCAGAATGTTATTATTTTTCTGCCTCCCGATTGTAGACTTAAACCTGGACATGTCAAAATAAAGGTTTCTAGGTCTCCTCTCCATTAAAATCTAAGGTCTCATCTCCATTAAAATCACTTTTATAATTGGAGGCGATTATGCATCACTACTTACACAACATAATCACCCCATCTCTTTGATTTTCCCATCATAACTCTCACCAAAGATGCTTGCATCCTGAGATTGACTAGAAGCATCAACCGATCCCATAAAGTAAGTCTCTACACGACTATTAACAATAAAATTTATCAAGTGTCTACCTCTTTTGTTTGTCCATCCGTCTGACATAAGAGTGCAACTGTATTGCTTCCAAGAAGTTTTGTGTTTCTCCTTCAGTTCCTCTGTTTTAGTCTTTATCTTCCCTAAAAGAAGAATTCTCAACTCGTGATACGAAGGAGACTTCAATCATAACCTCAAAACTTCTTGAATTTGTTGCATTATAAGGGATGTCATCCTCATAAAATTAGTTGGCAATGTGCATGTGAACTTTGTTTTTCTCTTCCGGTGATCTTAGACGATTCTACAAAGTTGTTTGACTAGGACCATTGCTATGTCTTTCGTCCACAACTTCTTCAGGAGATTTCCTACGATGAGATTCAATTTTCGTCCACAACTTCTTCAGAGATTTCCTAAGATGAGATTCAATTGTGTTGCTTGGCTTGTGGAATTGAAATACTCTCTTCATCCTTTTAGATGCAAAATTCCCAAAACTTGGAATAGCCTGCAAATGAAGCATTGGAAGGATTGGATGCATTGCTTGGAATATTAGATGATTGAATTTCTTCTACTTCGTCACTGTCATCAAATTAAATTGGTTTATTCCTTTTGTTACTCATTATTGCTTGATGCATCTCGTTTGCATTTTTTGTTGTAGTTCGAGGACACTTAAACACATCACCATACCCACTGGTAAGATGTTTGAATCTTTTGATTCATCCATGAAACTTTTTTCCAGAGTATGCATTAAACGAGATTTTTCGCTCACCGCCGAATCCATATCACCACTTGGCCTTTTAGGATCCTTTTAGATCCTTACTTGGATTATAACCCTCCGCTCCAAAACTTTATGCCATTTAACTATCTACAAAATACAGTTACACAAACAAAGAAGACATTGTAATTTGTAAATTGTAATAATAAAACAAATAAACATAGATGGCATTGAAAACATAAAACATTGCGTACATTTTTTTTATTAAGATGTTACATGCTGCAATTTTTTTTATATAGATGTTACATTGCAATTTTTTTTTACTAAGATATTACATGTTGGTTACTGCAAAGAAAAAAATTTACTTACTACTTATTACATTATTATAATTTATACACTAAATAAGTAAATAAGTTATCAAATATATACTAATATACTATTATAATGTATACATATGTAGTTTAGGTCAGGAGATGTTTTAAATGCAAATATCCATCATATTTAAGAACTAAGATACTGAAGCAATAAACAATACACAATAGAGCTAAAGCAGTCGGAGGCTTAGAGCAGATAAACAATAAATAGGCAGCCACACACAAGCAATAAACAGTAAAGCAGAGCCAGAGCAGAGTAGAAGAACTGAAGATGAAGAAGAAGATTAGAAGAAAAGAGAACCAAAAAAAGAATATAAGCATAGAAAAAGACGTGAAGAAGAGAGGAAGTCAAGAAGACGAGATGAAGAGAATGAGAAGAAGAGAAACATACTTATAAGTCGTCGAAGTAAGTCACCAGAGTCAGTTGAGGTACTAATCTCCCTTACCCAATCTCTGTCTTAATCTCGATTCACAGATGTTTGCTCGACGTGATCGATCGATCGATTGGGTTTTCGCTCTTGCAACTCTTTTCATTTTTCTTCTCCCTCTCTGATCTTCCGAAGTTGCGAGCGATCAATTAGGTTCAGTCGAATTTTAGTCTCTCTTTTTTTTACCCAGTTAAGCTTCGGGTCAGACCAAACCCGATCTGGACAAGTCAATCGCTTATCAATATAATCGTCCAAGTCGCTCGCCAGTCGTCCAAATTATCAAAGTCGGCCACTGAGCGCTCAACTATCTGCTCTCTCACCAAGTTGCCTTGCCGCCTTAGAATTTTTTACCGACTGGACGACTAGTCGTCGCCTACGTGACGATTAGGCGACGACTTGATAAGCCTGATGCTAACACATTATGGCTAAGGACTAAGGAGCAATGCCTTCTCTTAGTTAAAGTAGAAAGGACTTTTCCAAGTTAAAAGATTGGTATTCATAGGAGACTTAAAAGATACAACTTTAAAAAATTTACTCTCCACCTTGTGTTACTTTATTAAGCCAAGATGAGCGAATGAAGTTTAATATTTAGGAATCACCCACTTTTTATTTTTCATAGTTCATGTCTGATATATCCAAGTCTATGTTACACGAACTCTTTAGTTTTCCCTAAAGTATCCATGTCCAACAATTGACACTCGGACAAAGGTATGGGTAACACTTCATTTTAGTGTAAAAAATTGGCAAAATTAAGGACTACATGTACCGGACTCTTCAAAATACCGTGTCCAACCAGACACTCTATCCAAGTCCGTGTAACATAGATCAAAGTACTTCAAATATTAAAAGTTTGAACTTGTATACAGTTTGCCCTTTCCTTATCCATGGCCTATTTGAACAATTTTCTGTCTTAATGTAATAGTATCAAACTTAGTATTTTCAAAATATACGCAGTCTAACTCGTATCAATCATGAATGAGATTTAATAAAGATTTAGGTAAAGAACCAACATATGGTAGTTAAGCTTTCTAGATTACAGTAGAATGATATGGAAATTTAGAATAATGCAGTTGTAATGTAAATGAAATATCAGAAGAAACTATGGCCAGTTATTACTTATCATAAAAAATAAATAAACAAGAAAAACGAAAAAAGTATGACCAGTTATATCCTAAATACCTGCTCATAAGTGAATGCAATTCGTTTGCTAGCAGAAGTGCTGTCTACCCTTTGAGGATTCTCTCTGGAATAAAAGTAACAGTAATAAAGCAATAGTTAGAAAGAAAAAAAAAACATAAGACCGTTAAAGCTGCAAAAAAAAAACAGGCTCTTTCAACAGCAAAAAGAAAACAAAAGGTAACAATGCAATACAAGACACCTAAAAGCACCCATTTGGATGACAAAATACTAAATTCAATCGGAGAAGGAAAGAGAGAAGATAGAAATACAACTGAGATGGGGGGGGTTTCTGTGCAAAAAAGGAAGTACCACATCTTAATTCATTAGCACTTTCAACTTTAAATGTCCAAATCTTGAAATATAAATGTACATCTACTGCCAAGAGGAGATTTAAATAGGGGTGAGTGAGAGATTTTTCAAAAGTGATTTAGTACAGGGATTTAAAATTTTGTATATAATTTTAGGGACCACATTGTGCCTATACTGAAGTTTGTCATCTGATATATCTCCTGATTGCAGATGAGTCAACTCTTTTCAAAAAAAAATTATAGCCTTGAATTTCATTATTTTTTGCAAATTAACCCCTTGTTTGTCAAACACGTTAATTGTGCTAATTTGTTAACATTAGAACAAAATATATATATATCCTTAATCTTAGCTTTTCCTTAGTTGGCTTACCAATTATTATAAAATTTTCTATCCCCTTCAAAATATATTGTCACCATTCACAAATATGTCGAATAAAATAATTGATTACGCTTATTAAACGAGAAGCGATGTACATTAATTAATATGAGTAAAATTGCTAAATGTTGAAGTGTATAATGTAAAACGCTGCAACAAATCTTATTTACCAGAGAGTTGTCTTCTTCTTGAGATTACTTCTCGGTTCAACGAATGATGAGGAAGCTATCAACCATGTTTTATAATTCTTACAAGTAATATAAGGTTTTGAAACTATATAAAAATGTTTTCCTGATACAAAATAAACTAGAAAAAGAAAAAAATCACAATGAAAAAATTCAGCCACATTTTCCGATTGGGAAATACTACGCCCAGTTTACCAAGTTCTACCATTCTAGGGCCAAATCATAGTCAAAAGAAGAGTTTGATCCTGGCTCAGTGAAAAAATTCAGCCACATTTTCCATATAGCACGTCATTTCTTATTGATTGTATTATTATGCATATCTAAAAAAACTATACTCCCTCCGTCCTCAAAAGGATGTCTTCAAATACAAAATATTTTGTCCACAAAAGGATGTCTAAAAGTACACAAGTTAAATATAAATAAGCCTCAAGACTAGTTTACCCTCAAAAGTATACTAAACTGGAGTCCACTAAGTTTAAAATAGACAAAGATTTATTAGTGTACTTGCATGGAGTTCACTATGGGCAAAATTGGTACTTATTAAATACTCTCTCCTCTCCTTTATTAAGTACTTTAGACATCCTTTCGAGGACGGAGGGAGTAGTTCTCATATTAATGGGATATATATAATTATATATATATATATATATGTACACACAGGATAAAGGAGAGTGGAGCATTGCTTCTTACTTTTCGAATGCTAAAAACTTTTTCCATGCAACCCATTGCAGTTCTTCCTGTGGGAGGACAATGACAAGTTACATTCTACCAATAATGTATATACTTGAGCAAACACACAGCATATTCAGTAAATGTAGGGGTTAGTCATATGCAAAACATATGCCATTGTATTAAAATCAGGTGACACAGTTGTTTATTTCCAGAGGCTTACTTGTAAATCATTTGAAAGGAAAAGGAAAATATAACAAGGTTAACCAAAGAAATATTGATCAAAATATGCACCTTTCAAGTATAAAGACCAAGAGTACAAACGTTGATGCCATAAAACAACACTAGAGGTAACAACGAAACGTCATAAGCAATTAAATTAACAGAATTCCCCCAAAATGCTAAATAAAATAAAATAAAATTGCCTTGTAAGCACCAGATGGTGGCACAGCAAGCATATTCCAATCGATTTCATCAACATATTTCTTCCGCTCCCTGTAGACAGCCCTTGCACTGTTATATTTTGGTTGATATTCCGACAACAACCCTTTTGCCTGCATTGTATAATTTAACCAGATTGCATATAACAGTATAGAATTAAGTAATTTTCATTTATACATATACAATATACATATGGTTATTAATACTGTATTGATTACAAAAACAAAATACAGATTATAATAATAACAGAAGGCCACACCGCAGTCCGCATATCACATGTTTCACGTCTTTAGTATGCAACATGTAAGTCTAGTACCAATAATAGATTCTCGTTGTCCCCAGGAAATAGAAGCATATTAAGGAGCTTATACAACTATAGCAAACAAAATTTACACCAGAAGGACCTGATCTGCTATCTGTTACTTAACTTAAGAGGATATATATGTAAGTGGATTATCAGAGTGTTAGGTCCAGTAAGAGGAGACTGCTCCATGAGGATAGACAACAAGATGTACCAGCAGTCCAGCAAATCGACTCAGGGAAATAAAAGTTGATCAAAGGCTCTAAAAGATTAAAGAATGAGTACATGGTCTACATGACATTTTATAGGACTCGCAAGGTGTGGAGGACAATATCTCAAACCACGCGGTTGAGATTGCCAACTGCTGGCTAAATAGCACATGGTAACAGTGAGAAGGATTTGCAAGGTTACATTTCAATATGATACTAACTATCTAACTCTGAGCAAGACAAAAAGCTACCAGTGCACGGCTGACAGAATTTTCAAAATTTTCATAGTCCCTCCAAAGCTGTTCAACGTGGTGGGTAGGAGTGATGATAGCTTTTTGATATACTTTCCGCACAGCAGTCATTCGATGTGATTCTTCTTGTGGAGTCTGAGCCTGCGCCAACATCTTATAAGAGCGTTAAAAGGATACAGTAAAAAGAATCAGTAGCCAAAGCAGCAAATGAAATATAAGGAAGAGTTGCACAGACCGGCAAGGATTTTAAAAAGGAAATGTATTCCATCCATACAGGTCCCGATGCAATGTCTGCTCCTGATAGAACATGGCAGAATGAAGCATTACCAATGCCAATCGTTAAAAACTTTAAAATAATCTGTTAGCATGAAATAATCATTCTTCAACGTCTGTATTTATACAGGTCAAAGGAGACCTTGCATCTATATTTACCCCCCTAATTTTCTCTGGAAAGAGCATTATTGATGTTTAAATGACAGTGTGCAACACTTTTTGCTATTCCAATGAGCAAAAATATCAATTAACAGAAAGAGAGAATACAAGAAAACAGGACTGGCACTAAGTCCACCCACACCGGAATAATGGAGAACTAGACAAAAAGAGCATTTAAGAAAGTTCAACCTGCCAATCTCTAAGAAAGGCAAAACATTATTGCTTCTCGTTACTTTGCACATCAAATCACCTGAAGAAGCACTATGCCACTGTTTCCAGCTATGTTCAATTTTCTATTTTTCTTTCATGGTGATCTGTAGATGTACTTATAACTGTTCACCAGTGTTTCCTGTAATAGCTAATGGATGAAATAAGAGTTTTCTTTGGTATCATTTCAAAGCGCTCAAGACTCATAGTAGATATCATTTCCTTTAACTAAGACTACCAAAATTTCAAGGGACACGTGTCATGCAAGCTTTTCAATATCTAAGGATTTCAACAATCAGAAATGACATTTTCTAAAATATCGAAAAATCAAACACTACAAGAGTCATTCACGTAAGATAAAGAAGGAAACATACCAACATAGCTGAGCATAAAATCAAAAGCTTTCCTAGTCTCTTCCTGACCCTCTATCCCCTTCTTCTCATTGACTTTCCTGATGAAACGAATATAGCAACGCCTACAATACCGATAGTTATAATATGATTAGAATTATTTTAATCAGCGATAGTGGTCAACTAAGAAAGGGAAAAACTAGAAGAGTTCATGCTGGGAAACATCAATAATTATTTCAATAAAGGAAGCCATCTAAAGGCACTCACAATAGATAAAAAAATGAAAAATGCTAATTTTAACTTCAATACAAGAGCAGGTGATAATATTAGATTAAAGCAGAATTATACCAAAGAGGAATTTGCAGACAGTTCAACAGACACCGGCTGAACAATTGCTTTGTCGCATCATCATTATTTACAACCATGTGTGCTTCCACATACTGTTTCCAATACTTTGCCTGCAGAGAAGGAGGGTATATCTTCAGCAATTCAACATATAAGCCCCACCAACAACATTAACTACAAGCCCAGAAAAAACAGCCAACTTCCTTTATTGGGCAAAGTCCAAAAGAGCTAGCTTACTGCATTTTACTCGACTATTTTTATTACCATCTTTGCAATAAAATTTGTTCAAGTGAACACAAATGTTTCTCTTGGTTCAGATAACCTAATATAGATCCAGAACTAGCTTATAACATTTTACTCTCCATCAAAAGACTATTTTATAAACAGCACCCACCGAAATCTTTTGCAATAAAATTTGTTAAAGTGAACACCCTAAGTTCTTATATGTTTCTCTTGGTTCAGATAACCTAATATAGATCCAGAGCATGGCAATACTTGCACCTTTCTAGCACATGGTTACTTCACAAGTCACAATTAATTGATAATTAATAATTGTTGAAAGATTAAATGTAAAGTAACATATTATGAAGAACCTATAAAGAAATATTCTCCATCAAAAGATTTGAAAATCATAAAGTAAACTGAGAACAATATAAACAGCACCCACTTTGTAAGTGAAAAGCATAGTTGTGGCATCAGAAATCTTCAAATTGTTTATGATAATAAAGTTAAGAACTTGTTGAATTGAATTTAAATGTTCCATTGGTCAGTGTAACAGAACAGAAATTACTTTACCATAGTTTTCAACTAATAGTCTAATACTAACTTAATCAATTTAACCTTATATCAAGAATAAAAAATTGGACTAGATTTGACGAAATGTAAAAATATGAAACTCTTTGTATTTTTTACATCAATAGCAATCTTTCTTATATATACATAAAAAATTTAAAAGTAAATATAATTCGGTCTTTTTTCTCTTTTTTCCTTTTCTTTTTCTTTCATAGTAGTAAGCTTCACCCTCGATAATGTAGTGTAATGACTTGCTTTCCAACGAGAGGTACGGTGTACGTGAGCCCAACGAGAAGGCCTCGCACCACTTGGCATCTCCAACTCTAATTTCCAAATACTTAATTGCAAGTACAAGTCTAACCAACTGATGAGAATAAAATATGTTATATTTTTATCCTTGATGGTTAATCTTTTATATTTATTTTATGCCTAAATACACTCATTATTCTTACATTTTTATTTAAGGTGCAATTAAAGGATTTCGCGACTTTGGAAGTGCTTTGGAGACAAATTGAGCATTATTTGGACTTAAAGTAAAAGGAGGGGAAAAGTTGTAATTACGTGAGCACAGGATTTTAATAAATTCAATATCTTGGTGATTAAGCAATATTTAATGCTCCTATTCATGAAAGGAAAGAAACAAGAAGAATCCTACAAGGAGAAAGAAGGAGGTGAAACAATCTTTGTGTGCAAGTCAAATCCAATGAAAGAAAGGAAAGTCCATCTAGAAGATCTCTTTGAAGGAAATTGATTACCACTAGGAAGTTGAAACCTACATGCAAAAGAATTAATGTCTTATGTCTATAAATAGAGGATTACCAAAAGATATTGGAAGACATGTATACAAACTTCTCTCTCTATTATTCTTTGGTGTTTCTCATGGCCATGTGTGGCTAAACTCTTGTTCTTGAATTAAAAAGATAAAAGCTTCATAATTATTACACTGTGAGATCTAATTGATTTTAATTGTTGATTATTATTTTGAGTATTGATTATTTTTATATGCTTAAATTTCATGATTGAATTGTTTAATTGTTAGGTTGCAAACTAGTATATTATTCATTAAAATCTACTGCTAAATTAAATATCAATTCCGTAATTATTTGGTCACTCTAATTTGTGAGGCAACTAAGGTTAATAATTAACTGCAGATCAGAAGATTATTATATCTTAGGAAGAATAATCAACTAAATTAAATGCAACTTGTGTTGTTTAACTTCATCGGTTTTTTTATCTCTTAAAGTTGCTATTATATTAAACTTTTGGCACTTGTCTAAAGTTTTTTAGTAGTTAAGGTTATTTAGATCGCTTGTTTCAATCTAACTAAAATTAAGGAAAAACATGGAAGTAATTCCAATGGTTAATATTCAAAATACTAATTGTTTATCCTTGTGTCAATGATCAATATAAATTTTTGAAGGTGGAAGTTGACTCAATACAAGGCTCGTTTTCTTGATTTATTAATTAGACTATTTTGTGTTATTTAATTATTAGTTTACTTTTACCAATAACACTCAAAATCCCCCAATTTGATTCACAAAGTATAAAACTATATTAATCCTCGACTCTTGTTTGCACTACTACATAAATATTTTTCGCAGTAAGATTTTATTTTTGGTTGCCTACGATAGCACAACACCAACACACCAACTCCAATAGAGTACTCATAATAGGATCTAGAAAAGGCTGCAATCACATAGGATAAATGTCGTAGCTTGTTGTGGATTTTACAACTAATACATGCCTTGGAAGGTTCCAATCCCATCACATCTTGCTCCATATCTAAAGAGAAAATGAGAAGGGAATGAATTTGAGAAGGCCTCCAAAGGTGAAAAACTGGTCTACCCATATTCAAAAAAACATGTTCATAATTTTTATCATAACAGAATTCAACAGCATATCCCATTGCTTATCATACTCCTCCGTTGTTAGCCCAAATGCCTAAGTACTACTATCAAGTTAACATTTTTTTAACAGAGTAGCATCAATTAGGTGAAACTAAAGTGAAACATAAAAAGTATGATTAGGAGCTCACAGCTGTCGGAAATGTGGCTAGAAGTTGCTCATAAATTGGGACTGCCCCTGAAATTTGCAAATGCTGAAAAAATAAAGGAAACAACATTACAAACTATAAGCTATTTATCACTTTTAAATTTCACAGATTCCAAGGGTACACACCAGTGCCTCATTAGCAAGCTTTTCCGCAGCTTCAACACTGTATTTATCAGTCATGTCTATGAAACTTGTGATCTACCTGCAAGCATAAAACTTTACACGAACAAAGCAGTAAAATCAGTTTTATCAATTACAAAATCTCATGATCAAATAAAAAAAAATTGGAATCTGCAGCGCTAGAAGCCAATCATGGAGTCGAATACATAAACCCTAACAAAAACCTATACCTGAAAAAGGGGATAAAAATTGAACCAAGGGGAGGGAGATGTGATCTTCAAAAAGCGAATTATTTATCCTATCTCCGTCACGATTGGTTGCCGGTAGACGGTCGCCGGACCGACTACAGTAGAAAGAAGCGAGAGCTGTTTATACTTGAAACTTCAAACCCAAATCCAAATCCAAATGTCAGTGCTTTTAAACCCGGATGTCTGTTGAGCGGGTCAGGGGTTGACGTTCAATTTGTCGCGGCAACTCGAGCTGTTTTTAACCCGAACCGTATTATCCGGACTTTTATGAACTTGTGAAGAGCTTTGACTTCTAAAATATTCGTTTATGTTCCGAGCAAATAATTCTACTTTTCCTTTAATTTATTTTATAATATTATTTTGATGACAAAAGATTATAATATTATTTTATAATATTTTGACTTCTAAAAAGCAGTGGATAAAAATGGTTGTATGATAATAATTGATGATCCGTTCATGTATAGTGAAATACCAATTAATTATAATTTGATATATTATTTTATATCTAATTTTTATAATTTTTTTTGTCATAGTAACATTACTCTTTATATATATATATATATATATATATATATATATATATATATATATATATATATTGAGATTCAAATAGGACGGAAACTCCCATGCTTTTATTATTTTATATTAGATCTCCAAATAAAAATTCACAAAAATAAATTATAGAGGGTCTATAAAAGGCCCACATATTATATAGAGAGAGTAGCACAAACGCATTATTTTTATTTAAATATAAGGATAGCAAAAACCTAATTAGTCATTAGTCTCCAAATAAAATGGTAAACAAATTTAATATTGATACTTTGTGTGTGTATATAGAGTTTGTCTTCTCAGCAAATTATAAGAAATGAATTAGCTATATCGACGATTTTATTCGTCGTTATAATATAAAATTAATTTTTTATGTTATAATGACGAATAAAACTATCGTCATAATCGGTTCAATTTTAGTTCGTCTTTATGGTTTGCCTAAGAGAGTAAGCCTATATATATATATAGTATCACACTTTTTATTACTTTCTATAAGTAGCTAAAAAAATAAAAATAAAATGACGGTCTTTCTTCATATGGAGGGTACTATTCTTTTCGTTCCTTAATATAGGTAATTTTAGGATTGTGCACAAGTATTAAGGTAATGATTGTATAGCATTAACTATAATATCAATTGTCTATATTGCCATTGTATTGGAATAATAGATTGTTATTTATTGGACAAAAAATAATGAGAGAACCAAAGTTACATTTAATAATTGGGGTAATATTGAAAACTAAGTAATTAATGCTTACTTGAAATTTTCAAACGACTTATATTAAGAAACAAAAATATTTCACTAAAACAACTTATATTAAGACTATATTTTTAAAAAGAACAAAAAAAATGTAGTACTCCTTTAATTTTTTTACAACAACAAAAATAAAATTTTAGTATATTATGTTTTATCTACAATCTTGTTTTCCACCAATTACTATACTCAAATGGGAGTGAGCTCCAAGTTTGTCAATGTCATAGCCGTTGTGTTTCCCCGCCAAATCAAAACCTGTACATGCAGACATGCTTATGGGCATACCTCCAAACCTCTCCACTTTCTCTATCTTCCTCTGTTCAAACCCTAACCCTAATCTTATCCTCAACTCTAGTAAAACCCCAACTTTTCCCATGCGCACTGCCCTCTCAATTCTCCGCTCTATCTCCTACGCCTCCCACCACCACCACCGACGCCGCCTCCTCTGTACCCTCTCTTTCCTCCGGTCACCACCACCCAACACTCTCTCACTCTCCCTTCCTAACATCCCACGCCGAGAATCTCCGTTTCGTTCTCTATCCTCAGCTAGTACTTCTGTCGAACACTTGGATGGCGCAGCTGAGGACAACACTATTGTAGAAGAAAGATGGAATTTTTCAAGCAATGGGGAGGCGGAAAATTTTAATTTTGATTCCTCTTTTGAATTGACTGATTTGAAGAAGGTAAATTCTCCGCCATTTGAGGTTAAGGAATTGGGGGAGCTTCCTGAACAATGGAGGAGATCGAAGTTGGCTTGGTTGTGTAAGGAACTTCCCGCGCATAAGCAATCGGTGCTTGTTCGCGTGCTCAATGCACAGCGCAAGTGGGTTAGGCAAGAGGATGCCACTTATCTTGCAGTTCACTGTATGCGTATTCGGGAAAATGAGACTGGTTTTAGGGTAAGTTTCATGTCTTATTAAAATTGGTATTCATGATAGTTGAAAATAGTTTCGTGGTAATGCCACCGGTTTCAGGGTATAATCTTGTTCTAATATTGTTAAATTCTTTGGAAGTCTAGTTATAAAAACTAAAAATTAACTGTGAAATATCTTTTCTTTTAGTTATTCAATACTGAATATATTTGAAGAACTTATTGGCGTTCTGATCAGATGCTGCTGGTTGAAAATTTTCTACAATGTTTCATTGCTATTGTTTATGATGCATGATGAATCAAATCTCCAGTTTGCATTCCAGGTCAAAGAAAAGTTATAGTACCGTTCATTACCCCCATCAAACCTTATTTGTTGTTTATGATATAATAATGGTTCTGTTTATTTTCTCTTATTTATTTCCCCCCCTTATTTAGTATTTTGAACACTTTTATATGCATTCTGCTTTTGAGAGTAGATGCTGGGGATTGAATTTTCAATCTAAAGGATGTAAACCACGCCAATCCAAATAAATGTTGCTTTGTCATATGCCAAGGCAATTTCCTTTTCTTTCATTTGTTTTTATACAGAGACATCTTCTTGTCTTTTGAAGTCATTTTATCACAGGGCTGGGGTTTTTATACCTTTAGTTTGACTTCCTTTTCGTTCATGATAGGTATACAAATGGATGAGGCAGCAACATTGGTTTCAATTTGATTTTGCTCTTGCTACTAAGCTAGCAGATTACTTGGGCAAGGAACGAAAATACTTGAAATGTCAGGAGATATTTGATGACATAATCAACCAAGGACTAGTGCCTAGTGAATCTACGTTTCACATTCTGACTGTTGCTTATCTTAGTTCGTCTTCTCAAGGTTGCCTGCAACAAGCATGCAGCATTTACAATCGCATGATTCAACTGGGAGGATACAAGCCCCGACTTAGCTTACACAATTCTCTATTCAGAGCTCTTGTTAGCAATCCAGGAGGCTCTTCAAAACAAAATATTAAACAGGCAGAATTCGTGTTTCACAATTTATCGACATCTGGGCTTGAGATACACGAGGATATTTATCGCGGTCTAATTTGGCTGCACAGCTATCAGGATGTAATAGACAAGGAAAGGATGGCATCACTAAGGGCAGAGATGCAAGTAGCGGGAATTGAAGAGAACAAAGAAGTTCTTGTTTCCGTATTGAGGGCTTGCTCTAAGGATGGTGATGTGGCGGAAGCTGAAAAAACTTGGGTCAAACTTCTTAGTTTTGATAATCGCCTTCCTTCTCAAGCTTTTGTGTATAGAATGGAGGTCTATGCAAGAGTAGGAGAACCTATGAAATCATTAGAAATATTCAGGATGATGCAGGAGCAGTTGGGTTCCCCTACTGTTGTGGCATTTCATAAAGTTATAGAGCTGTTGTGTAAAGCTCAAGAAATAGAACTTGTAGAATCTGTCATGACAGAGTTCATAAACAGTGGAATGAAACCTCTGATGCCTTCCTTTATAGATTTACTGGATCTGTATTTTAGTTTAGGCTTACACGATAGACTGGAGTCAACTTTCAACCAGTGCCTAGAGAAATGCAATCCCAATCGAACCGTGTACAATATATACTTAAAATCTTTGTTACAAGTTGGGAATCTTGACCAGGCAGAAGAGATCTTCCATCAAATGTATGGTAATGGGGCAATTGGTATTAATACTGGATCATGCAACATGATCTTAAGAGGTTATCTCTCTCAAGGAGATTATGTGAAGGCTGAAAAGATATATGACTTAATGTGCCAGAAGAAATATGACATTGAGCCCCCATTGATGGATAAACTTGACTATGTTCTGAGCTTGAGCAGAAAAGTTGTGAAAAAGTCCATAAGCCTGAAGCTCAGCAAAGAGCAGCGAGAGATCTTGGTTGGGTTGTTGTTGGGTGGTTTGCAGATAGTATCAGACGAGGAGAGAATGAACCATGCAATCCAGTTTCTGTTCAATGAGAACTCTGGCACGCATTCTGTGCTAAAGAGACATATACATTATGAGTATCATGAGTGGTTAGCTTCTTTCTGTAAGCTGGCAGATGGCAGTGATGATATACCCTATCAATTTACTACCATATCACACTCTTATTTTGGTTTCTATGCGGATCAGTTCTGGCCAAGTGGGAGACCTGTGATTCCAAAGCTAATCAATCGGTGGTTGTCACCTCGAGTTCTTGCCTATTGGTACATGTATGGGGGCTACAGAACATCATCAGGGGATATTTTGTTGAAGCTAAAGGGAAGCCAAGAGGGCGTTGATAAAGTTGTCAAAGCATTGAAGGCAAAGTCTTTGGATTGCCGGGTTCGAAAAAAGGGGAAAGTGTTTTGGATAGGTTTGCTGGGAAGCAATTCTACATGGTTTTGGAAACTGGTAGAGCCCTTTATTCTATATGATTTAAAGGATCTTCTAAAAGCAGGTGGCCAGTCCTTGGATGAAATGGGAGAAACCCACGACATTAATTTTGGTAGCGTGTCTGATTCTGATTAACAAGGCTACCGATTGCAGTGATAATGACAACTCATAGGACTGTCTAATTATTTTCTTAATTATATGCCATATTGTGCAGATTAATTTGTTAGAGGTATTTAAGGTTTTTGGTATTGAATGTGCTATTTTCTTCTTGATGAGGCAATCTTGGCCAATTCACAGTTCCTAGGGGAGGGGAGGGGAGGGGAGGAGGGGGGGTGTGTAATCTTTATTTAGTAGTGAAGATCAAATATGTATTTTGTTAAACTAATGAATGAAGATTCATCTTGTATCTAGCTAAATTTGTTGAATGTCTTACTAATATATAGTTTTGTTTCTACAATCAAGTAATTTTTCTTTGCTACATCTTATGTTTGTGGTGAATTCGTTAGGATATGTTTTCTGCAATGAACACTCGTTAGTTCCCTCCCTTGGAGGAATGTGCGACTTTTCTGGACGGGTATAATCTTTACTCCCCAAAGAGACTCCTATTATTTGGTTGCCTTCTCGCTTTTATTTTAATTTAATTTTACAAATATTAATGTTTGCATATAATATACGTAGACAATGTTTTTTAAATAATTATTTCCATACAATAAGTTTGCTTATATATATATATATATATATATATATAAAGAGAGAGAGTCCGGATCTTAAGTTCACCCATTATCTAACTCAACTCACCCTTACATTATTAATATGCTATGATGACGATTTTTTTAATTTATAAATACTGTTAAACCGTCGTTATAGACTAGAATATTTATGGCGACGGTTGAACCTTCGCCATAATTCAAAAAAACCGTCGACATAGACGATTGTGTACTACACAGCTGTGTATATACATTTTTCTCTATATAGATATACAAAGTCGTTCAGAAACGGACTGATCCGTCGCTAAAGATTGGTCAGCTAACGAACCAATCCGTTGGAGAACGGCCCGTATAGATATAACCAAACTTATATATATATATATATATATATATATATATATATAATACAAAATAAATATTATAAATGGTTATATCTATATATACATACATAAAATTGAGTCCGGGTCGAGGGCATGGTGAGAGGATATATTTCATACCTGATATAAGACTCCAACTTTTATAAATAAAGATGAATTTTTTATAATTCTCATTTTTGAATATTATGGAATAAATTTGATATAATGTTATAGTTGTGGGTAATATTTATAAATTCTGCAAAGTATGCAAGTTGTTATATTATATTCGATTGGTCGGAAAATATTCGTTTTAGCTGGGAATATTCGTATTTAATGCGGGCGGCACAATCATTAGTGGACCCTATAAACGGAATTATTGTCGGATTGAGAAAACGACAAAAATATTTTTATGAAAATAACGGCGGAAGTTTTACCGTTAACTGTTGAAACACCCTTGTGTTAAAAAGTAAATAATATGTCTGGCATAGTTGCAAGAGCTTACACTACGATTGATTATCGATGCTTACGTGAAAGTCTTTCGCTTTTGTTCAATTATTGTTATAGTAATTGTTGCATAAGATCTCACGTTATTTGATTCAATTATTGTTGATATTTTATATATTATTAAATCAATAATTGAGGCGACAAAGTTATTAATATTATTATTTGCAATATTAACGATGTTCAGAAATTCCATCGAGGAGAGGTTAGATAATCTAATCAAGCGTGCTAATAGGAGAAATCCTTATTGGAAAGCCCTCTTCCTTTGAGGACGACACAGTCGATTAATATTGTGAATTATAATAAAGGTGATAAATGTTGTTAAAATTATTAAGGTGATTTTTATAAAGTTTTGCTTATTTTATGGACCCCTATTTACCCATTTTTCAAAATAATCGGTAGAAAATTTTTTAAAGGTGGGGCCCACATGTGGGGCCCATATGTGTTGAAAAATGATTTTTGAAATGGGGGTGAGAAGGAGTTACGTATAGGGGAGGAAATTGATGTATATGTATATGTGTGTATATATATTATATGTGTGAGTGGTGGGGAAAAAGAAAGAGTAATAGTGATGTGTGTGAGTGGAAAGTGGTGGGTAGAGTGAAAGTGATTTTTTTTTTTGGGGATTGATGTTGGTTATGGGGAGAAAAATCAAGTGGTGTTTATATAATAATGATATATATAAATTGAAAATATGTGTTTATATATATATATTATATTTTAATTTTTGTTGTGATTTTATTGGTTAGTTGATTGACTTAATTGTAGTTGATTGAAGAAAATAATTACAAAAAATAATTTCGTTTCATGAATGCGATACACTTCCATTATCCTAAATAAGTTTCATTCCTTCATTATTTCTTACGAATTCACCAAAATTCGAGAGAGAAATTATAGAAAACTATAGAAAAGTATTCTCGCTACTTCCCTACTCTTATATCCAGCTTTCTTTTTACGGTAGCGGGTATTATTTTTTCATATTCATGAAGAGAACTTTTGTTATTCCATTCTTTATTATTCATTGGAATAACTTTGTATACGCTGATCTACCTTATACTTGGTTATTTCTGTTATTATTCTATTCGTTATTATTCTGTTGGAACATCATGTCTTTGCGTTATCGCTTCTGGACTGGTTCCGCCTTTTATTATTCTGTTGAATATCCTCGTGCATGCGTTTCTGGCCGGACCGGTTCCGTCTTTATTATTCATTGGAATATCACATGCATGCGTTTTACGCCAGGACCGATTCCGTTATTTATTATTCTGTTGGAATAACTTTTATCTGGCGCAAGTCTCGCATACACGGTGATTTCTGTTGTTATTCTTTCTTTATTATTACATTGGAACATCCGTCGGTCTTGAATTTCACGACATGGTTCCGTTACTTATTATTCTGTTGAATAACTTTGCATACATCGCGGGTCTGCATGCATGGTGATTTCTTTTGTTATTCCATTCTTTAATATACTCAGTTGGTTAAAGTTTTGACTTCTATACTCCATGAAATTAGTAGAATATCCTTGATATTTCGCTTCATCCATATCTTTTCATGAAAATATTCTTCCGAACATTCTTGAATTTTACTCTACAAAGCAGTATCATGTTGACAATTTGAACGTTATTGGTTCCTAGACAAATTAATTCGTGAACTTGTTTTATTGAATTCTTATATAATTGTCATCATCTTCATGTTTATATTATGTTGAAAGTCATCTATGGCACATGAGTGCATAGATGGACTTGGTATGATTATGACCAGGGATTATTCGGTATAATCATGACCGTAATGTTACAAACGATGTGATAAAAGTCTTCATTGTCCGTAGTGCATTGATGGACGTTGTTGGCATGATCATGACCATTGATGAATACACTATGTCCTCGCCGTAGTAGTCGTGGATAATTTATGGTCGTGATACTAAAGAATATCCTTGGTCAGTAGTAGCAGGGGTGATTCGATGTTGTGGATTATTTATTAAAATTTGAGTCTCGGCGATAAAAGTGATGAAAAATCTTTAAATCATAAAAGATAGTATATTTTATTCTCTACTGACTCTTTTAATGGATTGCTTGTTCATTCACGCTTAAACTTGATGTCTATTGTATATTATCGGTTTAACATTGTTGAAGACTATTGATAATTTATTCTCGCATTATCTTAGTCATAATATTTCTTCTTGGGCTAGTTGAGCTCACCTTTCTTTCACTGTTCTCTTTAGGAAATGAGGATATAGTCGGGACGCAGCCTGTCGAACCGGAGTGATGAACCGGATGATAGTATTAGTAGTCCTCACTATTCATTAAATAGTGTGATAATAAATGTAATGAGGACTTATTACGAGAGTGGATATTGTCTGAAGACAATATTTGTATTAAAACTCACAAACTTTCTTGTTGTATATTAAAGATTGTATTTGTATTACATACCATGTATTTGGCGACTGTAATAGGTGATGTATACCTATTTTGGGGGCGTCATGATTAATATCAAAGCTTAGGATATGATCCTGCTAAGATGTGAGAGAAGAACTAGGAGGGAGAGACGGAATTCTTTTCACTAGTATGACCTACCTAAGTTTATTTGGTATTTAATTGGTGGTCGAGTATAAGGATAATATGTGATATGTTATTTAACTCTTGTTTTGTGGCGATTTGAAAATGGCATCCGAGAAATGTTGAGAACATCAATGGAGCACAGAGAGACCGCTTGAGTCTCCACAGATCAATAGTCAGGATAATGTGCATCAGGAAGTTGACAATCCTCAGGCAAACAACAACACTGACCAAATGATGAATGATGAAATGTTTCGAGGCTTCATGCAATTCATACAACATCAGGCGAGAGCGGCTCCTGTCCAAAATGCAGGTGGAAATACTGGCAACTCTCGGACGGTCACCGCCAAGCAGTTTAAGGAATTGGGACCATCGGAGTTTTTTGGAGAGCCAAAACCACTTAAGGCAGAGACGTGGATTAAGCAGATCAACAAGATATTTGATGTCTTGGGATGCTCCGAGGAGCAAAATGTTTCATTTGCCACCTTCATGTTGCGGGCATAGGTGTGACACCCTTAAAATTAGGTATACGTCACCCATCTTGGGTCGCCACTTACATGGTACATAAATTCAAATACAACTTACTAATGTAACTGTCGTGTACAATACGACATAAACTGTGAGTTTGAATACAAATATTGTCTACTAGATATTATACAAACTCAAAAGGAGTCCTCATTACAACTATTATCACACTATTTCACGTAATAGTGAGGACTACTAATGCTATCCTCTCGACCATTACTTCGCTCCCCGACTGCCCCAAATATATTCTCATTTCAAAGAGAATAAAGAAAAGAAATGGTGAGCTCAACTAGCCCAAGAAGAAATATTACGACTAAGATAATGCGTAATAAATTATCATTAGCCTTCAACAAAGTTGTTAAACCGATAAAATACAATAGACAACCGCTTTAATCAGCAATGAATAAGCAATCCATTAAAAGAGTCAAGAGAGAATAAAGTCTACTATCTTTTAGGTTTTAAAAGGTTTTCATCAATTTTTATCACCGAGACTCAAATTTTAATAAATAAACCACCACATCTAATCATCCCCGCACTACTTGGCCAAGGATTTTCATCAAATTATCAATGGTCATGACTATACCGAATCACCCCGGTCATAATCATACCAAAAACTATCCATCACCGCATTACAAAGCCACCGAGGACTTTTGTCACATCATTTATATCAAGTCATGATTATACCGAATGATCCCCGATCATAATCATACTAAGTTCATCTATGCACGTAAGCCAAAGATAACATAATATAACATGAGGATGATGACAATGACATAATAATTCAATAAAATAAGTTCAAGAATTATTTAATCCATGAATTATTAACGCCCAAATTGTCAACATGATATCGCTTTTAAGAGAGTAAAATTCAAGAATGATCGTAAGAATATTTCCATGAAAAGATATCGATGAAACGCAAATATCAAGGATATTCTACTAATTTCATGGAGTATAAGTCAAAGTTTTAACCAACCGGGTATAATAAAGAATGGAATAACAAAAGAAATCACCATGCACGCAGATTGCAGATGTATGTGTTATTCCAATGTAATAATAATAACTAAATCGTGTCGTGAAATTCACACCGACAGATGTTCCAATGTAATAATAAAGATGGAACTGCATCCTGTAAAAACACACGTATAGATATTCCAACAGAATGATAAAGATTTTAACCAGTCCTGTAAAAAACACATGCATGTGATGTTCCAATGTATCAATAAAAATCGGAACCAGTGTCCTGTAAAACACACGCATGTGATATTCCAATGTATAATAGAAGAATGTCACCAAGTATAGGGTAAACCACAGATACAAAGTTATTATTCCAATGTAATAAATAAGAATGGAATAACATAAGGATTTCACCAAGTATAGGGTATGCCACAGATACAAAAGTTATGTATAGGGTACGCCACTTTTAAAAGTTATTCCAATGTAATAATAATGAATGGAATAATGTAAGTTCTCTTCAAGAAGAAAGAATAACACCCCTTACCGTAAAAGAAATCAAATATAAGAAGTGAAGCAGCGAATACTCTTCTTCTTTCTATAATTTTCTCTCTATAGTTTCTCTCTATAATTTCTCTGTAGAGTTTCAATGAATTGTAAGAAAAAAAATAATGAAGGAATGAGCTTCTATTTATAGGAAAATGGAATGCATAAGAATTAATCCATGAACTACCCAGATTGATTTACTTTAATCTGACGGTCCATATTTAAAGAAAAATCTTTAAATAAAATATAATATATTCTATTTATATAAAAACATTTTACTATGCAAACACTATGCAATACTATATGCAAAACACTATGCAAAACACTATGCAACACTATGCATAATAAAATATAATATATTCTATTTATGTAATAACTTTAATAAAGTATTCTATTTTATATAAAAGATGTTTCGCTTTTATTACGTTAATAATACGAATAAAACAAAACGTCCATTATCGCTATAATAATTCATATTATTAATCGACAATAATGGAATCAAACCGAGTGACTTCTCACATAAGCATCAATAATCAATACCGCAAGTATTACTATGCAACCACACGACATCGTATTTTTTACTACCGAAAGTAGTTCAACAAAGAACTACAGAAAACTTCCGCCGTTATTTCAATAAAATATTTTTGTCGCTTTCATCCGAAATAATAATTTCATTAGGGGTCCACCAATGATTGAGTCATTGCATTTAATATTCCCTCGCTAAACCGAATATTCCCCGACCAATCGAATATAATATAACCACTGTGCATATTTTGCAAAATTTATAAATACTACCCACAACTATAATATTATCTCAAATTCACACCATAATATTAAAAAATTATTTCACAAAATTTAAATCTTTATTGATAAAATCTGGGTCTCACAATCCCTCCTTATGGAATTTCGCCGAAATTAGGGTACGTGACTGATATGATAAAGAGGTGAGGATACCTTGAATACCTTTATCGTTGAAAATATTAAGTTCATCTTTGCAATCCTACCAAAGATATCAATTCATCTTTGCACTACAAAGCCAAAGATATTTATTAACAATTCATCTTTGCACTACAGCCAAAGATATATAACTCAGAAAACCAATAATACCGAGACTCACTTTTTAATAAGATCACAACCATGAATTATCCATGCACTATCGGGCTAAGGATATTCGTGTTTTCAATTACTACCATGATTATACCGAATAATCCGTGGTCATAATCATACCAAGTCTATCAATGCACTACTACCAAAGATGACTTTTACCACATCCATGAATTAATATTTCATCACGAGACTCACCAATAATTAATCCATATCATCGAATCATCCCCGCACTACGTGCCAAGGATATTCATTAAGATCACGACCACCATAATTATCCATGCACTACTACTAAAGATAATCGTATTCATTCATTAGTTATCACGACCACTACTACCAAAGAAATTATCCATTAAGCACTACTAAAAAGATAATCGTATTCATTATTATTCATGATCACGACCAATAAATTATCCATGCTCACTACCAAAAGATAATCGTGTATTCATTAAGATCACTTACCACAAATTATCCATGCACTATCCATTAAGACTACCATGCACTACTACCAAAGATAATTGTGTATTCATTAAGATCACGACCACAAATTATCCATACACTACTACCAAAGATAATTGTGTATTCATTAAGATCATCCCACAAATTATCCATGACTACTACAAAAGATAATCGTGTATTCATTAAGATTTCACGACCACAAATTATCCATGCACTACTACCAAAGATAATTGTGTGTTTGTGTTTTCAATTACTACATGATTATACCGAACAATCCTCGGTCATAATCATACCAAGTCCATCTACGCACACAGCCCGTGTATGATGACTTTCAACATAATATAAGCAATGAAGATAATGATATAAAGAATCAATCAAATGAGATAAAGGATAAATATTAAACATTTATAATATAATTTATCCAGATTCAAGAATATCCCCATGTTTTCAATCACTTAATAATCTCATAATCTAATATCATTAATATTATAACAATATTTTAATCACTTCTTAAATTTATAAACAATTTATCTCAATTGTTTACGCTTTTACCATATAATGCATTTAATCATTCAAAATGTCATACTCATAAGATATCATCACCAATTATCAAATCCTCAAAAAAATATGCATATACTCTATATAGGATTCTCTAATGCCATAAAATCCTATTTTCAACTTTCATACTTCACATAACATATTTAACTCATATGTTCAGTAATTAAACTATTTTCATGAAAAATACCAAATCAGTCCCAAAATATTTCTTTTCTGGGATTTAGCATAATATAGTCCCATAATAAAAATATATTTTCTCGAATTTTAAAATTCATTTACTATTTTTAAAAATCAATTTCTAATTAATTCCTTAAGAAATTAGCTACCTCAAGTTTAACTCCAAAATTCCCAAATCTTGGCAGGACCTTACACATGTTAACATGAGCTTCTAGTTTAAATTTCATGGTCATCTGAGTTATAGAACTCGTTATAGCGTTTTTTAAAAACCTAAATATTGAAATAGTCATAACTTGCTCATTTTAAATCAGAATGAGCTCATTTTTGGACAGGAGGTACTTTATACCATATACTTTCATGTCCCAAAAGGCCAGAATTTTTCTCATAATTTAAGTGGCCGAAACAGTCCCTTAAAGTTTCTGGGCAGTAGCATTTTCGAAATTTACAACTTTGGCCTCCTTTGCTAAAATCAGTCCACACAAAAATCTACAACACCTTTTCCAGTAATTCCACTTGGATTAGTTAGGTAACTCATAGATCTAACTCTAGGACTTGACCACACTCAAAAATTCAAAATATAATAGGAGATATGGTCAATTGAATTTCATGTTACGTTTTTCACCAAAATCTGATTTTCAACTCTTTGTGATTTCTAAGAAACTTTCATGTTTTCACATACTAACCAACATAACTCATCATAAAACTTACTAATACTTCATATACCCATGATTTTTATTAGTTCTATACTTTTATTATGACTTTCATCATAATCCACGTAAATGATCCTTTTAGTTGAAGAAATATTTGAGGGTTTAAGAAATGGGTTTTTGTGATCGGGGTCAATACAAAATTCGATTTCACGCCTAGGGTAGGCTAGGAAGTCTTCAAGAATACGCCAAGAAATTTATTAATGATAGAAATATCATTCAAAATCGTGACTCTCATTCAAGACTTGGATAGACGTCACATTGATACCAACTGCGACTTCTATCCCTTAACCTAGATAAAGACCTCACAATGATACCTATAAACTTGCCATCTTCATTCACGATATGTCGCCTACAGAAGTCCGCTTCGGGCATTCCACACAAAGAAGTCAACAACGAAAGGTTCGGGGCTCTTTACTTATGGCTTGATATAACAAAACGATTAACTTTAGTGGTTTGGTTACTTTGAATTCAGATAACAAAGTTGGTTAGGAATATGAAAGCTAACAACCTTACAAAAAGAATAATGAGTAGTTAATCAATCATTTTCAAAATTACCTCAAAGGCAAGTATTTTCAAAGAGATAAGATCGACAGTAACGTGAAAGTGTTTATTTGAAACAACAAGATTAATAAAATGTTGGAGGTAACGAAGGTTTCTCTAAACGAAGTTTCAATAGATAAATCAAAGTCTAATTTTTTTCCTGAGTCAAATTTAAACATTGAACACAACTAGGTAGAATAAAAGAGTGGGTAGAACTTGTATTGAATAAAGTATAGACTTCAATTAATTTATAATTAACTTACTCGTAATAACTTTGTTCGTGTTTTCTTACAAACGCCTCGCTTAAATTACCGAAGTTCGACTTTTTACTATAGGTACATTCCACCCTTAAGTGCTTCTTCACATTCCCGATCCATGATTTGAATCATTATTCTCCGATCCATATCGAATTCGGGTTGACCGCTATGCATGTGGGTAATTCAATTCGATGTTGGTTCTCCCAATCACGTCCAAAAGCAAAGTCCATTTCATCTATTTTGCTTTATTGATCTGGACGCCTTTTTTCTACACTATCCACGCGTTGTGCGCTTTTTACCCATGATCGCCTATTCTCTTTCGCTCATTGTTTCTTCTTTCACCGATCTTTGATTTTTAAATTCTCGATTCCAACTTTAATATCTTACACCGCCAAAGCGTGATTTTGTTCGAGCATCACATATCGGGTAACCCAATTTTGAATTGTTGTATCCCTTTGTTCCACGACCGCTTGCGCTTCTTCAACTCGTTCTTCTAGCTCACGAACACGATTTTGTAATTCTAAGTTTTGATCATAAATTTCTCTCTAACCAATTCTCCTCAGTTCCTCTTCTTCTTCTTCACTCTCACCGCTACCTCTCAAGAACTAGCTCTCGTGCAACAATTAGTTCTTCATTCACAACGTGGATATCTCTAATTTGTTCCTCGTCTATAATCGCATTAACTCGATTAGTGATTAAAGGTGTCACAACTACACATTCACTCCATCAAATATTTTCACCGCCATTTCCAAACACCGCCACAACATAAGGGGTTAATTAATATATCAAATATTATCCCTATACCCCGACCGACCAATTAAATAACAAATAAACTTAGGTAGGTCATACTAGCGGCGAATTTCCGCCTCTCCCTCCTAGTTCTTATCTCACATCTTAGCCGTGGATCATATCCTAAGCTCGATACTAACCGCGACGCCCCCAAAAAATTATACGCCACCCATCTTGGGTCGCCACTTACATGGTACATAAATTCAAATACAACTTACTAATGTAACTCGCTGTGTAATATATAATATACATAAATCATGAGTTTGAATACAAATATTGTCTACTAGATATTATACAAACTCAAAAGGAGTCCTCATTACAACTATTATCACACTATTTCACGTAATAGTGAGGACTACTAATGCTATCCTCTCCGACCATTACTTCGCTCCCCGACTCGTCTCCAAATATATTCTCATTTCCAAGAAGAAAAAAGGAAAGAAAGGGTGAGCTCAACTAGCCCAAAGAAGAAATATTATGACTAAGATAATGCGTAATAAATTATCATTAGCCTTCAACAAAGTTGTTAAACCGATAAAATACAATAGACAAACCAGCTTTAACTGCAGCTTGAATAAGCAATCCATTAAAAGAGTCAAGTAGAGAATAAAGTCTACTATCTTTTAGGTTTTAAAAGGTTTTCATCAATTTTATCACCGAGAGACTCAAATTTAATAAATAAACCACCACATCTAATCATCCTCGCATTACTACATTAAAGAAATTTTCATCAAATTATCAATGGTCATGACTATACCGAATCACCCCCGGTCATAATCATACCAAAACTATCCATCACCGCATTACAGCCACCGAGGACTTTTGTCACATCATTTATATCAAGTCATGATTATACCGAATGATCCTCGGTCATAATCATACTAAGTTCATCTACGCACGTAAGCCAAAGATAACATAATATAACACGAGGATGATGACAATGACATAATAATTCAATAAAACAAGTTCAAGAATTATTTAATCCATGAATTATTAACGTCCAAATTGTCAACATGATATCGCTTTCAGAGTAAAATTCAAGAATGATCGTAAGAATATTTCCATGAAAAGATATCGATGAAACGCAAATATCAAGGATATTCTACTAATTTCATGGAGTATAGAAGTCAAAGTTTTAACCAACCGGGTATAATAAAGAATGGAATAACAAAAGAAATCACCACGCATGCAGATTCAGATGTAGACAAAAAGTTATTCCAATGTAATAATAATAACGGAACCAGTCGTGTGAAATTCACACCGACAGATGTTCCAACAGTAATAATAAAGATGGAACTGCATCCGGTGTAAAACACACGATAGATATTCCAATGTAATGATAAAGATTTTAACCAGTCCTGTAAAACACACGCATGTGATGTTCCAATGTAATAATAAAATCTTAACCAGTCCTGTAAAACACATGCATGTGATATTCCAAATGTAATAATAGAAGAATGTCACCAAGTATAGGTAAAATCACAGATACAAAAGTTATTCCAATGTAATAAATAAGAAATGGAATAACATAAGGATTTCACCAAGTATAGGGTATGCCACAGATATACAAAAGTTATGTATAGGGTATGCCACTTTTACAAAAGTTATTCCAATGTAATAATAATGAATGGAATAATGTAAGTTCTCTTCAAGAAGAAAGAATAACACCCTTACCGTAAAAAGAACCTAATATAGAAGTAGTGAAGTAGCGAGTAATACTCTTCTTCTTTCTATAATTTTCTCTATAGCTTCTCTCTATAATTTCTCTCTCTAGAGTTTCAATGAATTCGTAAAGAAAATAATGAAGGAATGAGCTTCTATTTATAGGAAAAATGGAATGCATAAGAATTAATCCATGAACTATCCGATTGATTTACTTTAATCTGACGGTCCATATTTAAAGAAAAATCTTTTAAATAAAATATAATATATTCTATTTATATAAAAACATTTTACTATGCAAACACTATGCAATACTATGCAAAACACTATGAAAAATACTACGCAACACTATGCATAATAAAATATAATATATTCTATTTATGTAATAACTTTAATAAAGTATTCTATTTTATATAAAAGATGTTTCGCTTTTATTACGTTAATAATACGAATAAAACAAAACGCCATTATCGCTATAATAATTCATATTATTAATCGACAATAATGGAATCAAACCGAGTGACTTCTCACATAAGATCAATAATCAATACCGCAGCTACTACGCAACCACACGACATCGTGACTTTTTACTACCGAAAGTAGTTCAACAAGAACTACTTCAGAAAACTTCCGCCGTTATTTCAATAAAATATTTTTGTCGCTTTCTCAATCCGACAATAATTTCGCTAGGGTCCACCAATGATTGAGCCGTTATACGAATAATATTCCCTCGCTAAACCGAATATTCTCCGCACCAATCGAATATAATATAACCACTGTGCATACTTTGCAAAAATTTATAAATACTACCCACAACTATAATATTATCTCAAATTCACACCATAATATTAAAAATTATTTCGACAAAATTTAAATCTTTATCGATAAAATGGGTCTCACAACAAAGTGATTATTAGTGGAAATCAGAAAGCGACTAACTCCGCCAGACCAAGATGTCTTGGGAGAAGTTCCAAGAACTGCTCAACGACAAGTACTTTTCCCAAAGTATTCGCCACATGAAAGAGGTAGAGTTCATCAAGTCGAACAAAATAATATGGACCGCAAAGACGGGCCAAGTTTGCCGAGTTGTCCGCTTTCAGGTCCCATTTGGTTGATAATGAGGAGAGAATGGCGCAAAAATATTTTAAGAGGTTCAAAACACGAGATACGTCCAATATCTTATCTCTCATAAACCGTGGTTTGTATTCGGATGTTGTTAATAGGGCTCGCTTATTGGAGCGTGATAATGAGTCAACCCAACCAAAAGAGAGCAAATGGAAAAATGATAATACCAAAGAGAATAATCATCGAAGCGGTGACAACAAGCGTGGAGGAATCAACAAGCCGAAAAATGGTAACCACATCGGTGGTAATCGTACAAAACAAGAGAAGAATGTACATTTCAAGAAGAGGAGATTCAACAATGATGGAAAGACGTCAAGACCACAGTTAAAGAAGGAGAACGACCACCTATCATATGCTTCAAATGTGGAGGAGGGACATATTAGTCCAAACTGCGATGTCGTCCAAAGCATGTTATAATTATGGAAGAGAAGGTCACCTAGCCCGATTTTGTCGCTCAATCAAGATAAGTTCAAATTAGGATGGAGGCACCAAAGGTCATCCCCAAAAAGTCAAAACCAAGAGTGGCAAGGAGAGGCGTTTGTTGTGACCTCCCGAAAGCAAGGAACCCGAACGAGGTCATCACGGTAAGCTAATCATAAACTCTAATGAAGTTTATACTTTATTTGATATCGGTTCTACCCACTCTTTCATTTCTCCTACTTGCGCCAACGCCTAGATTTGACTCGAGATATTAGACTTTGACTTATCTGTTGAAACTCATTGGGAGAAACCTTCATTACATCCACTATTTATAAGTCTTGTTTGATTCAAATTGGTAACCGCATCGTTACTCCGTCGATCTTATTTCTTTGAAAATACTTGCATTTGATGTGATTCTAGGGATTGATTGGTTAACTACTCATTATGCAAAAATTGATTGTTTTCGTAAGGTTATTAGCTTTCATATTCCTAACCAACCTATTATGCGAATTCAAACAACCAAACCATTAAAATCAATCATCGCTATCTCAAGCCATAAAGCTATTCGCTTATTGAAAATGGATCTCAAGCTTTCTTAGCTCATGTCACGGATCTAAACAAAAATACGTCAGTTTTAAATGATATTTCTATTGTTAATAAATTTTCTGACGTATTCCCTGAAGAACTTCTTGGTCTACCCCCAGAGCGTGAAATTGAATTTTGTATCGACCTTGAACCCGTAGATAAAACCCATTTTTAAAGCCCCATATCGAATGGCTCATATCAACTTCGTGAGTTAAAGATCCAACCGCAGGAATTGTTGAGACATAGGCTTTATTCGTCTCTAAGACATCTCCTGTGGTGCTCCTGCTCTATTCGTGAAGAAGAAAGATGGGAGTATGCGACTTTGTATTGATTATCTGGAGTCAATCATGTCACCATCAAAAATAGTACTTTCATTGCCACGTATTGATGACCTGTTTGACCAACAAGCAGCGGAGCCAAATTCTTTTCAAAGATTGATCTTCGTTCCGGATATCACCAAATGAAGATTAGACCGCGACATTCTAAAGACGGCTTAACTCTTAGACGCATTATGAATTCCTAGTCATGTCTTTTGATCGACTAATGCACCGCTACCTTCATGGATATGATGAACCGAGTATTCAAGGAATATTTGATCACTTTGTGGTAGTCTTTATTGATGACATCCTCATATATTCCAAAATCCGTGAAGATCATGAAGCAACACTTGAGGTCGATACTCCAAAAGCTTCATGAATATAAGCTTTATGCCAAGTTGAAGAAATGCGAGTTCGGCTTGAGAAAGTAACATTCCTTGGGCACGTGGTATCAAGTCATGGAATATCTGCTGACCCAAAGAAAGATCAAGCTATTCAAAGTCGGGAGCAACTTAAATCGATGGATCAAGTATGTAGCTTTCTCGGTTTAGCCGGGTTATTATCGGAGATTCGTGGAAGAATTTTCTCGAATCGCTACTCCACTAACTCAAATTTGACTTGGAAAGATACAAAGTTCTATTGGAGCGAGGAATGTGAGAAGAGTTTTCAAGAACTCAAGAAGACTCATTTCAAAGACTGCTCGACAATACCATCCGGTTCGAGGGATTTGTTATCTACATGATTCTTCTAGCAAAGGGTTAGGATGTGTTCTCATGCAACATGGGAAAGTCATAGCTTTATGCCTCGGATAACTCAAAGAATATGAGAGGAATTATCCTACTCATGATCTAGAGTTGACAAATGTTGTATTCGCACAAAAGATTTGGAGGCATTACTTGTATGGGGAGAAAGTGGAGATCTTTACAGATCATAAAAGCCTCAAATATTTCTTCACTCAAAAGAAACTCAACACGCGACAAATGACGTTGGCTTGAATCTGCTGAAAGATTATGATCATACCATCCAATACCATCCCGGAAAAGCAACGTGGTAGCTAACGATTGAGTAGAAGATCATATCATACGCGTACGAAAAGCGATATTGTTAACGAGCGCCCATTTTGTGTGACTTACAAAGGATGGAGATAAAGTTAAAGACTCAGGGACCCATGTGATGATGGCGAACATACGAGTAGAACCGACTTTAATTGATAAAGTTAAAGTCGCTCAAACTACGCACTGGAGCCGATGCATATGAGGAAGAAAGTCTGAGAAGGTGTTATCTGGGAAGCAAGAATTGATGAAGAAGGAATACTTGAGTCAACTCTGAGACTTTCAGGTTCCTAACGACCACGATTTAAAGTATAAAATCATGATGAAGGCGCATAACACACCGCTTGCAATCCATCTTGGGAGTACCAAAATGTATCGTGATCTTCGCCATACATTTTGGTGGAGCAATATGAAGAGAGAGATAACGTTGTTTATCTCAAGGTGTCTAACTTGTCAACGAGTCAAGCGAGCATCAAGTACCAAAAGGTCCATCAGAACCACTTGAAATTCCAGAATGGAAGTGGGAACACATTACCATGGATTTCGTTCATCGGTCTTCCCAAGGTTTCTCAAGGCATTGATGCAATTTGGGTCATTATTGATAGATTGACCAAGTCTCCGCTTCACTTCTTACCAATACGAGAAACTTATACACTTAAACGCCTTCGCTCAGTATGTACATAATCGAGATTGTAAGACCGCATGGTATGCCAAGATCCATAGTTTCGATCGTGACCCAAGATTCACTTCACGATTTTGGGTTAGTTTGCAAAAAAGGTATGGGCGCGGATTTACGATTTAGTTCGCATATCATCCTCGTGATTTTACGAAACAATCGGAGAGGACTATTCAAACTCCGGAAGATTTATTAAGACTCGTGTGTCCTCGACTTCAAGGAAGTTGGGACAAGTTTTTACCGTCAGGAGTTTTCCTACAACAATGCTTATCAAGCAAGCATCGGCACGGCTCCATTCGAGGCGCCAGATGGAAGAAAGTGTCGTTATCCAAAGATCTTTGGATGAGGTGGGTGAAGCAACGTTGTTAGGACCGGAGTTGGTACGTATGACTACGGAAAAGATTCAAACGATCCGACAACGTATAAAAACCTCACAAGATTGACAAAAGAGTTATGCTGATCTTCATCGAAAGGATGTGGAATTCGATATAGGAGATCATGTGTTGTTACGTGTTGCTCCATGGAAAGGAGTTACAAGATTTGGAAAGAGAGGAAAACTCAATCCTCCATTCATTGGCCCATTTTTAATCCTTGATCGAGTAGGAACTGTGGCCTATAGACTTGCTTTACCGCCAAGTATGTCTCGTGTTCATAACGTTTTTCACATATCCATGTTACGTAAATATGTCGATGACTCGAACCATATTATTGAGTTAGAACCGGACGAAATAGCAGAAGATTTAACGTATGAAGAGGTTCCTATTCAAATCTTGGATAAGAAGGAACATATTCTACGCTCCAAGGTTATACCTCAAGTGTGACGCCCCCAAAATTAGGTATACGTCACCCATCTTGGGTCGTCACTTACATGGTACATAAATTCAAATACAACTTACTAATATAACTGTCGTGTACAATACGACATAAACTGTGAGTTTGAATACAATATTCTCTACTAGATATTATACAAACTCAAAAGGAGTCCTCATTACAACTATTATCACACTATTTCACAGAATAGTGAAGACTACTAATGATATCCTCTGGACCATTACTCCGCTCCCCGACTCGTCCCAAATTATGTTCTTATTTCCTCAAGAGAACAAAGAAAAGAAAGGGTGAGCTCAACTAGCCCAAGAAGAAATATTATGACTAAGATAATGCGTATAATTTATCATTAGCCTTCAACAAAGTTAAACCGATAAAATACAATAGACAACAAGTTTAATCACAATGAATAAGCAATCCATTAAAAGAGTCAAGTAGAGAATAAAGTCTACTATCTTTTAGGTTTTAAAAGGTTTTTCATCACTGTTATAGCTGAGACTCTGTGACGCCCCCAAAATAGGTCCATTCCATCCAACCCATTCTGAGTCGCCAAATATATGGTACGGAAAACAACTACAATTTATTACAACAATTGTCGTGCAAAATACAACAACACATATGCTATGAGTTTGATACAAATATATACCAACTCAGTAGACGTCCACAATGACACCTTACATAAAGGTATAGTCAAAAACTGCTTTTAGAAATTAGAATCTTTGGGAAGTGCTCAAGAAACCTTCATACATGGGAGGCCATGCTTTTAGGTTATGGTAGATATCATATGGCCACGTAATTATCCTTGGTCAACCTAATAGACCCCAAAGAAAAAACGAGAAGATTACTATCATATTCTTCCCAATGGTGAGTCTTCTCGACATATCATTATCTCCACCGCCTCTAATTGGGTATTATACTCCAAACAAACACCAAGATTATAAAGGTAGTGCTTGTAAATATACTCAAAGAAGTGGATGAGCACAACCATGTCTTATGATAACACGAAGTTTGTATGTCATTAGACATCTTGTATGATAGTGGCAAAACACCCTTCCAAGTTAAATTCACCTCACCCTCAACATCTATAAACCACCATTCTATTCCTCGCTATCCCCGCCGACCCAAATTTACACTTTTATTATTACTCGAAAGGAATTGTGAAACAAAAGGTGAGCACAACTACTAACTCGAAGAAGAATATAAATAAATTATCAATAGTCTTCATCAAGAATAAATCGTAGATTTAGAACATATACGTAGATGATAAAACTTTTCAACCATAGTTGCAAAATGAATGAACGAAGCAATCCATTAAAAGAGTCAAATAGACTATAAAGTCTATTGTCTTCCACGCTAAAAGTCCACCAACACTATTTTATCCCTCAGAACATCAATCAACAGCCTCCTTTCCACAATCATATGAATAACTCATAATCATAATTGTGATTCTAAATTCTCTTCTCATCCGGGACGAAGATAATTTTCATCACCGCTTTTACCTCGAAACATCAAATATCATGGTTATACCAAATCACAGCCTCTGCTCATAATCATACTAATAAATTCATCTTTGCACCACGGGCCAAAGATATTCATCAACAGCTCATCTTTACACTACAAAGCAAAGATATTCAACAACAGTCATCTTTGCATTACGAGCCAAAGATATTCATCAATAATTCATCTTTTACTACAAAGCAAAGATATTCAACAACAGTCATCTTTGCACTACTAGCCAAAGATATTCATATATCAAAGAAATACATAATCATTTCGTGAAGTTATATAACAATAATTATAACCATGTTGATCAATTCACCTTTTGCACTTAAGCTAAAAATATTCAATTGTAAATTCAATGGTCATGATCATACCAACCAACAATTCAACTTTTGCACTCATCGGCAAAGAGAACCTATGGTCACGATCATACCAATAATCTACCCATCTTTACACTCAAGTCAAAGAGAAATATTATCATTAGGGGTTATAAGAATGTTATATAAAACAATATAATCAAAACATGGTTTTAATTTCAAGAGTAAGATTCATAAATCAACGATAATTTGGTCGAGAAGAAACCAATTTGTCGTGAATAAGACTTCAGTGATTCGTACATAAGACCGTATACGTGCATAAAAGAATCCTCGACACGAAAAAAGATAAAGTTTCATAATAAAATTCATATCCATATTTATAACACCTTAATCCAAATGTTATAAATCACTTAGAAATCTCATAATCTAATATTATTAATATTATAATAATATTTTAATCATTTCTTAAACTTATAAATAATTTAATCCAATTATTTACACTTTAATAATTAATGCATTTAATCATCTAAAAATGCCAAACTCATAAGATTTCATCATCATTAACCAAAACCCTCATAAAAATCTGCATATACCTCATATATGATTCTCAAGCCAATAAATCATATTTTATAATTTTCTTACTTCACATAACATATTTAATTCATTTACTCATAACTAGAACATTTTCATGAAAAATACCAAATCAGTTCCAAAAATATTTCTTTTCTGGGATTTAGCATAACATAGTCCCATATTGAACATATATTTTTCTCAAAATTTTAAAAATTCATTTACTATTTTTCACATGGCCAACACCACCGAATATTTAAACATTTATCATAAATTATACTTTTATCCAAAAATTCTGAAATTTACACGGTATACTGATATTATATAGATGTACTCCCAATAAAAATTTCATCAATTTTGGAGTTAATCACAAGGAGTTATAAATAGTTACTTTTAAATTAGTCTTTTCTCATAAAATTCATAACTCCCAATCTATACATCCAAAAATCGCCATTTTTGGACACACTCTATAAAACTCATCAAAATATCATTTCAAATTTTTCCAGAATTTTTGAAGGTTCAGAAAAATTTCGAAACTAAAAACATAATAACCCTTAAAATCCCTTACTATCCCTTACCTCAAAAGAAAGAAGATCTTGGAATGTTTGATATAACGTATCCGAATCTAACTTGCACCGTATAGCAATACTCAAAGTATACTCAAAATACTCACAAGAATACGCCGATAATATAGAGAGAAAAAACTTCAGCTTTAAGTGTGATTTTCAATTCTAACCCAAGACCCTATTTATAGAAAATTGTTTAGAACACCAAAGCGTAAAATTGAATATAATATTAATATTATTATCAAATTTCAAGCCCACCTCTAGACATTTGAAATCAACTGATTTTGCACATGTTTAATGAGGCCACAAAATATAAAAAACGCTTTTTATTAATAAAAATAAATAAAACTTCCAAAATCAATTATTTCTAACTTCGTAACTTCAATAATTCATAATAAATAGCCCTTTTATCGTAAAATTTGAATATTATGAGTTTTTATAGAAAATTCAATTCTCTACAACTTTTCGTAAAAAGTTTTTCCAAATTCCAAATGTAAATCGACCAAAATCCATAAATGCACGATTTTACAAGCTATAATCAAATTTCGACCAAGAAATGGGGTCCACCGACACATAAAACATGTTTTAAATATTTTTGGTAAGAAAATACTTCTCCTCACATATACTCATATATCCCACATTCATCGTAAAAATATCATCATTAATATATTATTAAAATAATATATTTAAATGAATTATTTTATCGTAAAAGATAAAATATTAATTTTCAACAATTGTCACTTTAAAAATTTTCTCCATCTATATCCACATAAAATAAATATTTTTCTCATCATAAAAATCAATAATTAATTATTCACAAATAATATTACATAATCACAATATCGACAACCAGTGCGCCTCATGGAAAGAGGGGCTTTCCAATAAGAATTTCTCCTTACTTAAGCAATTGATTAGGTGACCAAACCTCTCCTTAGACGTAACTTTCTAGACATTGCCAATAATGTTATCCAATAATATTATTCGGATAATATGAATTATTGTCTCGATAATGGAAAATATTGTGCCGTGACAATTATCAAACAACAATAATATAAAATATCAACGTAGCAATTATTGAATCAATAAAATATAATATTGAATAAAGAATTACCGTAACAATTATCGAGTAATGCCTTCACTAAAAAAAAAAAATTATCATGCTTCATGAATAAGACTCGTGAATAAGAATCTTGAATAATAAGAACTCCGCTTAATAAGAACTCGTGAATAGTAACTCATTAATAAGAACTCGTGAATAAGAACTCATGAATAGTAACTCATGAATAATAAGAACTCATGAATAGTAATTATAAAAATTGAATACTTTTATTTCATAAAATTCGGTCTTACTGCATCTCACTTTAATAAATAATCCACATCATCGAATCACCCCCGCACTACTACCAAGGATATTCATCAAATTATCAATGGTCATGACTATACCGAATCACCCCAGGTCATAATCATACCAAAAACTATCCATCAACGCATTACGAAGCCACCGAGGACTTTTATCACATCATTTATAACAAGCCATGATTATACCGAATGATCCCCGGTCGCATAATCATACTAAGTTCATCTATACACGTAAAGTTCAAGATAACATAATATAGCGATGAGGATGATGACAATGACATAATAATTCAATAAAACAAGTTCAAGAATTATTTTATCCGGAATTATTAACGTCCAAATTGTCAAAATGATACTGCTTTTGTAGAGTAAAATTCAAGAATGATCAAAGAATATTTCCATGAAAAGATATCGGATGAAACGCAAATATCGAGGATATTCTACTAATTTCATGGAGTATAGAAGTCAAAGTTTTAACCAACTGGGTATAATAAAGAATGGAATAACAAAAGAAATCACCATGCATGTCTTTGATTTCAGATAGATAAAGTTATTCCAATGTAATAATAATAATAACGGAACTGTGTCGGTGAAATTACACAGCGACGGATGTTCCAATGTAATAATAAAGATGGAACCAGTATTCGTGTAAAACACACGATGATAGGATATTCCAACAGAATGATAAAGACGGAACCAGTCCCAGTAAAACATACTGATGATGTTCCAACGAGAATAATAAAGATTTTAACCAAAGTCCGTGTAAAACACATGCATGTGATGTTCCAATGAATAATAATAAAGACGGAACCAGTCCTGTAAAACACACGAGCATGGATGTTCCAATGTAATAATAGAAGAATATCACCAAGTATATAGGTAAACCACGATACAAAAGTTATTCCAATGTAATAATAAGCAATGGAATAACAACAGCTTCTCTTCATGAATAAGAAAGAATAACACTTCTTACGAATACAACAAATAATATTCCCTACCTTAGAAAAACCGAATATCGGCAAGGTGAAGTAGCGAGAATACTTTTCTTCTTTCTCTATAGTTTCTCTCTCTAGAGTTTCAAAGAATTCGTGAAAAATAATGAAGCACTAGGCCTCTATTTATAGAAGATTTCTAACTTAAGACCGCCACGTGAAAAGGCAAGTGGCTTTGACGACCGGTGATGTGAAAAGAAAAAAGTGGTTTGACGCTCAGAATGTGAAATGACAAGTGGTTCGATCACCATGTAATGTGAAACGACAAGTGGTTCGACGCTTTGTAATGTGAAACGACAAGTGGTTCGGCGCACGTAATGTGAAACGACAAGTGGTTCGACGCCTCGGTAAAGGTAATTACTATCGACGAAGGTAATTACTATTCACAAAGGTAATTACTATCGATGAAGGTAATTACTTATCGACGAAGATAATTACTATTCATTCAAAGGTAATTACTATCGATGAAGGTAATTACTATCGACGAAGATAATTACTATTCACAAAGGTAATTACTTATTGAAGAAGGTAATTTACTATCGACGAAGATAATTACTATCGACGAAGGTAATTACTATTCACAAAGGTAATTACTATCGACGAAGGTAATTACTTATCGATGAAAAGACTCTTAGATGATGACATATGGGCCCCCATAAAATAATCAAACTTATCACAAATTTCTCATAATGCACTCTTATATACATCAAGGATTGAATAAATATTACCACAAATCATTTTATTTTTAATCAACACATATTTAATCTTTCAACAATTATTAATTATTTATAAATTGTCGCCTCAATTATTGATTTAATACTATAACATATTATACGATGATACTTTGTGACAATAATTGAATCAATAATATAAGAGATATGATCAAAGAATTATCAGAAGAATAATTGAGCATAAATTGAGTGACTTCTCAATGTAAAGATTAATAATCAATATCGTGTGCTACTATACAACTACGCTGTGACATCAGCATTTTTACTACCGGGTAGTTCAATGTGGTTTTAATTTAACTGTAAATACCTCTGCCGTTATTTTTATAGAAAGATAATTTTGTCGCTTTCTAACTACTTATAATACTTTAAATCTTTAATATTCCCCGACAAAAAAGAATATTTCCCACCAAACTAAATATTTTATAACAACTTGCATACTTTGCAAAATTTATAAATACTACCCACAACTATAATATTATCTTAAATTCACACCATAATATTAAAAAATTATTTCGACAAAAATTTAAATCTTTATCGATAAAATCTGGGGTCTCACAATCTCCCCTCCTTATGGAATTTCTCCCTCGAAATTAGGGACGTACGCACTGTATGATAAAGAGGTGAGGATACCTTGAATACCTTTTTCGTTGAAAACATTAAATTCATCTTTCAATAATCCACCAATGCTTTTAATTCAGAACACCTCTACCGCTATTTTTATAGAAAGATAATTTTGTCGTTTTAACTACGACAATACTTCGTTTGTGGGGTCCACTAATGATTGAGCAAGTCAGATTAATATTCCCGACAAAAGAATATTCTCCTACCAAACTAATATTTTATAACAACTTGATACTTTGCAAAATTTATAAATACTACCCACAACTATAATATTATCTTAAATTCACACCATAATATTAAAAATTATTTCGACAAAATTTAAATCTTTATTGATAAAATTTGGGGTCTCACATCAAGTCAAAGTTTTGTGGAGAAACCACGATGTTGAGAAAATGACCTTTAGTTGAATCAAAATGAAGTCAAGGTATCCTTGCTCTTTGACATACTGGTGCGTCGCACTCTAATTTCGAGGGCTAAAATTCTTAAGAAGGGAGGTTGTAAGACCCCAACTTTTATAAATAAAGATGAATTTTCTATAATTATCATTTTGAATATTATGGAATAAATTTGATATAATGTTATAGTTGTGGGTAGTATTTATAAATTCGCAAAGATGCAAAGTTGTTATATTATATTCGATTGGCCTGGGAATATTCGCTTTAAAGAGGAATATTCAGACGACAAGACAATCATCAGTGGACCCTATTAAACTAAATTATCATTTGATCGAGAAAACGACAAAAATATTTTTATGAAAATAACTACGGAAGTTTTACCGTTAATCTAATAAAACACCCTTAAGTTAAAAGTACAATGAATACTGTGGTTGCAGACAAGAAGCACTACCAGATTGATTATTGATGCTTAAGTGATAAGTCTTTCGGTTTTGTTCAATTATTGCTATAGAATTGTTGATAAGATCTCACATTATTTGATTCAATTATTGTTGATATTTTATATATTATTAAATCAATAATTGAGACGATTAAAGTTATTAATATTATTATTCGCAATATTAACATATGTCTGAAGTTACACGAGGAGAGGTTAGATAATCTAATCAAGGCACCATAGGAGAAATCCTTATTAAAAACCCCTCTTTCCTGAACGACCTAAATTATTAATATCATGAATTATAATAAAGGTGATAAATGTTGTTAAAATTATTAAGGTGATTTTTATAAAGTTTTGCTTATTTTATGGACCCCTATTTACCCATTTTTCAAAATAATTGGTAGAAAATTTTTTAAAGGTGGGGCCCATATGTGTTGAAAAATGATTTTTGAAATGGGGATGAGAGGGAGTTACGTATAGGGGAGAAAATTGATGTATATGTATATGTGTGTATATATATTATATGTGTGAGTGGTGGGGGAAAAAGAAAGAGTGATAGTGATGTGTGTGATTGGAAAATGGTGGGTAGAGTGAAAGTGATTTTGGGGGGTATTGATGTTGGTTATGGGAGAAAAAATCAAGTGGTGTATATATAATAATGATATATATAAATTGAAAACATGTGTTTATATGTATGTATTATATTTTAATTTTATTGTGATTTTATTGGTTAGTTGATCGACTTAATTGTAGTTGATTGAAGAAAATAATTACAAGAAATAATTTCGTTCATGAACAAGCAGCACTTTTATTCTCCTATAAATAAAATTCATTCCTTCATTATTTCATACGAATTCACCGAAAAATTCGTAGAGAGAAATTATAGAGAAACTATAGAAAAGTATTCTCGCTACTTCCTACTCTTATATCCGGTTTCTTTTACTAGTAGTGTGTATTATTTTTTCATATTCATGAAGAGAACTTCATTATTCCATTCTTTATTATTCGTTAGAATAACTTTGTATACGCGCTGCTCACCCTATACTTGATGATTTCGTTGTTATTCTATTCGTTATTATTCTCGCTGAACATCCTCATCATGCGTTATACTGGCGGACTTTTGGTTCCGCTCTTTTATTATTCTCATTTGGAATATCCTCGTCATGCATGCGTTTACGCCGACCTTCGTTCCATCTTTATTATTATTCGCTGGAATATCCTCGTCTGCAATGCGCTTTTACTGGGACCGATTCCGCTTATTTATTATTATTCTCGCTGGAATAACTCGCCCATGCCAAGCATCGCATACATGGTAATTTCTATTGTTATTCCTTTCTTTATTATTCTCATTGAACATCCAGCCGCTTGAATTTCGCTTTGACCGGTTTCGCATTTATTATTCTCATTGAATAACTCGCCTACATCGCCAAGCACCGCATGCACGGTGATTTCTTTTGTTATTCCATTATTTAATATACTCAATTGGTTAAAGTTTTGACTTTTATACTCCATGAAATTAGTGGAATATCCTCGATATTTCAAGGCTTCATCCAAAGATTTTCATGAAAATATTCTTCCTAACATTCTTGAATTTTACTTCTACAAAGCAAAGATCGTGTTGACAATTTGGACGTTATTGGTTCCTGACAAATTAATTTGTGAACTTGTTTTATCAATTCTTATATAATTGTCACCATCTTCATGTTTATATTACGTTGAAAGTCATCACATGGCAGAAGTGCGTAGATGGACTTGGTATGATTATGACTGCGATTATTCTAGATAATCATTTACCGTAATGTTACAAATGATGTGATAAAAGTCCTCATCATCACCAGTAGTAAGCATTGATGGACGGATTGTTAGATGATCACGACCATCGATGAATACACGAATGTCCTCTATCGTAGCGGTAGTCATGGATAATTTATGATCGTGATACTAAAGAATATCCTCGGCCGTAGTGCGGGGGTGATTCAATGATGTGGATTATTTATTGTTCGAGTCTCAATATAAAAGTGATGAAAACCTTTAAATCATAAAAGATAGTATATTTTATTCTCTACTCACTTTTTTAATGGATTGCTTGTTCACCGCAGCTTAAACTTGATGTCTATCAGATATTATCGGTTTAACATTGTTGAAGACTATCGATAATTTATTCTCGCATTATCTTACCATAATATTTCTTCTTGCCAATTTTAGTTCACCCTTTCTTTCTTTCTTTCACCGTTTCTTCTTGAAATGAGAATATAAATTTGAGACGAAATCGATAAACGTAAGTGATGAACCGGTGATAGATAGTAGTTTTCACTATTCTACATTAAATAGTGTGATAATAAATGTAATGAGGACTTATTCTCGAGTGGATATTGTCTAAAAGACAATATTTGTATTAAAACTCACAACTTTCTTTCAGTATATTAAAGATTGTATTTGTATTCGTACTACGATTTGACAACTCAAAATAGGTGATGATACCTATTTTTTTGGCCAATCACACCAATTTCTATAAAAAAATCAAGTGTCATTAGGGTCAGAATCAGACGAACTCTGGATTAACAAATCTTAAAGTGACCAAACTTAGTTTTATGATAAGATTTTGTAAATTAAATTTTATACCGGACAATATTAACAATAAATGAAGAGTATTGCTATGATGTTAATTTTTTTAATAAAATTTAACTTACAAAATGACGTGACAAAGTATAATTAATTGATGATGCATTATACATGTGAAAAATAACAACTCACCATACAATCAACCACATTATTTTATAGTCATATTTTATAACTATTATTTTGTTATCAAATTATTATTGATAAAAATAATAACACACATAAACTATCGATCCGGATTAAAACAGATATATCTTTATCTTACTCACTCAGATTACTTCTTTAAGACGGGTCCGGCGATGACAGTTTCGGTTGATATAACCGTCGCTCATACTTTTAATGACGCTTATATGTCATCTCATCACTAAAACTATAGTATTTACTATCAGATGATCGAAATCGTCACGGGGTCATCCGCCAGTAAAGGGAGGAGCTATGAATGAGTAAGAGATAAGAGTATGACTGATCCTCGCTTCCATAAACTATAACCTTTGCAAAAAATAAAATAAAATAAAAAAAATCAATCAAACAATATTTTTTTGAAAAAAAAAATAAAAATAATTTTTTTACTACACTTCCCTTTAATAAATGCCCTAGAAAGAGAAGTCATAGCAGTAGTATTTCTGAAGTAAGCAAAAGCAAGCAGCAGTTAATTTTCTTGTCTCATACACATTCCCTCTTTGTTCGTTCCCCTTTTGTTCTCTCCTCTTCTTTTATTTTATCTCCATGCACAAATCCTATTAACACCATATAACCAAAATCTCCCTCAATACATAAAATACATATACTGATACAAATAGGAACATGGCTACTGATTCGGAACTGGTGGAGCGGCTACAGACATTTCTCTGGACCTCCGACCTCAACACCACCACTGCCACCACCGTCCGCCGGAAACTAGAGAAAGACTTCAGCATCGATTTATCTGACCGGAAATCGTTTATTAGGGAGCAAATTGGCTTGTTTCTTGAAACCCAGGTGGCAAAACCTCAAAACGACAACGTAGAAGAGGAGATTGGAGAAGAAGACGAAGCCAAAGAGTCGGAAAGTGTGAAGAAAGAAGAGAGTAATGACAACGGGCCTGAAGAAGAGGACCCTGAAGAGAAATTAGAAGGAGAACCTGAAGTGGAAGTGGAAGAAGAAAATGATGATGATGATGATGATGATGATGATGATGATGAAGAAGAAGAAGAAGGTGAAGATGAGAAGCAGGGGTAAGTTTATTTTCCTTGCATTTTCTTGATTTTGTTTTTGGTTGCTTAGAAAATGGAGGATTTTTTTTTAATATATATAATTGTTATTTTGGTACTTCCATTTTCTTATATTAGAGTTTAGCAGTTACCAAAGGGGGCCAGTAATTTTTGGTTTTCTGTTATGGTTTATATTTGTTTGATATATAGTATCTGTATATAGAGTTGTTGATTGTTTGAATATTTGATTAAATTAAAAAATTTACTAGCTTAATTTCAATGTGTGCTGTGTGCATAATAGTTTGGTACTCTGTTAAAAATTTGACCTTTACTGATGAATGATTGAGTTACTTTTGTTTGGAGTTTGAACTGATAGAACAGTCTTCATTTTGTTGGGCAATGAATTTATTATCCGTTTTGTGATTGTTTAGGTTTGATAGATTTTCATGTGCATAATAGTTTGGTGCTCTGTTAAAAATTTGACCTTTACTGATGAATGATTGAGTTTCTTTTGTTTGGAGTTTGAAAGGATAGAACATTCTTCATTTTGTTGGGCAATGAATTTATTATCCGTTTTGTGGTTGTTTAGGTTTGATTGATTTTCAAAAGCCTGATAGTCAGCCTATAGTTATTGGATGTAGCCTATCTCTCTTTCTCTCTCTCCCTCTGTTAGTATCATGATGGACACTACGATTTGACCATGATATACAATTTAGTTGTTCTCATGCCTTATTATCTCATAGCATGACAAGGGGAAATTTAGGATCATAATTCCTGCTTCCCAAGATTGGCCAAAACCTTTACCAAAATTGCTTACCAGTCAGGTCTTCCCTTATTATATGATTATCAAATGGACTATTTTCCATAATTAATTGCAGCTAAAGTTTGTAATTCTTCAAAAAAGATACCTACAGGAGACGGCCAAGCCCCTTATGAATACCATAATGCTTTTAAAAGTTCCCTAGTGTAGCACAACATTTCACTATTTCTAAAATTTTCCAGAATGCTTTTAGAAGTTCCCTAGGGAAGGGAAGGGAAGGGAAGGTAAAGCTGGACACACTTACATTCCAATTTTAGAAAGAAAGCGTCCAACTTTCCCTTCCCCCCAAATTAAAACTCAAAAACGCAATATTAATGCTGCCTCTTCATTTTTAATGATTAACGGGATACTCATGAGCATCCACATTTGCTAGGTTATCTCATAAACAAATTTGAGGATTATTGATCACTGTATGTAATCAACTTGCTGAATTTTCTTATTTTTCCCCCACATGTTGTTGTCGATACTTTTTAACATAGTTGTTTTTTCTTATGGAGTAGGTTAGACAAGGAGGATAAAGGTGTAAAGAAACGAGGAAGGGGCTTTAGCAAACCATGTGGTCTTTCTCCGAAACTTCAAGAATTTGTCGGAGCGACAGAGCTGGTCAGAACTGAGGTATATAGTTAATGTTGCAGAAGTTTCTTTCTCCTGTTATTAGATCAGGGGAATAGGAGGATGTTTCTAGACCCAACCTTAACATTCTTTTTTGTGGGCTTTTAGGTTGTCAAGAGAATTTGGGCATACATTCGGGAAAAGAATTTGCAAAATCCAAAGGACAGGAGGAAAATTTTATGTGATGAAACACTACATGCCCTTTTCCGTGTGAAATCCATTGACATGTTTAAAATGAACAAAGCACTGGCCAAGCATATATGGCCTATAGAAGATTATGGTATTTCTCTGCACAAGCTGCCTACTGAGATTAAAAGATATTAAGATGCATCATTTTTACTAACTCATTAGCGTCCTGTGTTAAAGGATGTCCAGAAAACTTTACTATTATTTTCATGATTTTTTTAGAGACTGGTATATCTAATCATGTGTGACTGACTAAACACTCGATTGTGTGGTGATAGCTTCTTATAATTGCATTCATAAGTATGTTAAGGGCTTAGCTTAAGTGATAGCGAGCCTCTTGAAAAGTGCCTCTAGTAGTTACAACTCATGGGTTTCAAAATTGCTAAAAAAGCACTTTGGTTCAGGGCATTACTCAGTAGATGCCTGAAGGGTAATGGTTGGTGCCTCCACACAAAAGGAAAAAAAATAGAAAAAGAAAGGAAAGAAGAATAAGAAGAAAAGGAATTTGTAATGATTATAAATTTTGATGATCTGTTGATGTGGTTATTGAGGCCAAAACATTATCATTTCATTTCAAAGGGCTCCACCTGGCCTGGAGTCATTCTCCAATTAAAATGGTAATCTCTTGGATAGATTATGTCCTTCTACGGACTAACTCGGTAGTTGGGGCATGCAAGACATCTTTACATTGGGGTAATAATATTATTTTGATGCCTACGTGCCTAAAGCTTTACGGACACCTTAGGTAGTTTGATTAAGAAAATTGATTGTTGGTTTTGTAGCGATGCAGCCTATTATTGTTACGAGTTACCTTAAATCTTGGCAGTAAACAAATATTTAAACAAATTCATTACATTATAAATATTTTCTTAAAAACAAATTCTCTGAAATATCAGGGTCCAGCTCATGATCTAGTTTATGTGCTCAGTTCATAACTATTTTAATTTAGACATAGTTTTGACACTTCTAACTTCATGGTTCTGAGAAATTTTGATCACTTGGTCATCTAAATTGGATAAAATTTGTAATGGTTACTGCTTTGAATTTTAAATATGTATGCAGTTTGACAAATTTATCAAAGGAAAAAGAAATATGCCATACAGTTTGACAGAGAAAAAACAAAAAGAAAAATTATGATGCTATGTATAATTGATTTGATGCATTGAGGTAAAAGTTTACGTATGCTTTTCTTCAGCTATTTGTTACTCAGAATTTCTTAGGGTATCTGTTTAGCTCAGATATTTCAAATGATTACTCTAATTTCAATTATTCTTATAACTTGGACATAACAGTATCCTTAGAATGTGATATATTTTTGAGTGCTTTCTCATATAGCTTTTGCACATAACTTTCGTTTGACTTATCCAAAGCTGTGGACCACTTTGAGTTTGTGCGTGACTGAATATTAGTTTAAATGATCTGTAAACCACAGAGTGTAGCGTTTTCTACTGATTCTCAATGTACAGCATTGGGAAAGTCTAAAATTATGATATACGTGGTAACTATACTGTATTATGTTGTTATATATCCTCAGCCTTTGTTTTATTTTATTATATTAACAAAAAATTTAATAGCTTAAAGTTGTAAATAGTTTCTTTATGATGTACCAGCTCCAGTTAAATTGCCAGAAAAGGAAAGAAAGAGTAAACGGGTAAGAGAAGAAGGTGAGATGACCAGGTGTAAGTTTCACATAAGTGTCAAGTTGCTAAGTGTAACGTCTTATGTTTCAATCTGTATTTTGTGTTTATACTCGTCATCTATGTTACTTCAATATCCTACTGAAAGATATTAAAATCAAGTCTTCAATTTTTGTTGTTGACATCTTTAGATGTGATGTTTACACTTTAGTTATTCTGGTTCAGATGAGCCAAAGCTTAAGACAAAATTGCGGAAAGGGGCGGGTTCTGGTTTTCTTGTCCCACTGCCATTATCAGATGCTCTAGTGAAATTCATCGGTACAGGTGAAAATGCGTTATCCCGGGCTGATGTTGTAAAGAGAATGTGGCAGTATATAAAACAGAACGATCTTCAGGTACGTATCTGCTTCTTCTCGGTTAAAACTTAGACCTTGTTATAATGACAATTTCACATTCTGTAATAGGCATCATTGATGTAATTTTTTTATCATTCGCATATTCCCACTCAGTGACAAGTATCTGAACTTTCCTTTAATTGTATGAGGCTGGTAAACAAAGAAGCTCTTCTGAACAACTTGAGATTGGGTGTCATATTTTCCCACTCAGTGATAGGCATCATTGTATGTTTATTTCACCATGTATAACAGCTTAAGATAATTGAGTCGCCTACCATATGTCCTATTCAATGTTCTCTTAAATTTTGAAGGGTCGTCTTTTTGCACTTTTCTATCTTAAGATAAATTTATTACCTTTATTTTTCTCATGGTAAAATTTCTTTTCCTTGTATTAGAGTGTGCAACTTCAGATTCTATCTTGAAGAAATTTGACCATCTGAAATAGTCTCACAAACGTTTTTTGCTCGTCTTTTGAAGGACCCGACTGATAAGAGGAGAATTATATGCGATGACAAGCTAAAGGATCTCTTTGATGTTGATACCTTTAATGGCTTCATGGTGACGAAGCTACTGACAGCTCATTTCATCAAAGCAGAATAGGATTCTGACCTTGGTTAATGTTGCCCGACATGTGTTCTCGAAAAGCAGGTCAAAATTTTCTCTTAGATTAGTTTCAGTTCAGTACTTGTGTTGTTTGTACATGCTACAGATCAGTAGAATCGAATTGGGATATTGAAAAGCTAATCCTCAGTTTCAAGCAGATTTTCCATTTAACGTTTTTGGACATTAGGAGTTGAAGCAATCCTCATTATCAAGCACCGTCTCTTTGGACATCTTTTTGTTGTGGCATAATGCAAATGAGTGTATAACAGACAGAATTAAAGCATGATTTTTGTTTGAATATTATGTGGAAAGAAAGCTTGAAGCTGCCCTTTGATCTTGCATATGCTGTTCTTTTAATTTTGATTAATGTTTTTGGGCTGAAAAGGCTCTTTTTTTATTGGGTCCTTTACATAAGTATATATCAAATAGAAAGTAATTACAAGAAAAGTGTATCAACTAAATAATTACAAAAAGAATGTAATTATTACAAAAATAGTACAATTCACATTAATAAGGAAACCTTAAATCAAGGATAACTAATAATTCAAATTCAAATTCAAATTCAAATCTTGTCTCTAACAACAATTTCAAATCCATAATTCAAAATTCAAATCAAAATGAGGAAATTAAAAAAAATAAATTATGAAGGAGTTATTGTACATCATCCTCCTCCCCGCCTCCTCATTGCCGCTATATATCGTCATTGTAAATCATCATTGCTGCAATTATATCGTCGCCGCCAACCACCGCCATGCCGAGGAGTTGCTATTCGAATTTTTTTTGACGATTTGGTTACCAATAAAAATTAAAATGTTTACCTTTATATACGAAGTTTGGCTACCAACCGCATCACATTTAAAATAAAATGGTAATCAAATAAAATTGAATTAGTTACTTTATCGAAAAGTTTGGTAACCAATCAGATGAAGTTTGGTTACCAACCGCATCACATTCAAAATAAATAGGTAATCAAATAAAATTGAATTGGTTACCTTATCGGAATGAATGTTTGGCTACCAACTACATGACTGTTCGGTTACCAATGTATGACTGTTTGGTTACCGGTGGAGGTGGAGAATGAACCGGTGGAAGTGGGCGACGGAGGGAGGAGAAGGGGGGCGGGAGGAGGGGAGGAGAAAGGGGGCGGATGGAAGGGGAGGCGGGGGGAGGCGGTGGGGCGGGAGGAGGGAGGAGGGTGGGAGGAGGAGGAGGAGGGGAGGCGGGAGGAGGGGAGGGGGAGGCGGGAGGAGGGTAGGCGGGGAGAGAGGAGGGGAGGGGAGGAGGGGAGGAGGGGGGAGGCGGAAGGAGGGAGGAGGGGGGGGGAGGAGTGGCGGGAGGAGGTGGAGGCGGGAGGAGGGAGGAGGGTGAGGCGGGAGGAGGGGGAGGAGGAGGAGGAGGAGGCGGAGGTGGAGGAAGGGAGGATAAGAAGAAGGAAACAGAAATGGAGTGGGAGAAAATCGTGGGAGATTTTAGAAAATTGTGGGAGAGATGGTAATTGTGTGCATAATTAAAGGGATAAGATTGCACTTTTTTTTATAATTAAAATATTACATATCACTCTTTTTGTAATTATTTTGTTTGTACTCTTTTTATGTAATTATTTTTAAAAATGTAATAAAATATGTAATTGTCCCTTTTTTATTTGATCCTTATTGGGCTTTTCTTGAGGGCGGCCGGCCTTCTTTGAGGTTGAGCCACCTTTACAAATTACAATAATTTTGAGTCACGCCCAATATCAATACGTACGCAAGTTATGCTAACCCTCTAAAGTTATATCTAACTGAACAAAATAAGGGCTTAACAAAATAAAAATTATATCTGGGCTTATCTTTCTTAATTACTAAAATATATTTATAGATATAATATGCTAACTACCCCCTTTCTTTATGTATTGTTAGGAAAACCCTATATATAGTGTAATATAAATGTACATATAATTGATAATAATTTTCACTTACATCAAGCATAGGGGTCACGGATCACATGCGTAAGCTTGTTATTAAAAATATTATTTAGAGATGAGAGATATAGTCTGATTGCAAGACTAGAAAACTTTTCTTTATAAAAAAAATGTACATATAATTTTTAAATAATATAAGTTGCATGTAAATAGGGATTTGACGTGTTTGGCTAATCTTTTCTACTAAACTAGCCGACGTGGTAGTGATTATATAGATATAATAAGTGGTTATACTTGGTATTATTTTACACAAATTAAATAAAATAAATTAAAATTGATTAATTGATTGACTAATATTAACACGCAAATTGAGAGGTGATCTCTTAATGCGTATCAGTACTGTTTTAACCGATTGACTAATTTATTAGTATAAAGTTACTTCAACATATAAATTTGAAAAGGAAGATTAGACATTGATGATGGGGTGGGGCCAGGCCAAATGGCATGAGATGAGAAATAATAGTAGTGTGATTGTTGTACACCAGTTTGTGAACATTTTGAAATGAAAATTGGTTGGGCAAGGGCTTGACTAATTATAGACAATCAAACAAATTTAAAGAGAATCTTTAGAGGTAAGAGTAGGGCCCCACCAATATCCGCAAGGGTAGAAGCACCGCCGTTGCTTATGCGGCGAACTGATTCCATTTCCTACACTCAACCGACACTGTGCCACGTTCTCCCCTCCCCTCGCCTTCAACTTCATCATCACTCAACTCAACAACATGGAATTCCATATTCCAAACACACACAAATTATTAATTCTCTTACACACAGGATTAATAATTATTAATAGACTAGTTAAACTAATAAAATTATTAATAGAATTCATGGATGATACGTACAAGTGAGAAAAACATACGAATTTGAAGGTGGGTGTCACAATACTTGTATAATATTTTGGTTAGAGTATACTGCATAAAAAGATTGGATAATAGGAGTATTGTTTAAACAACAAGTTATCATAATTTGGGGTGGTCTGGAATGGACAAAATGATAAAAAGGGTTGTTGAGAGTGAATTGAGCTTTATTCCAAATATGGGTCTTTCCATTTTTGTTGGTATTAATTTTTGATATCTAATTAATTTAGAACATATAATATAATATAATTAATTTGTTATATGTATTATGATAAAATATTTTTCAAGTTATAAACACACACATTTTAAAGGATCACTAAGCATCTCTAGCAGTTAGACTATCTGATGGGTATATATTTATACATATACGACATCAAAGAACGTCTTTTACCTCCCATCTTTCCAAATAGATTTTAGACTATCTCGATTGACTATAATATAAAAATATTAAAATAATCTATGAATTCAAAAAAGCTCAAATCTCCTTCCACTTTCCTATTTAAATATAATTAAAATTATAGTTAAGCTGACTATCAAGTTCCTGAAACTTAGTCTTTGTTGGTCTTCAAATATATACATGCATATATATTTAATCTACCGCTTATAATCGAAAGATAAATCCTAGATTAAATATAATCTAAAATTGTGCTGCTGGAGTTGCTCTAAATTTATGTTAGAGTGGAATTCTAGCAAGGGCTCTCTCTCTCACTCTCAATAATGTAATGTCACTCAACAACTCCCCTTGAAAAGGCCAACAACTAATAAAGTGGAGTAGCATTCTATTCTATATACAAAAGATTCCATCTTCTCCTAACAGAGGAGGAAGAGGAAACAATGGGACAAAAGATTGGCTTCAAATGGTGCCTTGGAGTGAAATATATACATATATATATATATATATATATATATATATATATAAATGAGCTTGTCATGACGTGGTAGATGCTTTGCCTTGGAGTGAAAAAGATTGTTTCTTGTCTTCTTCATAACCTAAACATTAATTTAGGTATCCAATTTTTCCCCAAACAAAACTTGAATCATTCATTCTTATTGAATCTTTTGAAAAATCTTTTTTCTCTTTTCATTTATAATAAAGGCAATTAAATTTTCATACTAAAAATAATGTTTTCCAAATCGCTTAAAATGCTGCTATAATAATTATAAAAATATCGTTAAATTTATATTTATTTTAAATATTTTTACATTTATTAAATATCAAAAATGAAAATGCCATAAATTTTAACTACCATCTAGTTTGTTTGTTTGTTTACTATATATATATATATATATATATATATATATATATATATATATATATATAGTGTAGTGAGATACCATCTCTTAGATTCTTCATTAAAATAAGAGTATCATGGAGAAGAAGAAGATAGATAGCTAGCTAGATATTCCATATATTGGATAGATGCTTGCATTCAGCTGTCTTGAACTGGACTGGCTAGGGTTCTTGGCACCTGCTGCCTCATTTTTTTTTTTTTTTATTTAATTTCCATGACAGTTCTGGAATTGACCAAACTCATTTAATTGGAAGACCATATTCTGACACGTGGTTTCAATATTCCTTGTCATCATTACCTCCTATTGGGATTTGGGGGGATTTGCAGGATTAAGAGGAATCTTATGCACCTAATTTTAAATACCAAACGAAAATGGAAAGTTTATGGCTTTTGGGTTTGTGGGAAGTTCATTAATCTTTAATTAATAAATACTCCATATTCTTTTCATTTTTTTACTTGATGTAAAAATAAAAATAATAAAAAATATAATTAATATTTTGTCTGATCAATCAAGATGGTTTAAAGAAATTAATATTACTTTTTTAAAATTCATTAATAAAAAAACAAGTTAATATTTAATGTAAGAATAATATAAGAACCAATAAAATTATTTGGAATGAAAAAACTTGAATGGCATATTAAAGTGGGAATCACTCACTATTTAGAGGAGTCATGTGAAAATATTATTTTTTTATGTAAAAATATCAGTTCCGTACCCATTAGACCCACAACTTCACCAAGAGAAATTTTGTTTGCTTAAAGTTGAATTGAAATTAATCTGAACGACCTAATTCCGTCTTTTGTTTTGGACTAAATGGTTGAATCCAGGTAAGATGGACGAATTTGAATAAATAAGTCAAATTTTTTTGAAATTGAATGGTTTGAACGAAAAATGAATGAAGTAAAAAAAATATTAACTATTATATTAAGTAATATTAAATAAATTTATAACAATTTTAAATTTTTTTAGAAGGGTAAAATAATAAAGTTTTTGTCATTCAGATGTTTCAGACATGTCAATTATCAAACAACTTTTTTAATTCAGATTCAGATTCAACTCATTCAGATTCAGATTCAGATAATTTTTATCAAACACCCCCCCAAGATTATACATTCATAAATAAATGATGTTTTATTTATTTATTTGTGAATGTAAGATTTATTGTATGACGCCCCCAAAATATGTATACATCACCTATTCTGAGTCGCTAAATACACAAAGATGTAATACAAATACAATCTTTAATATACAACAAGAGAGAGTCAGTGAGAGTATTAATACAACTATTGTCTTCTAGACAATATTCACTCTCGTAATAAGTCCTCATTATATTTATCGACACACTATTTAATGAATAGTGAGGACTACTAATACTATCATCCTGACCACACCCGCTTCCCAACTAGTCCCCGACTACGCTCTCATTTCTCAAGAGAATAAAAGAAAGAAAGGGTGAGCTCAACTAGCCCAAGAAGAAATATTATGACTAAGATAATGCGAGAATAAATTATCATTAGTCTTCAACAATGTTAAACCGATAAAATATAATGTACATCAAGTTTAACTGCAATGAACATCTGATCCATTAAAAGAGTCAAGTAGAGAATAAAATCTACTATATTTTATGATTTAAAAGGTTTTTCATCACTTTTATCACGAGACTCAACAATAATAAATAATCCACATCATCCTCAGACTACTATCCGAGGGATATTCATGTGACGCTTCCCCAAAATAGGTATACATCACCTATTCGAAATCGCCAAATATATGGTATGTAATACAAATACAATCTTAATTATACAACAAGAGAGCTATGAGTTTAAATACAAATATTATCTTCTGTATAATATCCACTCTCGTATAAGTTCTCATTACATTTATTATCACACTATTTAATGTAATAACTAATAGATTATCCTGGGACCATCACTCCGCTCCCGACTAAATCCCAAATTTACGCTCTCATTTCCGTTAAGAGAACAGTGAAAGAAAGGGTGAGCTCAACTAGCCCAGTAAAAAATATTATGACTAAGATAATTCAGAATAAATTATCATTAGTCTCCAACAATGTTAATGTGAGACCCCAGATTTTATAAATAAAGATTTAAATTTCTCGAAATATTTTTTTTGAATATTAAGGTGTGGATTTGAGATAATGTTATAGTTGTGGGTAGTATTTGAAATTTTGCAAAGTATGCAAGTTGTCATATAATATTCGATTGGTTGGGGAAATATTCGATATGACGACTCAAGACAATCATTGGTGGACCCATTAACGGAATTATCATTTGGATTAAGAAAACGACAAAAATATTTTATTGAAAATAATCTATGGAAGTTTTACCGTTAATACTTTTGAACTACTTTAGTAGTAAAGAATACGAATACGCTGCGTGGTTGCATAATAGCACACGGTATTGATTATTAATGCTTACGTGAGAAGTCACTCAGTTTTGTTCAATTATTGCTATAGTAATTGTTGCGACAAGATCTCACGTTATTTGATTCAATTATTATCGATATTTTATATATTATTAAATCAATAATTGAAATGACAGAGTTATTAATATTATAAATTGCAATATTAACGATGTCTAGAAGTTCTGCCAAGGAGAGGTTTGGTCACCTAATTGTGCGCCAATAGGGAGAAATCCTTATTGGAAAGCCCTCTCTTTCCTGGGAATGACCTGGTCGATTAATATTATGAATTGTAATAAAGATGATAAATTTTGTTAAAATTATTAAGGTGATTTTTTTATGAAGTCTGCTTATTTTATGGATTCCTATTTACCCATTTTTCAAAATAGTCGGTAGAAAATTTTTAAAGGTGGGGCCCACATGTGGGGCCCATATGTGTTGGAAAAATGATTTTGGAAATGGAAGAGTATACGTATGGAAGTATATGTGTGTATTGAGTATATGGTGGGAGAAAATGGGATGTGAAAGTGATGGGTGTGTGAGTGGAAAATGGTGGAAAAGTGGTAGTGTGATAGTGATGTGTAAAGAGTGTAGTGAATTTGATTATTGGGTGGGTGGGGATAGATGTTGGTTATGGGGAGAAAAATTAAGTGGTGTATATATAATATTGATATATATAAGTTGAAAACATGTATTTATATATATGTATTATATTTTAATTTTTGTTGTGATTTTATTAAGTTAGTTGATCGACTTTATTATATTTGGTTGAAGAAATAATTACTGCGAAATAATTAGCTCATAAACAAGACACTTCCATTCTCCTATAAATAGAAGCTCATTCCTTTATTATTTCTTACAAATTCACCAAACTCCGAGAGAAAATATAGAGAAACTATAGAAAAGTATTCTGCTACTTCCCTACTCTTATATTCAGCTTTTTTTACTAGTAGGGTTTTATTCTTTCTTATTCATGAATAGTAACTGTTGTTATTCCATTTCTTATTATTCTTTGGAATAACTCAGATACGCCAGAGCTACCTATACTTGGTGACATTCTTCTATTATTTTCTCTTTATTATTCTCATTGAATATCCATGCTCATGTGTTTTACACCGCATATGTTCCATTATTTATTATTCCGCCTTTATTATTCTGGCCGTAATATCCTCATCGTGTGTTTTACACCGACTTCGGTTCCATTATTTATTATTCCGTCTTTATTATTCTGTCGGAATATCCTGTCTGTGCGTTTACGCCGGACCTGGTTCCATTATTTATTATTCCGTCTTTATTATTCTGTTAGAATATCCTCGCTTGGTCTGTAATTTCTCCGACTGGTTCCGTTATTTATTATTCTCGTTGGAATAACCTCGCCTATCTGGCATCGCATGCATGGTGATTTCTTTTGTTATTCCATTCGTTATTATACTCAAATGGTTAAAATTTTGACTTCTATACTCCATGAAATTAGTGGAATATCCTCGATATTTCAAGCGCTCAACCAAAGATTTTTCATGGAAATATTCTTCCGAGCATTCTTGAATTTTACTCTACAAAGCAAAGATATCATGTTGACAATTTGGACGTTATTAGTTACTTGAATAAATTAATTGCGTGAACTTGTTTTATTGAATTCTTATATCATTGTCATCATCCTCATGTTTATATTTTTTTGAAAGTCATCTCGTGGCCTGTAGTAGTGCATAGATGGACTTGGTATGATTATGACCGAGGATTATTCGGTTGTAATAATGACCGTAATGTTACAAAAGATGTGATAAAAGTCCTCGTTGGCCCGTAGTGCATTGTTGGGCCGATTGTTGGCATGATCATGACCATTGATGAATACACAAATATCCTCGGCAGAAGTGCATGGAATTTGTGGTCGTGACCCTAATGAATATCCTTGGTCGTAGTCTTGGGGGATGATGTGGATTATTTATTGTCGAGTCCCAAAGAATAAAAGTGATGAAAACCTTTTAAAACATAAAAGATAGTAGATTTTATTCTCTACTTGACTCTTTTAATGGATTGCTTGATCTGCTGCAGATTAAACTTGATGTCTATTGTATTTTATCGGTTTAACATTGTTGAAGGCTAATGATAATTTATTTCAAGATTATCTTAGTCATAATATTTCTTCTTTGGGCTAGTTGAGCTCACCTTTTTCTTTCAATCGCTCTTCTTCGTAAAATGAGAACGTAGTTTGAACTAGTCGGGACTGGAGTGATGGTCCGAGATGGTGTCTTAGTAGTCCTCACTATTCTATAAAATAGTGTGATAATAAATGTAATGAGGACTTATTTCGAGAGAGATATTGCCTGAAGGCAATATTTGTATTAAAACTCATAAGCATGTATTTTGTCGTACTTTTACACGATCGTTGTATAAATAAGTTGTATTTGAATTTTGTACCATGTATTTGGCGACTCAAGATGGGTGATGTATACCTATTTTAGGGGCGTCCGCTTAAACCGATAAAATATAATAGACATCAAGTTTAACTGCAGCGGACAAATAATCCATTAAAAGAGTCATTTAGAGAATAAAATCTATTATCTTTTATGATTTAAAAGGTTTTTCATCACTTTTATCGCTGAGACTCAGCTTAATAAATAATCCACATCATCAAATCACCCCTGCACTACGGCCAAGGATATTCTTTAGTATCACGACCACAAATTATCCATGCACTACGGGCCAAGGATATTCGTGTATTCATCAATGGTCATGATCATGCCAACAACTGTCCATCAATGCACTACGGGCCAATGAGGACTTTTATCACATCATTTGTAATATTACGGTCATGATTACACCGAATAATCCCTGGTCATAATCATACCAAGTCCATCTATGCACTACGTGTGACGCCCCCAAAATAGGTATACATCACCCATTCTGAGTTGTCAATACATGGTACAGAAACAACTACAACTTTATTATTACAACAGTAAAACTGTGAGTTTAAATACAAATATTATCTTCTAGATAATATCTATACTCAAATAAATCCTCATCACATTTATTGATACATTATTTTACAAAAATGGTGAGGACTACTAAACAACTCTCTCTAGAACCTTCATTCCATACCCCGACTCGTACTCGCTATATTCTCGCCTCCTGAGAAAAATGGAACAAAAAGGAAAAGGGGTGAGCTCAACTAGCCCAGTAAAGAATATTATGACTAAGATAATATACAACAAATTACCGTTAGTCTTCAACAGGGAAAAATCTAATAGAATACAATAGACAACAAATTTTAAATCAATATTCGCAGCGGAAATAATAATTCATTAGAAGAGTTAAGTAGAGAATGCAAACTACTATCTTCTATGTATGAATTTAAAAGTTCATCGCTCATCTTTTATCCCCTGTAACATCAATCAATATACATCCGAATCAAATATTCATCTTTGCACTACAGCCAAAGATATTCATCGATTAATCATGTTCATCTAAACACTGCTCATCTTTGCACTACTACCAAAGATATTCTTCAGAAATCATTCATCTTTGCACTACGTGCCAAAGATATTCAATAATATCATCATTTAAGACTCGAGGATGATGAAAAATATTTTAAAAGAAACGAATCCAAAGGAAACAAAATGACAAGGATTAAGGATTAAGGATTCGTACTTTGTTTTATCCATGTTCAAAAATACCTCAAAAATGATCATAGTGGTGTAAAATTCAAGAATGATCAAAACATGGATACAATCAAAGCTAGTATCCGTAATAGATATTTTGGACAAAAAGAAGAAATTTTATTTTTCTATGAATAGTCACAGATATCGTGAATAGTGCCGTATACGTGAATAAGAACTCGACACCAAAAGATAGAAATTCCACAAAAAAAACATCTTCACGCTTCATTAATAGTACTCGTGAATAAGAATCGTGAATAAGAACTCATGAATAAGAACTTGTGAATAAGAACTCATGAATAAGTAACCCCATATGAAAAAAGTTCCAAATTTGATAAAAAGTTCCAACCAATATTTTAGCATAATGATATTGAAGAAATAATATCATTCGAGAAGAAAATAACATCCCTTACCTCAAAAGATTAAGAGATTTCTTGAATCTAATACCGGTATAGTCTTTGAAGGAACTTCAGACCGCATGAAGAATACTCAAAGTATACTCAAAATACTTACAAGAATACGCTACGATAATATAGAGAGAAAACTTCAGTTCAAAGTGATTTTCAATTCTAACCCAAGACCCTATTTATAGAAATTGCTAGAACACCAAAAGCGTAAAATTTAATAAAATATTAATATATATATTATAATTTCCTACGCACACTTTCTAAGATTCAAATTATGAGCCAAACAAATGGCCCCCCTCACCAAAATCAATAAAAACGTTTTTCTTAATAAAATTAATAAAACTCCCAAAAATCAATTATTCAAGAATTTCGTAACATCAATAATTCATAATAAATAGCCCTTTCATCGTAAAATTTGAATCTCACGAGTTTTTATAGGAAATTCAATTCTCTACAACTTTGCGTAAAGAAAGTTTTTCCAAATTCCAAATAGAAATTGATCAAAATCCACAAACCAAGGCGATTTTACAAAGTATAATCGATTTCAAATAATAAATGGGGTCCAATTTACATGTTTAACATGTTTTAAACATTTATTGCAACAAAATACTCTTCCTCCTCGTATACTCATATATCCCATATTCGTTGTAAAAAATATCACCATTATTATATTATTAAAATATAATAATATATTTAAATGAATTATTTTATCGTAAAAGATAAAATTTCAATTTTCAACAATTGTCACATTAAAAATTTTCTCCATCTATATCCACATAAAATTAATATTTTCCTCATCATATGAATCAATAATTAATTATTCACAAATAATATTACAGTAATCACAATATTGATAACTGTGCGCTTCAGGTGAAGAGGGGCTTTCCAATAAGAATTTCTTCTTCTTACGCGCGCAATTAGGTGACCAAACCTCTCCTTAGATGTAACTTTTTAGACATTGCCAATAATGTTATCTAATAATATTATTCGAGATAATATGAATTATTGTTTCGATAATAAAAATACTTGTGTAATGACAATTATCAAACAACAAAGAATATAAAATATCAACGCAACAATTATTAACTCAATAAAATCTTGAGCAAGAATTACCGTAACCATTATTGAGTAGTGCCTTCTTCACGTAAGAATCAATAATTGGTGCAATACTGGTGCTACTTGTGTTTTAACCACCGAGTATTTTAACAAGATAATCTGTAATAACTACGCCGTTATTTTTAAACAACTTATATTTGTCGCTTTCTTCATCCAATCGCTTTCACATGGGGCCCACATACGGTCATGCTACCATTAAATTTAATTTTCCCTCGATGCATTTAATATTCCACGACCAAACGAATATTCCCCACAAACAATGAATATTTTATAACCACTTGCTTATTTTAAAATATTTGCGTATTTTACCCCTAACTATCCACATTAATCACATCAACCCTTACTATTTCAAAATAATAAATAGAGGAAATTCCTTTTTATTTAAAAAATTTCGAGGTCTTACAACCTCCCTCCTTATGAAATTTCGTCCTCGAAATCGACGTGTCGCACTTCAGTGTGTTTCAAAAGGTGAGGATACCTCGCTTTCATTTCCGCTTTCTAATTCCCGTGTCATTTCTCTATAAGCATGATTCCTCCACAAAACTTTAACTTGTGGTATGACCTTTACGCGTAGGGACATGCTCCTTCCTATCCAAAATCTTGACAGTACCTCCTCATACGTTAAGTCTTCTGGCTATCTCGTCCGGGTTCTATCTCTATAACGTGGTTTGGGTCTTTCACATATTTACTTAAGTATAGATATGTGAAACACATTATGAACACGAGACATACTTTCGGAGGTAACGCGAGTCTATAGGCTACATTTCCTACTCGGTCAAGAATTTGAAATGGACCAATAAATCGTGGATCGAGCTTTCTCTCTTTCCAAATCTTGTAACTCCTTCCATGGAGCAACTCGCAACAATACATGATCCCCTACACTAAATTCCACATCCTTTCGATGAAGATCCGCATAACTCTTTTGTCGATCTTGTGCCGCTTTGTATCGTTGTCAAATCATTTGGATCTTTTCCGTAGTCATACGTCTTAACTCGGGTCCTAACAATGTTGCTTCACCCACCTCATCCCAACATATTGGAGAACGACATTTTCGGCCCATATAATGCTTCAAATGGAACAACACCTATACTTGCACGATAACTGTTGTTGTAGGAGAATTCCACCAATGGTAAATACTTATCCCAACCGCCTTCTTGAAGTCAGGACACGAGTCTTAATAGATCTTCAAGAGTTTGAATAGTCCTCTCTCGATTATCCGTCTGTTTGGGGATGGTATGCTTAGAACTAAGTCGCAAATCTGCGCTCCATAGCTTTTTGCAAGCTAACCCAAAATCTTGAAGTGAATCTTGGGTCACGATCCAAAACTATGGATACTGGCATGCCATGCAACCTCACAATCTCATTCACGCATATACTAGCAAGACGTTCAAGGAATAAGTCTCCCCAGATGTCGGCAAGAAATGAGCGGACTTGGTTAATCTATCAACAATAACCCAAATAGCATTGATGCCTTGAGAAACCGTAGGAAGACCCGTAACGAAATCCATCCATGGTAATGTGTTCCCACTTCCATTTCGAATCTCAAGTGGTTGCAACGGACCCTTAGGTACTAGATGCTCCGCTTTACACGTTGGAAAGTTAAACACATCGAGATAAACTTTGCAATCTCTCTCTCATATTGTTCCACCAAAATGTATGTCAAGATCATGATACATTTTAGTACTTCCAGATGGATTGCAAATGGCGATTGTGTGCCTCCATCATAATCTTGTACTTCAAATCGTAGTCGTTAGAAACACAAAGTCTAGAGTGGACTCAAGTATTCCTTCTTCATCAATTCTCGCCCTAATAGCTCCTTCTTGTACTTTCTTCTTCATACGCATCGACTCCCGGTCTGGTGGCTTGAGCAACCTTAACTTTTTCTATTAAAGTTGGCTCTACGCGTATACTTGACATCATCGCACTCGCTTCTTGCATATGATCTTCTACTCAACGCGTCACTACCACGTTCGCTTTTACCAGGATGGTATTGAATAGTGTGGTCGTAGTCTTTCAATAGCTCGAGCCAACGTCATTTTGCCGCGTGTTGAGTTCTTTTTGAGTGAAGAAATATTTAAGGCTTTTATGGTCCGAATATATCTCCACTTTCTCCCCATATGAGATAGTGCCTCCATATCTTTAAGCGCTGAAACGATTGCCGCCAACTCTAGATCATGAGTAGGATAATTCCTTTCATACTCTTTAAGTTGTCGCGAGGCATAGGCTATGACTTTCCCACGCTGCATGAGAACACATCCTAACCCTTTGCCTCAAGCATCGGCAGTAGATAACAAATGTGACGCCCCAAAATTAGGTATACATCACCCATCTTGGGTCGACACTTACATGGTATGTAATTTAAAAACAACTTATTAACATAACTGCTGTGGTACAATACGACATAAATCGTGAGTTTAAATACAAATATCGCCTACTAGATATTATATAAAACTCAATAAAAAGTCCTCATTACAGCTTATTATCACACTATTTTACGAATAGTGAGGACTACTAATGCTATCTTCAGACCATCACTGCGTTTCCCGACTCGTCCCAAATTTATATTATCATTTCAAGAGAACGGTGAAAGAAAGGGTGAGCTCAACTAGCCCAAGAAGAAATATTATGACTAAGATAATGCGTAATAAATTATCAATAGTCTTCAATAATGTTAAACCGATAAAATACAATAGATAAACCAGTTTAATCTGCAGCTGAATATACGTATCCATTAAAAGAGTCAAGTAGAAAATAAAGTCTACTATCTTTTAGGTTTTAAAAGGTTTTTCATCATCGTTATAAATGAGACTCAAACTTTAATAAATATTCCACATCATCGAATCACCCCCACTACTACTACCCAAGATATATTCTTTAAGATCACGACCACAATTATTCATGCACTACGGCCAAGAATATTTGTGTATTCATTAATGGTCATGATCATGCCAACAATCGTCCATCAATGCACTACTACCAATCGAGGATTTTTATCACATCATTTGTAACATTACTATTATGATTACAATCGAATAGTCTCTGGTCATAATCATACCAAGTCCATCTATGCACTACAGGCCACAGATGACTTTCAAAAAAATATAAACATGAGGATGATGACAATGATATAAGAATTCAATAAAACAAGTTCAAGAATTATTAACGTCCAAATTATCAACATGATACTGTTTTGTAGAGTAAAATTCAAGAATGATCAGAAGAATATTTCCATGAAAAGATACTGGATGAAACGCAAATATCAAGGATATTCTACTAATTTCATGGAGTATAGAAGTCAAAGTTTTAACCAACTGGGTATAATAAAGAATGGAATAACAAAAGAAATCACCATGCATGCGATAGACCGCCAGACAATCAAAGTTATTCCAATGTAATAATAAATAACGGAACCAGTCGTGTGAAATTCACAATCGGTGATGTTCCAATGTAATAATAAAGATGGAACTGGATCCGGTAAAACACACACAGATAGGATATTCCAATGGAATAATAATAAAAGATTTTAACCAGTCCTATGTAAAAAACACACGCATGTGATGTTCCAATGTAATAATAGAAGAATGTCACCAAGTATAGGGTAAACCACTTATACAAAGTTATTCCAATGTAATAATAAGCGATGGAATAACAACAGTTCTCTTCATGAATAAGAAAGAATAACACCCCTTACATTTGGTAGGAGATTGAATATCGCAGCGAAGTAGTAACAAAATACTCTTCTTCTTCTCTCTCTTATTCTCTCTATACTTTCTCTCTCTATAGCTTGAATGAATTAAGTGAAAATAATGAAGCCCTAGGCCTCTATTTATAGAAGATTTCTAGCTTAGCACCGCCAAGTGTGAAAAGGCGAGTGGCTCGACGATCGGTTTCGACGCCTGTGTAATGTGAAACGACAAGTGGTTCGACGTCTGGTAAAGGTAATTACTATTAACGAAGGTAAATACTATCGACGAAGGTAAATACTATTCACAAGGGTAATTACTATCGACGAAGGTAATTACTATCGATGACGAAGGTAAATACTATTCACAAGGGTAATTACTATCGACGAAGGTAATTACTATCGACGGAAGGTAAATACTATTCACAAGGGTAATTACTATCGACGAAGGTAATTACTATTATTGTGAAGGTAAATACTATCGACGAAGAGACTCCTAGATGATGACATACGAGCCCCCATAAAATAATCAAACTTACCACAAATCATTTTTTTTTCATCAACACATATTTAATCTTTCAACAATTATTAATCATTTATAACTTGTCGCCTCAATTATTGATTTAATACTATAACATATTATACGAGATGATAATGTGACAATAATTGAATCAATAATATAAGAGATATGATGCAAAGTTAATTATCGTAGTAATAATTGAGCATAGGTGAGTGACTTCACACGTAAGCATCAATAATCAATACCGTAGTGCTACTACGCAACCACGCCAGACATCATTTTTTTACCACCGGGTAGTTCAATGCTTTTAATTCAGAACACCTTCGCCGTTATTTTTATAAAAATATTTTGTCGCTTTCAATCCGACAATAATGTTGTGGGGGTCCACCAATGATTGAGCCATTGTACGAATATTCCTAACAAAAAGAATATTCCCACCAAACGAATATTTTATAACAACTTGCATACTTTTGCAAAATTTATAAATATTACCCACAACTATAACATTATATCAAATTTATTCCATAATATTCAAAATAATATTTATAGAAAAATTCATCTTTATTTATAAAAGTCGGGTCTTACAACCTCCCTTCTTATGAAATTTCGCCCTCGAAATTAGGGTAACGACTGGTATGTCGAAGAGGTAAGGATACCTTGATTTCATTTCGATTCTAACTCCCAAGTCATTTCCTCAACATCGTGGTTCCTCCATAAAACTTTGACTTGAGGTATAACCTTGGAGCGTAGAATATGTTCTTTCTTATCCAAAATTTGAACAGAACCTCTTCATACGCCAAATCTTCCGCTATTTCGTCCGGTTCTAACTCAATAATATGGTTCGGTCTTTCACATATTTACGTAACATAGATATGTGAAAAACGTTATGAACACGAGACATATTTGGCAGAAAGCGAGTCTATAGGCCACGCTCCTACTCGATCGAGGATTAAAATGGACCGATGAATCGAGGATTAAGTTTTCCTCTCCTTCCAAATCTTGTAACTCCTTTCCATGGAGCAACTCTTAACAACACACGATCTCCTATATCGAATTCCACGTCCTTTCGATGAAGATCGGATAACTCTTTTGTCGATTTTGTGAGGTTTTTATACGTTGTCGGATCATTTGAATCTTTTCCGTAGTCATACATACCAACTCCGGTCCCAACAACGTTGTTTCACCCACCTCATCCCAAAGATACCGAGAAATCGACACTTTCTTCCATACAATGCTTGAATGGAGCCATGCCAATACTTGCTTGATAATCTGTTGTTGTAGGAAAACTCCACCAATGGTAAGAACTTGTCCCAACTCCTCAAATCAAGGACACGAGTCTTAATAGATCTTCAAGAGTTTGAATAGTCCTCTCCGATCGTCCGTCCGTCTCGAGAGGATGATATGCCGAGCTAAATCGTAAGTCTGTGCCCATAGCTTTTTGCAAACTAACCCAAAATCGTGAAGTGAATCTTGGGTCTCGATCGAAACTATGGATACCGGCGATACCATGCGCCTTACAATCTCATTTATGTATATACGAGCAAGACGTTCAAGTGTATAAGTTTCTCGTGTCGAAGAAATGAGCAGACTTGGTCAATCTATCAACAATGACCCAAATCGCATCAATGCCTTGAGAAACCTTAGGAAGACCCCAGAATCGAAATCCATGGTAATGTGCTCCCACTTCCATTCCGGAATTTCAAGTGGTTCTGCAATGGACCTTTTGGTACTTGATGCTCCGCTTTAACTCGCTGACAAGTTAGACACCTTGAGATAAACAAATATTATCTCTCTCTTCATATTGCTCCACCAAAATGTATGATTTAATATCATGATACATTTTGGTACTCCCGTGATGGATTGCAAATGGTGTGTTGTGCGCCTCCATCATGATATTATACTTTAAATCGTGGTCGTTAGAACACAAAGTCCGGAGTTGACTCAAGTATTCCTTCTTCATCGATTCTTGCTTCCTAAGATAGCACCTTCTCAGACTTTCTTCCTCATACGCATCACCTCCGTGTCAGAAGCTTGAGCGCTTTAACTTTATCAATTAAAGTCGGCTCTACTCAGATACTCATTTGTCATCACACGCGTCCCTCGAGTCTTTAATTCTATCTCCATCCTTTGCAAGTCACACAAAAATGGGCCATACGTTGACAATATCGCACTTGTACTTGCATATGATTTCCTACTCAATGTGTCGCCATTACCACGCTTGCTTTTCGGGATGGTATTGGATGGTATGATCATAATCTTTCAATAGTTCAAGCCAACGTCGTTGTCGCATGTTGAGTTCCTTTTGAGTGAAGAAATATTTGAGGCTTTTATGATCCGTAAAGATCTCCACTTTCTCCCATACAAGTAATGCCTCCACATTTTAAGTCAGAAGAAACAATACCGCTAACTCTAGATCATGAGTAGGATAATTCCTCTCATATTCTTTGAGTTGTCGCGAGGCATAAAGGCTATAACTTTTCCATGTTGCATAAGAACACATCCCAACCCTTTGCCGTAAGCATCACCAGAGATGACAAATCCTCCGAGCCGATGGTATTGTCGTAACAGTCTTTGAAATAAGTCTCCTCTTGAGTTCTTGAAAACTCTTCTCACATTCTTCGCTCCAACCGAACTTTCAGATCTTCCGAAGTCAATTTGAGTCGATGGAATAGCGATTCGAGAAAATCCTTCCACGAATCTCCGATAATAACCAAATTAAACCGAGAAAGCTACGTCTTTCGGTCATCGATTTAGGTTGTTCCCAACTTTGAATAGCTTCAATCTTTCTTTGGGTCAATGATATTCCATGACTTGATACCACGTGCCCAAGGAATGCTACTTCTTCAAGCCGTAACTCGCATTTCTTCAACTTGGCATAAAGCTTATATTCACGAAGCTTTTGGAGTGTCAGCCTCAAGTGTTGCTCATGATCTTCACGGCTTTTGGAATAAATAAGGATGTCATCAATAAAGACGACCACAAAGTGATCTAAATATTCCTTGAATACTCGGTTCATCATATCCATGAAGGCGTGCGGAGCATTAGTCAATCCAAAGGACATGACTAGGAATTCATAATGCCCGTCTCGGAGTTCGGCCGTCTTTGGAATGTCAATGGTTCTAATCTTTAATTGGTGATATCCTAACGAAGATCAATCTTTGAAAAGAATTTGGCTCCTTGCTAATCGTCAAACAGGTCATCAATACGTGGCAATGGATACCTATTTTTGATGGTGACGTGATTCAACTCCCCCGATAATCAATACAAAGTCGCATACTCCCATCTTTCTTCTTCACGAATAGAACAGAGCACCCCAAGGAGAAGTACTTAGGACGAATAAAGCCAATGTCTAACAATTCCTCGCATTGGGTCTTTAACTCCTGAAGTTCAATAGAGCCATTCGATATGGGGCTTTGGAAATAGGTTTTGTCTTAAGGTTCAAGGTCGATACAAAATTCAATTTCACGCCTGGGGTAGGCCAGAAGTTCTTCTAGGGAATACGTCGAAATTTATTAACAATAGAAATATCGTTTAAAACTGACGTATTTTTATTTAAATCATGACATGAGCTAAGAAAGCTTGACATCCGCTTTTTCAATAAACGAATAGCTTTATGGCTTGAGATGACCGTGATTGATTTTAATGGTTTGTCGTTTGAATTCGCATAATAGGTTGATTAGGAATATGAAAGCTAACAACCTTACGAAAACAATCAATTTTTGCATGATAAGTAGTTAACCAATCAATCCCTGAATCACGCCAAATGCAAGTATTTTTAATGAAATAAGATCGACGGGTAATGTGAGGGTACCGATTTGAACCAAACAAGACTTATAAACAATGGGATGTAATGAAGGTTTCTCCCAACGGAGTTTCCACAGATAAGTCAAAGTCTAATTTCTCCGCAATAATTTAATCGATGAGCGCAAGTAGGAGAAATAAAAGAATGGGTAGAATCCCAAGATCAAATAAAGTATAGACTTCATTAGAGTTTATGATAAGCTTATCCGTGATGACCTCATTCGGATTCCTTGCTCTTTGGGAGGTCACAACAAATGCTTTCTCCCTCAGCACTACCGGCTTTTGAATTTTCTCGGGATGGCCTTTGGTGCTCTCCATCCTAGCTTGAATTTGTCTTCTGAAATGGCAAAAAATCGAGCTAAGTGACCTTCTCTTCCACAATTATAACATGCTTTGGATGGCATGACGCAGCTTTGACGGATGTGTCCCTCTCTCCGCATTTGAAGCATATGATAGGTGGTCTTTCTCTCTTCCTTAACAACGGGTCTTTGGTCTTGACGCTCTTTCCATCATTGTTGAATCTCCTTTTCTTGAAATGTCCATTCTTATTGTTTTGGCCTCGATTACCACCGGCGGGTTACCATATCCGCCCGTTGATTCCTCCACGCTTGTTGTCACCGCCGATGACTATTCTCGCCGGTATTATAATTTTGCTTACCGCTTCTCTTTTCAGTTCGTTGACTCATTATCGCTCCCACTAATCGAGCCCTATTTACAACATCCTAATACAAACACGCTTTATGAGAAATAAGATGTTGACGTATCTCCCGCTTCAAACCTCTTAAAAACATTCGCCATTCTTCTCTTCATTATCCACCAAGTGGGGCGCAAACCGTGATAACTCCGCAAATTTTGCCTCGTGATTGCGACACTTGGCCATATTGTTTTGTTCCAACTTGATAAACTCCACCTCCTTCATGTGGCGAATACTTTCAGAAAGTATTTGTCGTTGAAACGACTCCTCGAACTTCTCCCAAGATATCTTCAAGACAAATGGTTGAGTACGCTTTCTGATTCCCACCAAGAATCCGCCTCCGCCTGCAACATAAAGGCGTGAAGGGAACCTTTGCTCTCTGAGCATCCAAAGACATCAAATATCTTGGTAATCTGCTTTATCCATGCTTCCGCCAAGTGGTTTTGGCTCTCCTTAAACTCCGGTGGTCCCAGCTCCTTAAATTGTTTAATGCGGTGACCGCCGAGAGTTTCCTCCGTGTTTCCACCCACGTTTTGGACAGAGTCGCTCTCGCTTCTTTGTTGCATAAATTGCATAAAGCCTCCGAACATTTGATCATTCGTCATTTGGTCAAGTTGTTGTTTGCATGAGGATTGTCGCCTTCGATGCACATTATCCTCGATTATTGATATGTGGTGAATCAACAATCGCTCAAGCGCTCCATCGCTATTCTCAACATTCTCGGATGTCATTTTCGACATCGCCACAAAACAAAAGGTTAATTGACATGTAACAAATTATCCTATCTTCCCACCAACCAATAAAATATCACATAAACTTAGGTAGGTCATACTAACGAAGGTATTCCCCGCCTCTCCCTCCTAGTACTATTCTCACATCTTAGCCGTGGATCATATCCTAAGCTCGATACCAACCGTGACGCCCCCAAAATTAGGTATACATCACCCATCTTGGGTCGACACTTACATGGTATGTAATTTAAAAACAACTTATTAACATAACTGCTGTAAATAATACGATATAAATCTGTGAGTTTAAATACAAATATCGCCTACTAGATATTATACAAACTCAAATAAAAAGTCCTCATTACAGATTATTATCACACTATTTTACGAATAGTGAGGACTACTAATGCTATCTTCGTGACCATCACTGCTTCCCACTCGTCCCAAATTATATTATCATTTCACAGAGAACAAAGGAAAGAAAGGGTGAGCTCAACTAGCCCAAGAAGAAATATTATGACTAAGATAATGCGAATAAATTATCAATAGTCTTCAATAATGTTAAACCGATAAAATACAATAGACAACCAGTTTAATCTGCAGTAATATCTAATCCATTAAAAGAGTCAAGTAGAAAATAAAGTCTACTATCTTTTAGGTTTTAAAAGGTTTTTCATCATCATTATAAATTTAGACTCAAATTTTTAATAAATATTCCACATCATCGAATCACCCCGCACTACTGCGCCAAGGATATTCTTTAGATCACGACCACAATTATTCATGCACTACGGGCCAAGAATATTTGTGTATTCATTAATGGTCATGATCATGCCAACAATCGTCCATCAATGCACTACTACCAATCGAGGATTTTTATCACATCATTTGTAACATTACTACCATGATTACAATCGAATAGTCTCGGTCATAATCATACCAAGTCCATCTATGCACTACAGTGCCACGTATGACTTTCAAAAAATATAAACATGAGGATGATGACAATGATATAAGAATTCAATAAAACAAGTTCAAGAATTATTAACGTCCAAATTATCAACATGATACTATATTTGTGTAGAGTAAAATTCAAGAATGATCAGAAGAATATTTCCATGAAAAGATACTGGATGAAACGCAAATATCAAGGATATTCTACTAATTTCATGGAGTATAGAAGTCAAAGTTTTAACCAACCGGGTATAATAAAGAATGGAATAACAAAAGAAATCACCACGCATGCGATAGATCGCGACAAATCGAGTTATTCCAATGTAATAATAAATAACGGAACCAAAGTCGTGAAATTCACAATCGACGTGATGTTCCAACAGAATAATAAAGATGGAACCGATCCTGTAAAACACACGATAGGATATTCCAATGTAATAATAAAGATTTTAACCAGTCCTGTAAAACACATGCATGCGGGATGTTCCAATGTAATAATAGAAGAATGTCACCAAGTATAGGTAAACCACTTATACAAAAGTTATTCCAATGTAATAATAAGCAATGGAATAACAACAGCTTCTTCATGAATAAGAAAGAATAACACCCCTTACATTTGGTAGGAGATTGAATACTGCGCAAAGAAGTGTAGTAACAAAAATACTCTTCTTCTTTCTCTTATTCTCTCTATACTTTCTCTCTAGCTTGAATGAATTAAGTGAAAATAATGAAGCCCTAGGCCTCTATTTATAGAAGATTTCTAGCTTAAGACCGCCGTGTGAAAAGGCAAGTGGTCTGACGAATTGGTTTGACGCTTTGTAATGTGAAACGACAAGTGGTTCGACGTCTGGTAAAGGTAATTACTATTAACGAAGGTAAATACTATCGACGAAGGTAAATACTATTCACAAGGGTAATTACTATTGACGAAGGTAATTACTATCGACGAAGGTAAATACTATTCACAAGGGTAATTACTATCGACGAAGGTAATTACTATCGACGAAGGTAAATACTATTCACAAGGGTAATTACTATCGATTTAAGGTAATTACTATCGACGAAGGTAAATACTATTAACGAAGAGACTCTAGATGATGACATATGAGCCCCCATAAAATAATCAAACTTACCACAAATCATTTTTTTTCATCAACACATATGTAATCTTTCAACAATTATTAATCATTTATAACTTGTCGCCTCAATTATTGATTTAATACTATAACATATTATACGATGATAATCGTGACAATAATTGAATCAATAATATAAGAGATATGATGCGGCAAATTCATGAGTAATAATTGAAAGCATAGGTGAGTGACTTCTCACGTAAGCATCAATAATCAATACCGTGTACTACTTATGCAACCACGCCAGACATCGCATTTTTACCACCGGGTAGTTCAACAGCTTTTAACGGTAACACCTCCGCCGTTATTTTTATAAAAATATTTTTGTCGCTTTCTCAATCCGACAATAATGTTGTGGGGTCCACCAATGATTGAGCCATTGCATTTAATATTCCCTAACAAAAAAGAATATTCCCCACCAAACGAATATTTTATAACAACTTGCATACTTTTGCAAAAATTATAAATATTACCCACAACTATAACATTATATCAAATTTATTCCATAATATTCAAAATAATATTTATAGAAAAATTCATCTTTATTTATAAAAGTCGGGTCTTACAACAAATCCATCCGAACCCGGATGGTATTGTTAGAAAAATCTTAAAATAAGTCTCCTCTTAAGCTCTTGGAAACTCTTCTCGCTTTCTTCGCTCCAAACGAATTTTGTATCCTTCCGAGTTAGGCTGGGTTAATGGAGTAGCAATTCGAGAAAACCTTCCACTAATCTCCGATAATAACCAAATTAAGCCCAAAAACTACGATTTCAATCCACCGACTTTGGTTGCTCCCAACTTTGATTGCTTCAATCTTCACGGATCAACAGATACTCCATGTTTCGACACCACGCGCCCAAGGAATGCTACTTCCTCGCCGAACTCGCATTTCTTCAATTTGGCATATAGTTTGTTTTCACGAAGCCTTTGAGTACCAAATTTCAAAATGTGCTCATGATCTTCACGACTTTTGGAATATATGAGGATGTCATCAATAAAGACAACAACGAATCGATCCAAATATTCCTTGAATACTCGGTTCATCATATCCATGAAAGCAAGCAGGAGCATTAGTCAATCCGAAAGACATGACTAAGAATTCATAATGTCCATACCGAAGTTCTAAAGCGCGATTTGGAATATCCTCGCCTCTAATCTTCAAATTGATGATATCCGTAATCGAAAGATCGATTTTTGAAAAGAATTGTGCCTTGCAGAATGGTCAAACAAGTCATCAATACGAGGTAGAGGATACCTATTCTTGATGGTGACATGGTTCAATTCCGATAGTCAATACAAAATCGCATACTCCGCGCTTCTTCTTTTACGAATAAAACAGAGCACCCCAAGGAGATGTACTAGATTTAATGAAACCGATGTCCAACAATTCCTCGTAGTTGGACCTTTAACTCCCCGAAGTTCATATAGAGCCATTCGATATGGGGTTTTAGAAATGGGCTTTATACATGTTCAAGATCAATAAAGAATTCAACTTCACGCTCGGGGTAGATCGGAAGTTCTTCGAAATACGTCGAAAGTCAATAACAACAGAATATTATTCAAATTTGACGTGTCTTTATTCAAATCCATAACATGGGCTAAGAAAGCTTGACATCCGCTTTTTCAATAAACGAATAGCTTTATGATTAGATATGATAGTGATTGATTTTAATGGTTTAGTTGCTTGAATTGCATAACAGGTTGGTTAGAATATGAAAACTAACAACCTTACGAAAACAATCAATTTTGGCATGATGAGTAGTTAACCAATCAATCCCTAAAATCACATCAAAAGCAAGTATCTTTAAAGAGATAAGGTCAATGTGTAAGGTGATGGTGCCAACTTGAATCAAACAAGATTTATAAACAAAGGATGTGATGAAAGTTTCTCCTAACTGGAGTTTCCACAGATAGGTCAAAGTCTAATTTCTCCTGAGTCAAGTTTAAACGCTGAGCACATGCAGAGAGAGATAAATGAATGGGTAAAGACCGGGTATCAAGTAAGGTATAAACTTCGCAAGAATTTATAAATAGCTTACCCGTGATCACCTCGTTTGGGTTTCGATTTTGACCAAATACAACAAACGCCTTCCCCAGAATCGCTGACTTTGACTTTTCGGGATACCTTTTTTGAGTCACCGTCCCATTTGAACTAGGTTTCGCTACTGCATAATCTCGAAAGCGATATGTCCTTCCTTTCCACAATTATAGCATACCTTGAATCTGTTGTGGGCGCTTGACCGATATGTCCTCTTTTCCGCATTTGTAGAAGAAATGACCGGTGGTCGTTTCTCCTCCCTAGAACCGGCCGTTGTAACAATCGCCGTCTTCATACGGTCGCTTTAAATCTCCTCTTTTAAAATCTCCTCCCGACTCGCTTTTCTATTTTCATGGCCATGATTACCACCGTAGTGGTTACCATTTTTGTCCGTCTGCTTTTTTCTCCACTGGTTATCATTATTCTCGCTGATCGCTATCTCTCGTACGATCCTCGGTTATGGTCCTCGGTTGGACTGTACTTCGCTTTCTCGCCTAATAATTGAGCCCTCATTTACAACATCTGAATAGAGAAAAGTTTATGAGAATGAGATATTGACGTATCGCCGGGTTTCAAACCTCTAAGAAACATCCGCGTCATACGCTCCTCATTCTCCACCAATTGAGGTGCAAACTCGATAACTCTGCAAACTTTGCCTCGTCTTTGAGACACCGCCATGTTGTTTTGCTCTAATCGATGAACTCCACTTCCTTCATACGACGAACACTTTCAGAAAGTATTTGTCATTAAATAGCTTCAAACGTATCCCAAGACATGCCGAGTGCGGCCGGATGGGTACGCTTCACGACTCCCACCAAGAATCTCCGCCTTTGCCACGGAACATAAAGGTGGCGAATGGAACCTCTGTTCTCCGCATCCCAAGACATCGAATATCTTGGTAATTTGCTTGACCCATGTTTCCGCCATGATCGGATCCGCTTTCCCTTAAATTCGGTGGTCCCAACTCTTTGAACTGCTTGGTCGTGACAAACCGTGAATCGCTATCATTTTCTCCTCAGATTTTGAACACGAGTCTCCTCGTCCGATTTTGCATGAGCTGCAAAAAAACTTCTAAACATCCCCTCGCTCATCATCTCGCTTTCAATGGTGTTGTTCACAGGAGGAACATTGCCACTGTTGCGACGCTCTCCTCGCTGGTGAGTACACAGGCGTCTCCATGGTCTCATTTCCATTGTTAATATTCTCGATCGACATTCTCAAATCATCGCCATAAAACAAGGGTTAATTAAGGAAATCAATATATCACATAATATCCCTATATACTTGACCAACTAACAAATAAGCTTAGGTAGTACACACTCAACGAAGGATTTACTCGCCTCTCCCTCCTAGTTCTATTCCCCATCTCCGCCAGAGATCATATCCCTAAGCTCGATACCAACCGCGACGCCCCCAAAATAGGTATACATCACCCATTCTGAAAGTTGTCAATACACGGTATGTAAACAACTACAACTTTATTATTACAACAAGAAAAGCGTGAGTTTAAATACAAATATTATCTTCTGATAATATTTATACTCAAATAAATCCTCATCATATTTATTGATACATTATTTTACAAAAATGGTGAGGACTACTAAACAACTCTCTCTAAACCTTCATTCCATACCCCGACTCATACTCGCTATATTCTCGCCTCCCGAGAAAAATGGAACAAAAAGAAAAGGGTGAGCTCAACTAGCCCAAGAAAGAATATTATGACTAAGATAATATACAACAAATTACCGTTAGTCTTCAACAGGAAAAATCTAATAGAATACAATAGACAACAAATTTTAAATCAATATTCGCAATGAAATAATAATTCATTAGAAGAGTTAAGTAGAGAATTCAAACTACTATCTTCTATGTATGAATTTAAAAGTTCATCGCTCATCTTTTATGTAAGACCCCGCTTTTTATAAATAAAGATGAATTTTCTATAAATATTATTTTTGAATATTATGGAATAATTTGATATAATGTTATAGTTATGGGTAATATTTATAAATTTTGCAAAGTATACAAGTGGTTATATTATATTCGATTGGTCTGGGAAATATTCGGTTTAGCGGGGAATATTCGTATAACTACTCAATCATTGGTGGACCCCACAATGTAATTATTATTTGGATTGAGAAAAGACACAAAAATATTTTATTGAAATAACGGCGGAAGTTTTACCGTTGATACCGTTGAACTACTTTCAGTAGTAAAAGTACGATGAATACGTGTGGTCGCATAAGAAGACACCCGTATTGATTATCGATGCTTTATGTGAGAAGTCACTTAGTTTGATTCCATTATTATCGATTAATAATATGAATTATTATAATGATAATGACGTTTTTGTTTTATTCGTATTATTAACGTAATAAAATGTAAACATCTTTTATATAAAATGTAATACTTTATTAAAGTTATTTTATAAATAAAATATATTATATTTTATTATGATAAGATTTTAAGATAGTGTTTTGCATATAGTGTTTGCATAGTAAAATGTTTTATATAAATAGAATATATTATATTTTATTTAAAAGATTTTTCTTTAAACATGGACCGTTAGATTAAAGTAAATCAATCTGACCGCTCATGGATTAATTATTATGCATTCATTTTCCTATAAATAAGCTCATTCCTTCATTATTTTCTTCTTTAATTCATTGAAACTCTGAGAGAGAATTATAGAGAGAAGCTATAGAGAAAGTTATAGAAAGAAGAAGAGTATTCTCGCTACTTCATTACTTCTATATTCAGGTTCTTTTACTAGTAGAGGGTGTTATTCTTTCTTCTTGAAGAGAACTTCATTATTCCATTCACTATTATTCATTGAATAACTTTGTAAAAAGTGGCATACCTATACATAACCTCAGATACGCGTACCCCTATACTTGGTGAAATCCTTATGTTATTCCATTGCTTATTATTCTGCTTGGAATAACTCAGATACGCTGATTTACCTATACTTGGTGACATTCTTCTATTATTCTCGTTGAATATCCTATCCGTGTGTTTTACACCGGATCCGGTTCCATCTTTATTATTCTCGGTTGGAACATCCTCGCTTGTGAATTTCACGACCCGGTTCCGTTATTATTATTCTATTCATTGGAATAACCTCGCCTACATCAGCAATCGCATGCATGGTGATTTCTTTTGTTATTCCATTCTTTATTATACCCAAATTGGTTAAAACTTTGACTTCTATACTCCATGAAATTAGTAGAATATCCTTGATATTTGCGTTTCATCCAAAGATCTTTTCACGAAATATTCTTCCTCGATCATTCTTGAATTTTACTCTACTAAACAAAGATTATGTCGACAATTTGGGCGTTAATAATTCATGGATAAAATAATTCTTGAACTTGTTTTATTGAATTCTTATATCATTGTCATCATCCTCATGTTTATATTTTTAAAGTCATCTCGTGGCTCGTAGAGTATGGATGGACTTGGTATGATTATGACCGTGGATCATTCTTGTAATCATGACCGTAATGTTACAAATGATGTGGTAAAAATCCTCGATTAGTAGTAGTGCATTGATGGACGATTGTTGGCATGATCATGACCATTAATGAATACACAACTATTCTTGCCCGTAGTGCGTGAATAATTGTGGTCGCGATACTTAAAGAATATCCTCGGCCGTGTAGTGTGGGGGTGATTCGATGATGTGGATTATTTATTAAAGTGAGTCTCAATTATAACAAAGTGATGAAAAACCTTTTAAAATCATAAAAGATAGTAGATTTTATTTTCTACTTGACTTTTTAATGGATTGCATATTCAACTGCAGCTTAAACCGGTTTATCATTGTATTTTATCGGTTTAACATTGTTGAAGACTATTGATAATTTATTTTGCATTATCTTAGTCATAATATTTCTTCTTGGGCTAGTTGAGCTCACCCTTTCTTTCACTATTCTTTCAGAAATGAGAATATAGGCTGGGACGAGTCTGGGAAACGCAGTGATGGTCCTGAAGATAGCATTAGTAGTCCTCACTATTCTGCGTGAAATAGTGTGATAATAATTGTAATGAGGACTTTTTGTTTGAGTTTGTATAATATCTAGTAGAGCGATATTTGTATTTAAACTCATGAGTTTATGTCGATTGCATACCACAGCGCTTATGTTAATAAGTTGTATTTTAAATTACATCCACGTAAGTGGCGACCCAAGATGGGTGATGTATACCTAATTTTGGGGGCGTCATACTTGGTATCGAGCTAAGGATATGATCCTGCTAAGATGTGAGAAAAGTACTAGGAGGGAGAGACGGAATACCTTTTCGCTAGTATGACCTACCCAAGTTTTTGTCTTTATTTTATTGGTCGGTCCGAATATAAAGATAATTGTTAAATGTCAATTAATCTTTGTTTTTGTGGCGATCTCTGAAAATGACATCCGAGAATGTTGAGAATAAGAATGGAGCACAAAGCGATCGCTGATTCACCACATATCAATAATCGTGATAATGTGCATCGAAGGCGACAATCCTCACGTGAAACAACAACACCGACCAAATGATGAATGATCAAATGTTCGGAGGCTTTTATGCAATTTATGCAACAAAGAAAGCGAGAGCGACTCGCCCAAAACGTAGGTGGAATCACGGAAAAACTCTGCGTGCCACCGCTAAACAATTCAAGGAGCCGGGACCACCGGAGTTTAAGGGAGAGCCAAAACCACTTCAAGCGGAAGCATGGATAAAGCAGATTACCAAGATATTTGATGTCTTGGATGCTCCGAGGAGCAAAAGGTTCCTTTCACGCCTTTTATGTCATGCGCGGAGAGGCGGACATCGGTGGGAATCGGTAAACGTACTCAACTTCTTTGATCAAGATATCTTGGGAGAAGTTCCAGAGTCGCTTCAACGACAAATACTTTCCCGAAAGTATTCGCCATACGTAAGGAGGTGGAGTTTATCAAGTTGGAACAAAACAATATGACCGTGTCGCAATACGAGGCAAAATTTGCGGAGTTATCACGGTTTCGTCCCACTTGTGGATAATGAAGAGAGAATGGCGCGAATGTTTTTAAGAGGTTTGAAGTCGGAGATACGCCAACATCTTATTTCTCAAAAACCGTGTTTGTATTCGAGATGTTGTAAATAGGGCTCGCTTAGTGGAGCGCGATAACGAGTCAACGCAACTAAAAGAGAGCAAATTAAGCAAGTTATAATACCAAATGAGAGTAGTCATCGGGCGGTGACAACAAGCGTGGAGGAATCAATGGGCCAGATATGGTAACCACTTGGTGGTAATCGCCACAAAAACAATAAGAATGGACATTTCAAGAAACGGAGATTCAACAATGATGGAAAGACGTCAAGACCAAAGACCACAGTTAAGGAAGGAGAAAGACCACCTATCATATGCTTCAAATGCGGAGAAGAGGACACATCAAATCCGAACTGTGCCACGCCGTCCAAAGCATGTTATAATTGTGGAAGAGAAGGTCACTTAGCTCGATTTTGTCATTTCATCAAGACAAATTCAACTAGGATGGAGGCACCAAAGGTCATTCCCGTAAAAGTCAAAACCAAAACCCGGTAGGGAGAAGGCGTTTGTTGTGACCTCCCAGAGAAAGCAAGGAACCCGAATGAGGTCATCACGGGTAAGCTTATCATAAACTCTAATGAAGTCTACACTTTATTTGATACCTGGTTTCTACCCATTCTTTTATTTCTCCTACTTGCGCCATCGATTAAATTTGACTCGGAGAAATTAGACTTTGACTTATCTGTGGAAACTCCGTTGGGAGAAACCTTCATTACATCCACTCGCTTATAAGTCTTGTTTGGTTCAAATCGGTACCCTCACATTACCTCGTCGATCTTATTTCATTAAAAATACTTGCATTTGACGTGATTCTGTGGATTGATTGGTTAACTACTTATCATGCAAAATTGATTGTTTTCGTAAGTTGTTGTAGCTTTCATATTCCTAATCAACCTATTATGCTAATTCAAACGACCAAACCATTAAAATCAATCACGGTCATCTCAAGCCATAAAGCTATTCGTTTATTGAAAAATGGATGTCAAGCTTTCTTAGCTCATGTCACAGATTTAAACAAAAATACGCCGGTTTTGAGCGATATTTCTATTGTTAATAAATTTCCGACGATTCCCCAAGAACTTCCCGGCCTACCCCCAGGCGTGAAAATTGAATTTTGTATCGACCTTGAACTCCGTACAAAACCTATTTCCAAAGCCCCATATCGAATGGCTCTATTCAACTTCGTGGAGTTAAAGACCCAACCGCAGGAATTGTTAGACATCGGCTTTATTCGTCCTAGTACTTCTCCTTGGGGTGCTCTGCTCTATTCGTGAAAAAAGAAAGATGGGGTATGCGACTTTGTATTGATTATCGGGAGTTGAATCATGTCACCATCAAAAATAGTATCCATTGCCACGTATTGATGACCTGTTTGACCCGGTTCAAGGAGCCAAATTCTTTTCAAAGATTGATCTTCGTTCCTGATATCACCAATTGAAGATTAGAACCACGACATTCCAAAGACGGCTTCGTAACTCCGAGACGGGCATTATGAATTCCTAATCATGTCCTTTGGATTGACTAATGCTCCCGCCGCCTTCATGGATATGATGAACCGAGTATTCAAGGAATATTTAGATCACTTTGTGGTCGTCTTTATTGATGACATCCTTATTTATTCCAAAAGCCGTGAAGATCATGAAAGCAACACTTGAGGTCGACACTCCAAAAGCTTCGTGAATATAAGCTTTATGCCAGTTGAAGAAATCGCGAGTTCGGGCTTCAAGAAGTAGCATTCCTTGGCACGTGGTATCAAGTCATGGAATATCTGTTGACCCGTGAAAGATTGAAGCTATTCAAAGTCGGGAACAACCTAAATCGATGGATCAAAGACGCGTAGCTTTCTCGGTTTAATTTGGTTATTATCGGAGATTCGTGGAAGGATTTTCTCGAATCGCTACTCCATCGACTCAAATTGACTCGAAAGAGATCTGAAAGTTCTTGGTTGGAGCGAAGAATGTGAGAAGAGTTTTCAAGAACTCGAGAAGAGACTTATTTCAAAGACTGCTCGACAATACCATTTGGCTCGGAGGGATTTGTCATCTACAAGGTGATGCTTCGAGCAAAGGGTTGGGATGTGTTCTTATGCAACATGGAAAAGTTATAGCTTATGCCTCATGACAACTCAAAGAATATGAGAGGAATTATCCTACTAATGATCCGGGTTAGCAAAGTTGTTAATCTTCTTGGCTTAAAATTTGGAGGCATTACTTGTATGGGGAGAAAGTGGAGATCTTTACTGGATCATAAAAGCCTCAAATATTTCTTCACTCAAAAGGAACTCAACACGCGACAACGACGTTGGCTTGAACTGCTGAAAGATTATGATCATACCATCCAATACCATCCTCGAAAAGCGAACGTAGTGGCGATGCGTTGAGTAGAAGATCGTATGCAAGTACGAAGAGTGCGTTATTATGTCAACAATAAAGGCCCATTTTGTGTGACTTGCAAAGGATGGAGATAGAGTTAAAGACTCTGGGGACGCATGTGATGATAGCAAATATACGAGTAGAACCGACTTTTAATCGATAAAGTTAAAGTCGCTTCAAGCTACGGACACTGGAGGTATGCGTATGAAAAAGAAAGTCAAGAGAGGTGCTATGCCGTAAGCAAGAATCGATGAAGAAGGAATACTTGAGTCAACTCCGCACTTTGTGTTTCTAACGACCTCGATTTAAAGTATAATATCATGATGGAGGCGCACAACACACCATTTGCAATCCATCTCGGGAGTACCAAAATGTATCATGATATTCGCCATACATTTTGGGTGGAGCAATATGAAGAGGAGATAAATACCGTTTATCTCAAGGTGTCTAACTTGTCAACGAGTTAAAGCGAGCATCAAGTACCAAAAGGTCCATCAGAACCACTTGAAATTCCGAATGGAAGTGGGAGCACATTACCATGGATTTCAAGCACGGGTCTTCCTAAGGTTTCTCAAGCGTTGATGCGATTTGGGTCATTGTTGATAGATTGACCAAGTCTCGCTTCATTTCTTACCGATACACTTGAACGTCTTGCTCGTATGTACATAAACGAGATTGTAAGATCGCATGGTATCCCAGATCCATAGTTTCGATCGAGACCCAAGATTCACTTCAAGATTTTGGGTTAGTTTGCAAAAAGCTATGGGCACGGACTTCACGATTTAGCTTTAAGCATATCATCCTCGCATCGGAGACGGACAGATGGAGAGGACTATTCAAACTCTTGAAGATCTATTAAGACTACGTGTTCTTGATTTCAAGGAGTTGGGACAAGTTTTTACCATTGGTGGAGTTTTCCTACAACAACAAGCTTATCAAGCAAGTATTGGCACGGCTCCATTCGAGCGTTGTATGGAAGAAAGTGTCGCTTCTCGATATCTTTGGGATGAGGTGGGTGAAGCAACGTTGTTGGGACCGGAGTTGATACGTATTATGACTACGGAAAAGATTCAAACGATCCGACAACGATATAAAACCTCACAAAATCGACAAAAGAGTTATCTTGATCTTCATCGAAAGGGACGTGGAATTCAATATAGGAGATCATGTGTTGTTAAAAGTTGCTCCATGGAAAGGAGTTACAAGATTTGGAAAGAGAGGAAACTTAATCCTCGATTCATCTATTCCATTTTAATCCTCGATCGAGTAGGAATCGTGGCCTATAGACTCGCTTTTCTGCCAAATATGTCTAGATGTTCATAACGCTTTTCACGTATCCATGTTACGTAAATATGTGAAAGACCCGAACCATATTATTGAGTTAGAACCCATTTAAATAGCGGAAGATTTGACGTATGAAGAGGTTCTGTTCAAATTTTGGATAAGAAGGAACATATTCTACGCTCCAAGGTTATACCTCAAGTCAAAGTTTTGTGGAGGAACCACGATGTTGAGGAAATGACTTGGGAGTTAGAATCAAAATGAAATCAAGGTATCCTTACCTCTTCGACATACCGTATCGCATTCTAATTTCGAGGGCTTAAATTTCATAAGAAGGGGAGGTTGTAAGACCCCAGCTTTTTATAAATAAAGATGAATTTTCTATAAATATTATTTTTGAATATTATGGAATAATTTGATATAATGTTATAGTTGTAGGTAATATTTATAAATTTTGCAAAGTATACAAGATGGTTATATTATATTCGATTGGTCAGGAATATTCGGTTTAGCAGGAATATTCGTGACAACTACTCAATCATTGGTGGACCCCACAATGTAATTATTATTTTGATTGAGAAAAAGACAAAATATTTTATTGAAATAACGGCGGAAGTTTTACTGGTTGATCTTGCTGAACTACTCTTCGGTAGTAAAAGTACGATGTACGTAGGTTGCATAAGTAGCACCAGTATTGATTATCGATCTTTATGTGAGAAGTCACTTTGGTTTGATTCCATTATTATTCGATTAATAATATGAATTATTATAATGATAATGACGTTTTGTTTTATTCAGTATTATTAACGTAATAAAATGTAAACATCTTTTATATAAAATGAATCTTTATTAAAGTTATTTTATAAATAAAATATATTATATTTTATTATGCGATAGTGTTTTTGCATAGTGTTTTTTGTATAAAGTGTTTGCATAGTAAAATGTTTTTATATAAATAGAATATATTATATTTTATTTAAAAGATTTTTCTTTAAACATGGACCGTTAGATTAAAGTAAATCAATCTGGACTGCTTCATGGATTAGATTACTATGCATTCCATTTTCCTATAAATGAAGCTCATTCCTTCATTATTTTCTTACTAATTCATTGAAACTACAGAGAGAATTATAGAGAGAAGGTATAGAGAAAGTTATAGAAAGAAGAAGAGTATTCTCGCTACTTCATTACTTCTATATTCAGGTTCTTTTACTGGTGAGGGTGTTATTCTTTCTTCTTGAAGAGAACTTCATTATTCCATTCACTATTATTCATTTGGAATAACTCCGTAAAAGTGGCATACCCTATACATAACTCAGTATCACGCGTATACCCTATACTTGGTGAAATCCTTATGTTATTCCATTTCTTATTATTCTGTTGGAATAACTTTTGTATCTGGTTTACCTATACTTGGTGACATTCTTCTATTATTACATTGGAATATCCTATCTCGTGTGTTTTACACCGATCCGTTCCATCTTTATTATTCTGTTGGAACATCCCAGCCGGTGTGAATTTCACCGACCGTTCCGTTATTATTATTCTCTTGGAATAACTCGCTTACATCTGCAATCTGCATGCGTGGTGATTTCTTTTGTTATTCCATTCTTTATTATACCCAGTTGGTTAAAACTTTGACTTCTATACTCCATGAAATTAGTAGAATATCCTTGATATTTGCGTTTCATCCAAAGATATCTTTTCACGGAAATATTCTTCCGATCATTCTTGAATTTTACTCTACTGTAAACAAAGATTATGTTGACAATTTGACGTTAATAATTCATGGATAAAATAATTCTTGAACTTGTTTTATTGAATTCTTATATCATTGTCATCATCCTCATGTTTATATTTTTAAAGTCATCTGTGGCTCTGTAGAAAGCGTGGATGGACTTGGTATGATTATGACCAGGGATCATTCGGTGTAATCATGACCAGTAATGTTACAAATGATGTGGTAAAATCCTCGAAAGGGTAGTAGTGCATTGATGGACGATTGTTGGCATGATCATGACCATTAATGAATACACAAACTATTCTTGCCCGTAGTGCGGTGAATAATTGTGGTCGCGATACTTAAAGAATATCCTCGGCCGTAGTGCGGGGTGATTCGATGATGTGGATTATTTATTAAAGTCGAGTCTCAAATATAACAATGATGAAAAACCTTTTAAAATCATAAAAGATAGTAGATTTTATTTTCTACTGACTCTTTTAATGGATTGCATATTCATTGCAGATTAAACCGGTTGTCTATTGTATTTTATCGGTTTAACATTGTTAAAGACTATTGATAATTTATTTTGCATTATCTTAGTCATAATATTTCTTCTTGGGCTAGTTGAGCTCACCCTTTCTTTCACTATTCTCTTGAAATGAGAATATAAATTTGGACTACGAGTCGGGAAAGCGAGTGATGGTCCTGAAGATAGCATTAGTAGTCCTCACTATTACGTGAAATAGTGTGATAATAATTATAATGAGGACTTTTTGTTTGAGTTTGTATAATATCTAGTAGATTTATATTTGTATTTAAACTCACGGTTTATGTCGTATTGTACACGCACAGCTTATGTTAATAAGTTGTATTTTAAATTACATACCATGTAAGTGGCGACCCAAGATGGGTGATGTATACCTAATTTTGGGGGCGCCACATTTTATCCTATAACATCAATCAATATACATCTGAATCAAATATTCATCTTTGCACTACTGAGCCAAAGATATTCATCGATTAGTCATGTTCATCTAAACACTGCTCATCTTTGCACTACTGACCAAAGATATTCTTCAAAATCATTCATCTGCCTTCTACAGTGCCAAAGATATTCAATAATATCATCATTTAAGATGAGGATGATGAAAAATATTTTTAAAGAAACGAATCCAAAATGAAACAAAATGACAAGGATTAAGGATTAAGGATTCAGACTTTGTTTTATCCATGTTCAAAAATACCTCAAAAATGATCATAGTGGTGTAAAATTCAAGAATGATCAAAACATGGATACAATCAAAGCTAGTATCCGAGAATAGATATTTTGACAAAAAGAAGAAATTTTATTTTTAAATTGAATAGTCAGATATCGTGAATAGTCAGAGTATCGTGAATAAGAACTCAAACACCAAAAGATAGAAATTCCATAAAAAAAAAATCTTCACGCTTAATAATAGTACTCGTGAATAAGAACTCGTGAATAAGAACTTCATGAATAGTAACTCGTGAATAATAACTCATGAATAGTAACCCCGACGTGAAAAAGTTCCAAATTTGATAAAAGTTCCAACCAATATTTCAAAGATAATGATATTGAAGAAATAATATCATTTGAGAAGAAAATAACATCCCTTTACCTCAAAAGATTAAGACTTCTAAATTTGGAATCTAAGGTATAGTCTTTGAAGGAACTTCAGACGTCATGAAAGAATACTCAAAGTATACTCAAAATACTCACAAGAATACGCCGATAATATAGAGAGAAACTTGATTTTACGTGTGATTTTCAATTCTAACCCAAGCACCTTATTTATAGGAAATTGCTTAGAACACCAAAGCGAAAAATTTAATAAAATATTAATATATATATTATAATTTCCTACGCACACTTTCTAAGATTCAAATTATCAGCCAAATAAATGCCCCCCCTCACAAAAATCAATAAAAACGTTTTTCTTAATAAAATTAATAAAAACTCCCAAAAATCAATTATTCAAGAATTTCAGAACATCAATAATTCATAATAAATAGCCCTTTCATCAGAAAATTTGAATCTCACGAGTTTTTATAGGAAATTCAATTCTCTACAACTTTGCAGAAGAAAGTTTTTCCAAATTCCAAATAGAAATTGACCAAAATCCACAAACGAAGGCGATTTTACAAAGTTATAATCGATTTCAAATCAATAAATGGGGTCCAATCGACATGTTTAACATGTTTTAAACATTTATTGCAACAAAAATACTTTTCCTCCTCGTATACTCATATATCCCATATTCGTTGTAAAAATATCACCATTATTATATTATTAAAATATAATAATATATTTAAATGAATTATTTTATCGAAAAAGATAAAATTTCAATTTTCAACAATTGTCACATTAAAATTTTCTCCATCTATATCCACATAAAATTAATATTTTCCTCATCATATGAATCAATAATTAATTATTCACAAATAATATTACGAATCACAATATTGATAACCGTGCGGTTCCTGGAGAAGAGGGCTTTCCAATAAAATTTCTTCTTACTTGGCGCCAAATTAGGTGACCAAACCTCTCCTGTATGTAACTTTTTAGACATTGCCAATAATGTTATCTAATAATATTATTCGGATAATATGAATTATTGTTTCGATAATAAAAATATTGTGTAATGACAATTATCAAAAACAATGAATATAAAATATCAACGCAACAATTATTAACTCAATAAAAAACGAATAAGAATTATCGTAACCATTATTGAGTAGTGCCTTCTTACGTAAGAATCAATAATTGGTGCAATACCGTGGTATCTTCTTGTGTTTTAACCCACCGGTATTTTAACAAGATAATTAGTGAATAACTACGTCCGTTATTTTTTTAACAACTTATATTTGTCGCTTTCTTCATCCAATCGCTTTCAGTTATGGGGCTTACACATGGTCTGCGCCGTCGTATTTAATATTCCCCAACAAAGACGAATATTCCACGACCAAACGAATATTCCCCAACAACAATGAATATTTTATAACCACTTGCTTATTTTGAAATATTTGCGTATTTTACCCCTAACTATCCACATTAATCACATCAACCCTTACTATTTCAAAATAATAAATAGAGGAAATTCCTTTTTATTTAAAAAATTTCGGGGTCTTACACTACGGGCCACAGATGACTTTAAAAAAAAATATAAACATGAGGATGATGACAATGATATAAGAATTCAATAAAACAAGTTCACAAATTAATTTATTCAGGAACTAATAACGTCCAAATTGTCAACATGATACTGCTTTGTAGAGTAAAATTCAAGAATGCTCAGAAGAATATTTTTATGAAAGATATTGGATGAAACGCAAATATCAAGGAAATTCCACTAATTTCATGGAGTATAGAAGTCAAAACTTTAACCAACTGAGTATAATAAAGAATGGAATAACAAAAGAAATCACCATGCATGCGGTGATTGCGATGTATGGTGTTATTCCAATGTAATAATAAAGAATGTGGAACCAGTCGGGAGAAATTAGCACCGACAGGATATTCCAACAGAATAATAAAGACGGAATAATAAATAATAGAACCAGGTCCCACAGAAACGCATGCATGAGACGATATATTTTGACAAAATAATAAAGATGGAATAATAAATAATGGAATCGGTCCCCACAGAACGCACGTATGTGATATTCCAACAGAATAATAAAGACGGAACCAGTCCCAAGGATATAACGTCTGATACATGATGTTCCAATGAATAATAACGAATAGAATAACAACAAATAAATCACCAAGTATAGGTAGTCTCACAGATACAAGTTATTCGATAGAATAATAAAGACCGGAATAATGAAGTTCTCTTCATGAATAAAAAAAAAATACCCTACCGTAAAAAAAAAACCTGAATATAAGAGTAGTTAAGTAGCGAGAATACTTTTCTTTCTCTCTACAGCTTTATCTCTGTAGAGTTTCAAAGAATTAAGTAAGAAATAATGAAGAATGAGCTTATTTATAGAAAAATAGAATGCATAGTAATTAGCTCATGAATCTGGTCCAGATTGATTTACTTTTAATCGGACGGTCCATATTTAAAGCAAAATCTTTTAAATAAAATATAATATATATTATATAATATATATATATATATATATATATACATATATTTCACCCACCATATATATATATAATATACACCCACCATCTATATATATATATATAATATCACTCCACCACTCTATCACTCTATCATAAACGGATGAAAACTCTCCACCAAATTCCATTATCACCCAAAAAGTATATCATCATATATAAATATATATATATAACAAATTATATAATATATATAATTTAACACATGTATATATATATATATACTATATACAACTTTCTCCCGACCATTTCATTTCCCTTTCCCCCACCCTAACTCTTCTTTCAAACGTGGGTCCCACTCTGGGCCCCACCTCTTATTATAACTTTCTATCGATTATTTTAAAAAATGGGTAAATGGGGGTCCATAAAATAAGCAAAACTGAGTGACTTCTCACGTAAGCATCGATAATCAATACTGCAGTTACTTCTTACGCGAACCACGCCATTCATCGTACTTTTACTATTGAGTAGTTCAACAGTATCAACGGTAAAACTTCTGCCGTTATTTTTATAAAAATATTTTTGTCGTTTTCTCAATCCGACAATAATTCTATTGTGGGGTCCACTAATAATTGCGTCGTTGTACGAATATTCCCTGCTAAAATGAATATTCTCCGACCAATCGAATATAATATAACAACTTGCATACTTTACAAAATTTATAAATACTACCCACAATTATAACATTATATTAAATTTATTCCATAATATTCAAAAATAATAATTATAGAAAATTCATTTTTATTCAAAAAGTTGGTGTCTTACAATTCATAAGTATCACAACCACAAATTATCCATGCACTACGAGCCAAGGATATTCGTGTATTCATCAATGGTCATGATCATGCCAACAACTGTCCATCAATGCACTACGGGCCAATGATGACTTTTACCACATCATTTGTAACATTACGATCATGATTACAACGAATAATCCCTGGTCATAATCATACCAAGTCCATCTATGCACTACAGGCCACAGATGACTTTCAAAAAAATATAAATATGAGGATGATGACAATGATATAAGAATTCAATAAAACAAGTTCAAGAATTAATTTATTGAGGAACTAATAACATCCAAATTGTCAACATGATACTTCTTTGTAGAGTAAAATTCAAGAATGCTCAGAAGAATATTTTCATGAAAAGATACTGGATAAAGCGCAAATATCAAGGATATTCCACTAATTTCATGGAGTATAGAAGTCAAAACTTTAACCAACCGAGTATAATAAAGAATGGAATAACAAAGAAATCACCATGCATGCAGTACTTGGCATGTATGTTATTCCAATGAATAATAAATAACGAACCAAGTCGAAGCGTAATACGCACCGGCGTGATATTCAAACATAATAATAAAGAAAGGAATAACAACGAAATCACCATGCATGCGGTGCTTGGCATGTATTGCAGTTATTCCAATGAGAATACTAAATAACGGAACCGTGTCGGGTGAAATTCACAATCGGGGATGTTCCAATGTAATAATAAAGACGGAACTAGGTTCGGCGTAAAGCACAGACAAAATATGTTGGAATAATAAAGACGGAACCAGGGTTTGGCGTAAACGCGAGCATGTGATATTCCAATGTAATAATAAAGAATGGAATACGTAAGAATTTCACCAAGTATAGGGTAGCTCACATTATCTGAGTTATTCCAAAAGAATAATAAAGATGGAATAACAGAAGTTCTCTTCATGAATACAAAAGAAATAATACCCCTTACCTTAGAAAGAAAGTACTGGATATAGGAGTAGTGAAGTAACATAACACTTTTCTTCTTTCTCTCTATAGTTTTATCTCTGTAGTTTCAAAGAATTAAGTAAGAAATAATGAAGGAATGAACTTATTTATAGAAGAATGGAATGAATAAGAACAATCCATGAACGGTCCAGATCAATTTACTTTAAACGGACGGTCCAGATAGGTTTATAATAAAATATAATATATTTTATTTATAATCTAATAAAACGAATAACTTTTAAAAAGATTTTAGTATGCAAACACTATCATAATAAAATATAATATATTCTAATTATTACTAATAAAATGTATAACTTTATAAAAGTATTCATTTTATATATAAAAGATTTACTATTATCCTAATAAAACGAATAACTTTATAAAAGTATTCGCTTTATATAAAAAGTTTTTACTTTTTATTACGTTAATAATACTAATAAAACAAAACTTCATCATCATTAATATTATTCACACCATTAATCGACCAGGTCGTTCCTAGGAAAGAGGGGGCTTTCCAATAAGGATTTCTCCTTATTGGCGCCAGCAATTAGTGACCAAAACTCTCATTGGCGTAACTTCAGACATCGTTAATAATGCAAATAATAATATTAACAACTTCGTCATCTCAATTATTGATTTAATAACATATAAAATATCGACAATAATTGAATCAAACCGAGTGACTTCTCACATAAGCATTAATAATCAATACTGCAAAGCTATTATGCAACCACGCCAGATTCTCGTTGTGACGCCCCAAAATTAGGTATACATCACCCATCTTGGGTCGCCACTTACATGGTACGTAAATTTAAATACAACTTATTAACATAATCAGAGTGTAATAATACGACATAAATCGTGAGTTTAAATACAAATATCGCTCTACTAGATATTATACAAACTCAAACAAAAAGTCCTCATTACAATTATTATCACACTATTTCACGTAATAGTGAGGACTACTAATCTTATCTTCTTCGGACCATCACTCGCTTCCCAGACTCGTCCCCAAATTTATATATTCTCATTTCACAAGAGAAACAAAGAAAGAAAGGGTGAGCTCAACTAGCCCAAGAAGAAATATTATGACTAAGATAATGCGAATAAATTATCATTAGCCTTCAACAATGTTAAACCGATAAAATACAATAGACAACCCGGTTTAATCTGCAATGGAATAAGCAATCCATTAAAAAGTCAAGTAGAAAATAAAATCTACTATCTTTTATGATTTTAAAAGGTTTTTCATCATCAATTATAAATTTAGACTCGACTTTAATAAATAATCCACATCATCGAATCACCCCTGCACTACGGCCCGAGGATATTCTTTAGTATCACGACCACAATTATTCTGCTACGGGCGAAGAATAGTTGTGTATTCATTAATGGTCATGATCATGCCAACAACTCGTCCATCAATGCACTACGACCACCATTGAGGATTTTTACCACATCATTTGTAACATTACGGTCATGATTACAATCGAATAATCCCTCAGTCATAATCATACCAAGTCCATCCATGCTCTACGTGCCATGTATGACTTTAAAAAAATATAAACATGAGGATGATGACAATGATATAAGAATTCAATAAAACAAGTTCAAGAATTATTTTATCCGTGATTTATTAACGTCCAAATTGTCAACATGATACTACTTTGTAGAGAAAATTCAAGAATGATCGTAAAAATATTTCCATGAAAAGATCTTTGGATGAAATGCAAATATCAAGGATATTCTACTAATTTCATGGAGTATAGAAGTCAAAGTTTTAACCAACCGGGTATAATAAAGAATGGAATAACAAAAGAAATCACCATGCATGCGGTATTTGATGTGGCAGAGTTATTCCAATGTAATAATAATAACGGAACCGTGTCGTGTGAAATTCACAATCGATGTGATGTTCCAACCAGTAATAATAAAGATTTTAACTGATCCTGTAAAACACATGATAGGATATTCCAACAGAATGATAAAGATTTTAACCAGTCCTGTAAAAAACACACGCATGTGATGTTCCAATGTATAATAATAAAGATTTTAACCAGTCCTGTAAAACACACGAGCATGTGATGTTCCAATGTAATAATAGAAGAATGTCACCAAGTATAGGGTAAAATCATGCGTATACAAAAGTTATTCCAATGTAATAAATAAGAATGGAATAACATAAGATTTCACCAAGTATAGGATATCGCCATATACGAGGTTATGTATAGGGTATATCACTTTTACGAGTTATTCCAATGTAATAATAAAGTGAATGGAATAATGTAAGTTCTCTTCAAGAAGAAAGAATAACAACACCCTTACCGTAAAAAAAACCGAATATAGAAGTAATGAAGTAGCAGCGAATACTTTCTTCTTTCTATAACTTTCTCTATAAACTTCTCTCTATAATTTCTCTCTCTTTCAATTGAATGAATTAAAGAAAATAATGAAGGAATGAGCTTTCATTTATAGAAAATGGAATGCATAAGAATTAATCCATGAACTGCAGTCTAGATTGATTTACTTTAATCGGACGGTCCATATTTAAAGAAAAATCTTTTAAATTAAATATAATATATTCTATTTATATAAAAACATTTTACTATGCAAACACTATTTGCAATACTATGCAAAAATAAAATATAATATATTCTATTTATAGAATAACTTTAATAAAGTATTCTATTTTATATAAAAAGATGTTTCAATAAAACAAAACGTCATTATCGCTATAATAATTCATATTATTAATCGTGATAATGGAATCTAACCGAGTGACTTCTCACATAAGCATCAATAATCAATACCGTACAGCTTCTTACGCAACCCATACGACATCGCATTTTTACTACCGAAAGTAGTTCAACAAGAACTACTCAGTAAAACTTCCGCCGTTATTTCAATAAAATATTTTTGTCTTTTTCTCAATCCGACAATAATTACATTGTGGGGTCCACCAATGATTAAGCCATTGTACGAAATATTCCTTCTTTACTAAACCGAATATTCTCCCACCAATCGAATATAATATAACCACTGCATACTTTGCAAAATTTATAAATATTACCCACAACTATAACATTATATCAAATTATTCCATAATATTCAAAAATAATATTTATAGAAAATTCATCTTTATTTATTAAAAGTCGGGTCTTACAACCTCCCTTCTTATGAAATTTCGCCCTCGAAATTAGGGTATGCGTACTGGTATGTCAAGAGGTAAGGATACCTTGATTTCATTTCGATTCTAACTCCCAAGTCATTTCCTCAACATCGTGGTTCCTCCACAAAACTTTGACTTGAGGTATAACCTTGGAGCGTAGAATATGTTCCTTCTTATCCAAAATTTGAACAGAACCTCTTCATACGTCAAATCTTCCGCTATTTCGTCCGGTTCTAACTCAATAATATGGTTCGGTCTTTCACATATTTACGTAATATGGATATGTGAAAACGTTATGAACACGAGACATATTCACAGCGGTAAAAGCGAGTCTATAGCCACGCTTCTACTCGATCGAGGATTAAAATGGACCGATGAATCGAGGATTAAGTTTCCTCTCTTTTCCAAATCTTGTAACTCCTTTCCATGGAGCAACTTTTAACAACACACGATCTCCTATATCAAATTCCACGTCCTTTCGATGAAGATCAAGATAACTCTTTTGTCGATTTTGTGAGGTTTTTATACGTTGTCGGATCGTTTGAATCTTTTCCGTAGTCATACGTACCAACTCCGGTCCCAACAACGCTTGCTTCACCCACCTCATCCCAAAGATACTGGAGAACGACACTTTCTTCCGTCTAACGCTTGAATGGAGCCACGCCAATACTTGCTTGATAACTGTTGTTGTAGGAAAACTCCACCAATGGTAAGAACTTGTCCCAACTCCTTGAAATCAAGAACACAGTAGTCTTAATAGATCTTCAAGAGTTTGAATAGTCCTCCGATCGTCCGTCCGTCTCGAGGATGATATCGCCGAAACTAAATCGTAAGTCTGCGCCCATAGCTTTTTGCAAACTAACCCAAAATCGTGAAGTGAATCTTGGGTCTCGATCGAAAACTATGGATACCGGCGATACCATGCGCCTTACAATCTCGCTTATGTACATACTGAAAGCAAGACGTTCAAGTGTATAAGTTTCTCAGACGGTAAGAAATGAGCGGTCTTGGTCAATCTATCAACAATGACCCAAATCGCATCAATGCCTTGAGAAACCTTAGGAAGACCGTGAATCGAAATCCATGGTAATGTGCTCCCACTTCCATTCTGGAATTTCAAGTGGTTGCAATGGACCTTTTGGTACTTGATGCTCCTTTTTAACTCGCTGACAAGTTAGACACCTTGAGATAAACAAATATTATCTCTCTTCATATATGCTTCCACCAAAATGTATGACGAATATCACGATACATTTTGGTACTCCTGTGATGGATTGCAAATGGTGTGTCAGCGCGCCCATCATGATATTATACTTTAAATCGTGGTCGTTAGAACACAAAGTCCGGAGTTGACTCAAGTATTCCTTCTTCATCGATTCTTGCTTCCGTAGATAAGACCTCTTGCACTTTCTTTTTCATACGCATCGCCTCCAGTGTCAGAGCTTGAAAGCGATTTTAACTTTATCGATTAAAGTCTCTGGTTCTACTCAGATATTTGCTATCATCACGCGTCCCTCGAGTCTTTAACTCTATCTCCATCCTTTGCAAGTCACACAAAATGGGCCTTTGTGGTGACAATAACGCACTCAGTATTTGCATACGATCTTCTACTCAATGCATCGCCTACCACGCTCGCTTTTTCCAGATGGTATTGGATGGTATGATCATAATCTTTCAATGAGTTCAAGCCAACGTCGTTGTCGCGTGTTGAGTTCCTTTTGAGTGAAGAAATATTTGAGGCTTTTATGATCCGTAAAGATCTCCACTTTCTCCCATACAAGTAATGCCTCCAAATTTTAAGTGCAAAGATAACAAATGGCTAACTCCGGATCACGAGTAGGATAATTCCTCTCATATTCTTTGAGTTGTCATGAGGCATAAAGCTATAACTTTTCCATGTTGCATAAGAACACATCCCAACCCTTTGCTCGAAGCATCACCAGAGATGACAAATCCTCCGAGCCAAATGGTATTGTCGTAACAGTCTTTGAAATAAGTCTCTTCTTGAGTTCTTGAAAACTCTTCTCACATTCTTCGCCCCAACCGAACTTTGTATCTTTTCGAGTCACCGAATCGATGGAGTAGCGATTCGAGAAAATCCTTCCACGAATCTCCGATAATAACCAAATAAACCGAGAAAGCTACGACTTTTGGCCATCGATTTAGGTTGTTCCCACTTTGAATAGCTTCAATCTTTCTTGGTCAACAGATATTCCACGACTTGATACCACGCGCCCAAGGAATGCTACTTTCTTCAAGCCGTAACTCGCATTTCTTCAACTCGCATAAAGCTTATATTCACGAAGCTTTTGGAGTGTCGACCTCAAGTGTTGCTTACATCTTCACTTTTGGAATAAATAAGGATGTCATCAATAAAGACGACCACAAAGTGATCTAAATATTCCTCAATACTCGGTTCATCATATCCATGAAGCGTGAGAGCATTAGTCAATCCAAAGGACATGACTAGAATTCATAATGCCCGTCTCGAGTTCTCCGAAAGCCGCTTTTGGAATGTCACGGTTCTAATCTTCAATTGGTGATATCCTAACGAAGATCAATCTTTGAAAAGAATTTGGCTCTCTTACGAATCGGGTCAAACAGTCATCAATACGTGGCAATGGATACCTATTTTGATGGTGACATGATTCAACTCCCGATAATCAATACAAAGTCGCATACTTCCATCTTTCTTCTTCACGAATAGTAACAGAGCACCCCAAGGAGAAGTACTAGGATCTAATAAAGCCAATGTCTAACAATTCCTCGCAGCTTGGGTCTTTAACTCCTGAAGTTCAATAGAGCCATTCGACATGGGCTTTGGAAATAGGTTTTGTCTGGGTTCAAGGTCGATACAAAATTCAATTTCACGCCTGGGTAGGCCGTAGAAGTTCTTCGAGAATACGTCGGAAATTTATTAACAATAGAAATATCGCTCAAAACCGACGTATTTTTGTTTAAATTTGTGACATGAAGCTAAGAAAGCTTGACATCCATTTTTCAATAAACGAATAGCTTTTATGGCTTGAGATGACCGTGATTGATTTTAATGGTTTGGTCGTTTGAATTCGCATAATAGGTTGATTAGGAATATGAAAGCTAACAACCTTACGAAAAACAATCAATTTTTGCATGATAAGTAGTTAACCAATCAATCCTTTAGAATCACGCCAAATGCAAGTATTTTTAATGAAATAAGATCGACAATTAATGTGAGGGTACCGATTTGAACCAAACAAGACTTATAAACAAAGGATGTAATGAAGGTTTCTCCCAACCGAGTTTCCACAGATAAGTCAAAGTCTAATTTCTCCTGAGTCAAATTTAATCGATGAACGCAAGTAGGAGAAATAAAAGAATGGGTAGAACCAGTTATCAAATAAAGTGTAGACTTCATTAGAGTTTATGATAAGCTTACCCGTGATGACCTCATTCGGGTTCCTTGCTTCTCCGGAGGTCACAACAAACGCCTCCTCAGACTAAATTCTAGGCTTTGACTTTTTCGACTACTTTGGTGCCTCCATCCTAGTTGAATTTGTCTTCTAGAAACGACAAAATCGAGCTAAGTGACCTTCTCTTCCACAATTATAACATGCTTTGGACTAGCACGGCACATTCGAATCGATGTGTCCTCTTCTCCGCATTTGAAGCATATGATAGGTGGTCTTTCTCCTTCCTTAACAACGGTCTTTGGTCGACGTCTTTCCATCATTGTTGAATCTCCGCTTTCTTGAAATGTCCATTTTTATTGTTTTGGCCCGATTACCACCAAGTGGTTACCATATCCGCCCGTTGATTCCTCCACGCTTGTTGTCACCGCTCGATGACTACTCTCACCGGTATTATAACTTTGCCGTACCGCTTCTTTTTAGTTAAGGTTGACTCGTTATCGCGCTTCCACTAATCGAGCCCTATTTACAACATCTCGAATACAAACACGCTTTATGAGAAATAAGATGTCGACGATCTCCGACTTCAAACCTCTTAAAAACATTCGCGCCATTCTCTCTTCATTATCCACCAAGTGGGACGAACCGTGATAACTCCGCAAATTTTGCCTCGTATCATGACACTCATCATATTGTTTTGTTCCAACTTGATAAACTCCACCTCCTTCATGTGGGCGAATACTTTCGGAAAGTATTTGTCGTTGAATGCCTCCTCCTCGAACTTCTCCCAAGATATCTTCAAGACAAAGAAGTTGAGTACGCTTCTACCGATTCCCACCAAGAATCGCCTCTCAAGCAACATAAAAAGGCGTGAGGAACCTTTTGCTCCTCGAGCATCCCAAGACATCAAATATCTTGGTAATCTGCTTTATCCATGCTTCCGCCTGTAGTGGTTTTGCTTTCCCTTAAACTCCGGTGGTCCCAGCTCCTCGAATTGTTTAATGCGGTGACCTCGAGAGTTTTCCGTATTTCCACCTACGTTTTGGGCAGAGTCGCCTCTACTCATTGTTGCATATAAATTGCATAAAGCCTCCGAACATTTGATCATTCATCATTTGGTCAAGTTGTTGTTTATATGAGGATTGTCGCCTTCTCGATGCACATTATCCTCGATTATTGATATGTGGTGAATCAACGATCGCTCATGTGCTCCATTGCTATTCTCAACATTCTCGATGTCATTTTCAGATATCGCCACAAAACAAAAAATAATTGACATGAAACAATTATCTTTATATTCGGCATTTCACCAATAAAATAAAGACATAAATTTAGGTAGGTCATACTAATGAAAGGTATTCCCCGCTCTCCCCTCCTAGTACTTTTCTCACATCTTAGCCAGGATCATATCCCTTAGCTCGATACTATTGTGGCGCGACGCCCCAAAATTAGGTATACATCACCCATCTTGGGTCGCCACTTACATGGTACGTGTAAATTAAATACAACTTATTAACATAACTCAGAAGTATACAATACGACATAAATCGTGAGTTTAAATACAAATATCGCCTACTAGATATTATACAAACTCAAACAAAAAGTCCTCATTACAATTATTATCACACTATTTCACGTAATAGTGAGGACTACTAATGCTATCTTCGGACCATCACTGCGTTTCCGACTCGTCTCAAATATATTCTCATTTCTGAAGAGAACGAAGAAAGAAAGGGTGAGCTCAACTAGCCCAAGAAGAAATATTATGACTAAGATAATGCGTAATAAATTATCATTAGCCTTCAACAAAGGTTAAACCGATAAAATACAATGTATAAACCAGCTTAATCTGCAATGGAATAAGCAATCCATTAAAAAGTCAAGTAGAAAATAAAATCTACTATCTTTTATGATTTTAAAAGGTTTTTCATCATCATTATAAATTTGAGACTCACTTTTAATAAATAATCCACATCATCGAATCACCCCGCACTACTACTACCAAGGATATTCTTTAAGATCACGACCACAATTATTCCCGCACTACGGCCAAGAATAGTTGTGTATTCATTAATGGTCATGATCATGCCAACAACCGTCCATCAATGCACTACGACCACCACGAGGATTTTTACCACATCATTTGTAACATTACTGGCACGATTACAATCGAATAATCCTCGGTCATAATCATACCAAGTCCATCCATGCTCTACAGAAAGCCATTTGACTTTAAAAAAATATAAACATGAGGATGATGACAATGATATAAGAATTCAATAAAACAAGTTCAAGAATTATTTTATCCGTGATTTATTAACGTCCAAATTGTCAACACGATACTACTTTGTAGAGAAAAATTCAAGAATGATCGTAAAAATATTTCCATGAAAGATATCGGATGAAATGCAAATATCAAGGATATTCTACTAATTTCATGGAGTATAAGTCAAAGTTTTAACCAACCGGGTATAATAAAGAATGGAATAACAAAAGAAATCACCACGCATGCAGATTGCAGATGTATGTGTTATTCCAACAGAATAATAATAACGGAACCTGTGTCGTGAAATTCACACCCGATGTGATGTTCCAACAGTAATAATAAAGATTTTAACCAGATCCGGTAAAACACACAGATAGGATATTCCAACAGAATGATAAAGATTTTAACCAGTCCCAGTAAAACACACGAGCATGGATGTTCCAACAGTATAATAATAAAGATTTTAACCAGTCCTGTAAAAAACACATGCATGTGATGTTCCAATGTAATAATAGAAGAATGTCACCAAGTATAGGGTAAATCATGTACACAAAGTTATTCCAATGTAATAAATAAGAATGGAATAACATAAGATTTCACCAAGTATAGGATATCCGCATACAAAAGTTATGATAGGGTATATCACTTTTACAAAGTTATTCCAATGTAATAATAAAGAATGGAATAATGTAAGTTCTCTTCAAGAAGAAAGAATAACACCCCTTACTGTAAAAGAACCTAATATGTAAGTAATGAAGTAGCGAGTATCTCTTTCTTCTTTCTATAACTTTCTCTCTATAAACCTTCTCTCTATAATTTCTCTCTCAGAGTTTCAAAATGAATTCGTAAGAAAATAATGAAGGAATGAGCTTCTATTTATAGGAAAATGGAATGCATAAGAATTAATCCATGAACTAGCCTACAGATTGATTTACTTTAATCGACTATCCATATTTAAAGAAAAATCTTTTAAATTAAATATAATATATTCTATTTATATAAAAACATTTTACTACGCAAACACTATGCAATACTATGCAAAATAAAATATAATATATTCTATTTATGTAATAACTTTAATAAAGTATTCTATTTTATATAAAAAGATGTTTCAATAAAAAATAAAACGTCATTATCGCTATAATAATTCATATTATTAATCGAATAATAATGGAATCTAATCGAATGACTTCTCACATAAGCGTCATTAATAATCAATACCGTAAGGCTACTACGCAACCACACGACATCGCATTGCATTTTACTACCGAGTAGTTCAACAAGAACTACTTGTGAAAACTTCCGCCAGTATTTCAATAAAATATTTTTGTCTTTTTCTCAATCCGACAATAATTTCATTGTGGGGTCCACCAATGATTAAGCCGTTGTACGAATATTCCTCGCTAAACCGAATATTCTCCCACCAATCGAATATAATATAACCACTGCATACTTTGCAAAAAATTTATAAATATTACCCACAACTATAACATTATATCAAATTATTCCATAATATTCAAAAATAATATTTATAGAAAATTCATCTTTATTTATTAAAAGCTGGGGTCTTACAACTGTACTTTTATTATCGAGTAGTTCAACAGTATCAACGGTAAAACTTCCGTCGTTATTTTCAATAAAATATTTTTATCGTTTTCTCAATCTGACAATAATTTCGTTGTGAGGTCCACCAATGATTGTGCCGTCGTACGAATATTGCCCGACCAATCGAATATTATAAATAACTTGCGTATTTTACAAAATTTCTAAATATTACCCACAACTATAACATTATATCAAATTCATTCCATAATATTTAAAAATGTTAATTATAAAAAATTCATCTTTATTCATAAAAGTTGGGGTCTTACATATTGTTGTTCGAAAATTCTTTGTTTTTATTCAAAAAGAAATTCTATTTAAAAAATTATTTTAAGAGTATATTTTAATTTAATATTTACTTTTATATAATAAATGTTTAGCTCAAGGTGAACTCAAAGGATTTACAAAAAAGGAAGAAGGGATAAGTTGTATCAATTTTGTTTGCTTCGCAAAGATTTTCATTTTACACGTGTTAGAATCTCAAAGCGACAGACTACACTCTGTCAGCACTTTCAATGACCTCATATTTAACATTTTTGAACCTTATCCTTTATTTGACTATTTTGCCCCTTCCTCTTTTTTGATATATTATTTTTTTTGAGCCATCTTTTTGTATTAAGACACATTTGAAATTGACAATTATTCCCCCTATATATTACGAAAAATTTATACAAAATTATAATTACGAAATTTATCAATATAATGATATCGAAAAGAATTATAGGAAGACCTTTTTATTTAATATACATATATATATATATATTATGATAAATTTATTTCAAATTGACAATATTCCCTCGCTATATATATATATTGCGATAATTTATCTTACGCAGAATTATAATTACGAAAATTTATCAATATATGATATTGAAAATAATTATAAAAGATATCACTTAATACATATCTATCTAAAAAAAGTATTATTAATATTTATTTATATAATTAATAATTAAAAAATCGACATTAACATTTATAATATATATCATTATGGTAAGAAAATAGTATTTAAGTATGTATAGAAAAAAGGCCATGAATTTGTGATATACTCACGATAATTATGTTGAAAACTTGAAAAGTAAGAAGCAAGAAAATATTAACCATCAGTTTTAACTTTTGATGAGGAACCTTATCCTTTTTGGCGGTGCTACTTTTTCACCTTCCGTACCAAACATCTAATCTTACAGTTTTTATTTGTATCAAAAGTCAATAGTTTTTCTATATTTTCTTCTCATCATAATTCCTTTTGGTTGGACCCCTTAGCTCGAGTAAAAATTCATCTGATTAATAAAATAACGTTGTATTGATTAATTTATTAAAATTAATTATTTTCGAAATAAATATATTGTCATATATATCTCTGTGACAATTTTAGAGTATTTTTAATCATTTTGAGATACTCAAATAAGTAAGTCGTATCAGAAAAATTATTTTCAACAATTTCTTTAATCTTGATCATCAAATCTGCAATCTCATTCTGTCTCTTCAAAACATTTATGAAAGGCTAAAAATATTTATTTTGCTTTATGAGTTTGATGCACAACTCATTGAATTTGAGAGACTGACGAAACACAAAATATAAAAATAATAAATAATATTTTTTAAATTGTCACGTAAATCAACAAACTTTAATTTAAATTAAATGTGGTATGGTGTCTCTAAGAGTTGTTTCCTATTTTTTTATTACTTAAATGATAAAAGTTTATACGAATTTTATTTATAGATAATTCTACCATACATGTAGTTTATATATTTATGATTTAATGAATGAGAATCTACCTTAGTATTATTCCTCAATTTTACCATATAAATAATATGGTATTTTAATAAATGTTGATGCGTAAAAATAATAATCATATTCCACGTAGTAATAAAATTTCCTGAAAATAAAATTCATGAACCGATGTATTAAGTTTTGTTTTTCATAGTTTTAAAGAAGAAGACAAATTACACCGCTCTTCCTTCTTTTAATAAATATATGAAATGACGTTATACAAGCAAAATGACTTAAACCTCCTTTTATATTATGAATTTGTATAGATTTTTTTATTTTGTTTAAAATAAAACTTAATCTCATGCTTCAAATTAAGATAATTATGATCCCTTAAGTAAAAATATTCTTAGGAAAGAAAAATCGTATATAAGGGTAATTTAGTCCATTAAAAAATAATGTGATTCTTATTTAAGGAAAAAGATGCGATTGCCAGTAGTAGTCTGTATGTATGTATATATATATATATATATATATATATATATATATATATATATATATATAGGCTGTTTGTTGAGACCCGGCGTTGTTAAACAGAATCTTCCCGTCTCAATTTCATTTTTACTTCTGTCTTTCTCCAATTTTTTCATCCCTCACCTTTTTTACTCTTTTTCTCTTTCCCTATTTATATATATCTATACACCATAGATCTTCACTGTTTGAGCTTTTCTATGATTCGAAGTTCGGATTGTAACCGATCCAAGATCTGAAAGGGATAAAAATTGCAAGAGTTTTTGAACGATCCCAAAAATGGTTTTAAATCCGCATGAACTGAGCTTAAATATTAAACCAACTTATGTTCCCAGAACAATCAGCGAATTTCTGGGAGAAGTGTCGATGATCCGTAACGTATCGGAGAAGTTATTGAAGCTGGATAATTTCATTAAGAGATTAGAAGATGAAATGAGAAAGATCGATGCTTTTAAACGCGAGCTTCCCCTTAGCGTGGTTCTGATCAACGATGGTTCGTTTTTTTTTAATTTTATTTAAAATTTAATTTGACCATTTCTTATCTGAGCTGGGTTTTACGTTTTTAGATGAATTCATTTGTGTATAGATAGATATTTGTTGATAAAATTTCAATTTGGTGGGTGATGGGTTGTTGATTTTATATGATTTTTAATTTTTGATTACTGGGTGTTTTTTGTTTTGCGTGAATTTGACTATACTTTGAGATGGGGTTTTGATCGTTTGATGATTTTGAGATGTTTGTTTTTTGGTTTCAAAGTAAATATAATATTCTGGAGATGGGTTTTTGGGTTTGGTTTACTTTTATAGATATAGCTATTTTATTTGTTGACTTGTGATGTTTTTGTTTCTTGCAGCAATTGTTGCCTTGAAGGAGGAACTAATTCAGTGTAGGAAAACAAATGTTGAACCAGTATTTGAAGAGTTCATACCATTAAAGAAGAGTTGCGATGAAGCTGAAAAGGATGAGGTTAGGAAGGAAATGGAGAGGAGAGATAAGAAGAATTGGATGAGCTCTGTGCAGCTCTGGAACAATACGGATAATCAAAGTACTGAATCCAATTACAATAGGAAATCAAATTCACTACTAAAAATTAACAAGGTATATTACATAAAATGGTAATATTTTTTAATCTGAATTTCATCTTCCTTATGTCTAGATATGACTGATAGATTCTTATGTTTTGGTGATAGAAATCTGAGCAGGAAAATGGTGCAATGACTCAAGATTTAATTCAATCCTGTAAAATTAGGACAGAAGGAAGGGCATTCATACCATTTAAGGGATACTCCGCTTTTCCGGTGGAGGAAGCAATGAAAGAGGATAAGGAGGAAGAATTACCAGTTGCTGGGCTCTCGCTTCTCACTCCCGGAATTAGTAGGCCAAGGGAAGAATTGGGGTCTAGTGTAACCAGTAGTAGCAAAGCAGTTTCTTCTTCTAGTCCTAATGTTCAATCCGATATACGGATTAACCCCCAGTCATCACAGCAGCAGGCTGCTAGGAAACAAAGACGATGCTGGTCGCCAGAGTTGCATAGACGCTTTGTATGTGCCCTACAACAACTTGGAGGTTCACAAGGTTAGAACTCAAAATTGAAGATTAAGGTTAAGATTGAATTTTAGTAGAGAACTTGTTAATTTTTTTACCCACAAGGAAAACTTTGAAAGCAGATTTAAGTAGAAATTAGGGAAAGAGTGAATTGATACAGTGAAATAATTTGGTGTACGAAGAGTCTTGAACTACAACTGAAATTCTCTATCCATTTGCCATCTAATTCTGGTTTTTGGGTTTAGGACCCTAACTCTATATGACTTGTCCATGTTTGGAATTTCTTTTTATTGTGTTGGTTGTCAACTGTTCTGCCATAAAGTCAAAATTGGATTGAAAATGAAAGCTCTCTATTCTTCCTCGTTTTGTTTAACATGACCAAAATTTATCCAATATGTACAAGAAAATCAGTTGGAGTCCCATGGAAGAGAATAGAAACATAGAAAAACAACTTTATTATGAATAATGCTAGTTCTTTAAAATAAAGCTAATCGTTCTTTAGGTGTTTATAATAGAGATGGGTTCCTTAAAGTTTGAGACTTGAGTCGAGTTTTGGTATCATCATCCTTGATGCAATCAAAGTGATCTTTTCCATTCTTTTGCAGCAGCCACTCCTAAGCAGATTAGGGACCTTATGCAGGTTGACGGTCTTACTAATGATGAAGTGAAGAGTCATTTGCAAGTGGGTTTGAACTTTCATCCAATCCCATTTCTATTATTTGAACTTTTCCCATTTCATGATATGCTCAAGTCTAACTAGTTTTCTGTAATTCCAGAAATACCGACTTCATACTCGTAAATCCCCAGTTATTTCTACCGCCACCCCTGCAAATCAATCTGCACTTGTTTTGGGCCGCTTATGGATGCCCCAAGATAAGTCTGGTGAATTGTCAAAAAAGAGTCGTTCCCAGTCTAGTTCTCCTGAGGGTCCCCTCCAGTTAGCTGAAACCACAGGAGGGACTTGTACTACATGGGTTGATAGCATGGAAGATGAAGAAGATGAAAGATCAGAGAGCTATAGCGGGAAAAGTCGGGTTCACACTGTTGGAAAAGATGATGTGTAACCTATATCCACCATAAATTTTGCAGATATAAAGTATACACAAGGAGGGTTGATGGACTATAACAATACTACGTAGTTTATATAATGAAGGATGTTCACAGAGACTGAAAATTTTGCAGAATTAGTTTTGGATTCCGCTTGTCTTGAATTTAGTTTTTGTTTCAAGGTTTCTGTATAAAGAACTTCAGTTGAGGTCCATTTGTGCTAATAATAAGAATGGAGAAACATGATGAGTTTTACTGAATTTAGAGCATTCTATACACCTAATAATTTCTTTTGAGAGTTTTTGAGTTTTCTTTCCTTCATCTTTCTTGATAAGTTGGGGTTTAGAATTGGTTTGATTCTACCAAACACGCCCTTATTCTTCTAGCATGAATCTTGGTGGTGTAGGTTGAAATGTTGAATTGGTCTAGTGATTCTATTTCTTGAAGTTTTATTTTGAAGAAATGTGAGGTGAACTTTTCTCCACACCCCTCAGAAAAAATGATGCTTAAAAGACTGGTGAAGACCAAAAACTATCTCTATCCATCTATCTACCAGAAGGAAAGCCAAGCCCCATTCTGTTTTCTAGATATTCTGCTTGTCCATCTAACATTCTTTGCTGCCAAGTTTTTTGGGTTTCTTCTTCCTAAACTATTCACAATTTTTAGATAATGTCTTTTTATGTTTTATGCATGTGAAGAAGTCAGTCCATTCCCTTTCACGAATTGGGGCTGTTCTATTGAAATTAGTTTTATTTATATAGCAAAGAGTTACAATTGAAACGGGAGTTTTTGGTATACAAATGCAACATATTTTTGCAGACTATGCAAATGAATTGTCAATTGTACCCTTTAACATTGAGAGTAATATGTAAAGGGAAAATCAATATAAAAAAATGATTTTACTTTAAAATATTCAGAGGGTGTGGAGAAGTATGGTTTCCACACATCATTATTCTCTGTGTTTGTATATTTTGCTTTGAAATCATTAGTCAATGTCTTAGTTGAATATAATTAATTCATCTCCTGTGAGATTTTATCTGTTTAGGCCCTGCCCTGCCCTGCCCTGCCCTTTTGGAGTTGCTTTATGATAGTGTTATGCTTTTGTCGATAAGTTTAATCTCAACATCATTTAGTCATATTAGGGAGATAGATAGGTAGATTGTCTTATTTTGAAAGACAAGGGATTTGATATCATCCTGCCAAAACTAGAGGACTAGAGTTGCATGATTTTTTTAGTCAGCAGAATAAAATAAACGGTTGTTCGGGTAAAATATAATTAGCTTAAATTGCAGAATCATATAATAGGGGAGTCAACAGAAAGAAAGAGTGGTTCAAAAAGAGCCACCCTTAAACCCTTTTTTCCGGACTTTTAATTGGCTATTTCTATTAAGACTCTAAAATAAGCAAATAGTTAGTTACCGATTTATCTTGGATTCGATAAAAATTTGATTCGGTTTCATTTTAAAATATAAATGATTTAAATATGAGCAAATTTTAAAATTCGATAATTTACTTGAACCTCCTCAAATTATAATTTTCTATTGATACTCGTATCATATTAGTTCGAAAAATTCAAACTGCTTGAAATTCGATTCGAGATCGCTCTTTCATTTTGATAGCTTAAAACGAAACAATCAAACCTTATTTTATATTCGATAAATTTTATGAATCAAATCTGATTAACTCAATATTCGGCTCGACTCCAACCGGCCGTAATGGTAAGTTTATCCAATGTGCATGACAAAACAGTCTCTTTCACGAAGAAAATAATGGAGAAAAGAATCTTGCAGACAAGATTTCATGTGTGCCCACATTGATATGGCCTATCTTCTAAGAAATGGATTGAGGGGAACCCCTTAGCTTGTAATTACCTTTCATCATTAATTATTTATTGGTTTAGTAGACTACATCAAGTTTCCAATTTTAACAAAATGTTTTGTTTTTGGTAGTGGAGGAGATGGTGAATATAATATGTGAAGCAGCAGCTATGCCCATCGACTCCTCACATGACAGGTTAAATTAAAAACCTTGCCCAACACAAATTTCTAATGTTATATTTGGATTGAATGAATAAAATAAAGGATAAAACGAAATAATATTAAGATATTTTAAGTGTATATTTGGTTGTTGATGGTATTAATTGTCTATCCTTAAGTTATCATAATTACCACACTTGACTCATTCTCTATCTCATCTGTAACATTTTCTCATGAGGATTAATTTTGAAAAGATTGCATTTAATTCTCCTAAATTATATAAAACCACAAATAATTTTTAAAAAATAAAATCATTTAAAATGTCATATATTATGAGACGGAGGAAGTATAATGCTATTTATTATCTAGACAACTAATATTTTAATATAACAACTATTTAAAGAAAGTCGTTCCTTTCTTTACCATTATCTTGGCATCTTCTATAGGATTGATAAAAGACTCAAAAATTTATTCATAAAAGAAAAAGAAAAATAGAGAGTAAAAGATGGAGTAAGAACTGGCCCAATACAATGAAAAGATGGGCTGAAGGAAAGGAGATGTTACATATTGTTGGGCTGCTAACACGGCCATGCCTAGCAAATATTAGGTTAATGGCGGGTCGTATTAAACCTATTCTTGGAAGCTTGATCTCAAATTTTCCTTGTAATGAATTTATCCATTTATAATTTTCTAGTTATATATATATATATATATATATATATATATATATATATATATATATATATATATATATATATACATCAATCAAGTCATCTATACACTTTTATCTTACTACTTCACTTCGCTTTACCCCCTTAGCGACGGTTTGATTAAATACAACCGTCAGCCTCATAATACATATCGTTCTTGACGACAATGATATATAGCGTCGTTAAAAAGTATAGACGACGGTTGTATGATCAAACCATCGCTTAAAGGGAGTACACTGGTGAGTAAGATAAAAGATGACTGATCCGAATCATCTATATATATAGTCCCGGATCTTCTTAGCTCACCCCTTATCCAACTCACCCGAGCTCACCCCCTTTAGCGACGGATCCGTGACGGTTTGGTCATACAATCCATACTATCTATACTTTTTTTAGCGACGGATAACATATAACGTCGCTAAAAGTATAGATGACGATTGTATGTATTTAATCAAATCGTCATCAATCCGGTCCGTCATTAAAAAGGTTTGTTTTATGAATGGATAAAGCGTAAATTAAGATCCTGACTATATATATATATATATATATATATATATATATATATATATATATATATATATATATATATGTATACATGTATTACAGATTGAGTTATAGATGACATTTTTTTTTTGTATGGCGACGGTTCACCCGTCATTGTATCCTGAGAATAGCTATAATGACGGAACAACCGTCGCTATATATTTCAAAAAATCGTCATTATATCTCTTGTATCTTCTACATGTTTGTGTACATACATTTTTTCCATATATATATATATATTTATATTATATATATATACACAATTGTATGTACACTAGAAATTTATGACAACGAGTTTTTTTAGCTATAACGACGGTTCATCCGTCATCATGTAACGAAATAACTATGATTGACGGATGAAACTGCCATATAGAAAGCAAAAAAATCGCTCATAAATTTCATCAGATAATATATATGTATGTATATATATATATATATATATATATATATATATATATATATATATATATCATGAGCCTAGGAGGTTAATTAGTAGTCTGACTATGTATAAACTATGTGAGCAACGAAATGCCCTATTATAGCCTATAACAAGCATTTGGAGCTTCAATATTCTTATTATCCTCCGGATCTTAAAAACCCTTTATCCAACTCACTTCAATCACTCCCTTTAGCGACGGATCCGTGACGGTTTATCATACAACCGTCGTCTATACTTTTAACGATATTATATGATATATACAATCGCATACATAATGAAAGAATAATGACGGTTTTTGAAATTTATAATGACGGTTCAGCCATTCATTATCGTAATGATACGAATTTAAGCGTATGACATGAATAAAATCATTATACTTATCGCTAGAATATACAAATTTGTGTATATCTGAATAAATAATTATATATATATATATATATATATATATATAGAAAAAAGTAATTCAGATTTGAAATTAGTTACTGGTCAAAAGCCAACTTTAGATGAATCCAATTGTTGTACGCGCGACGCGATGGCCAACACTGACTGTTTACACTAAAATATTAGGGACAAGTGAGTGATTATTATTTATACAAGAATTGTGCAGATAGTTGGATCTTTTCCAATGTTAATTAAGACGTTATTTGCCACAATATATTTGTACTGAAAGATTACAAGAACATCACCTCTAATATCCATAAAGATTTTGGTTGACGTTAGAAAGTCTTTTTTAATTAGTACAATTTTGAGGGAAAATGATAATAATGAGGTCATGCTAATAAGTCATCAAAAGTCTTAATAAATTCAATACAATCCAACCCATGTGCCGATCGTGGACTTAATCCCATTTTCATTTTCTTTGTCAAGGACTTTTTCTTTTCTTTTTTTTGACAAAGTCTTTTGGAGAAAGAGAGCCACACATTTTGAGTCTGTATTACAAGGACATGTCAACATATCATTAAATTCCATTCAAATTGGATAGCAGAGTGTGGGTACGTACAATAATGGAAGAAATTAAACACAACCCATGCATTCTCTACAAGTTCAAGTTGTCACCTTTTATAACAAGACTTTGCTCAGACATTCTTAATTAGTTTTCAAAAAGAAATTATTAATAAAAGCTAGATATCTCAAACCCTTAGCCATGGCCGCCGGAACACCTAATAGTAGTATTTATTATTATGTTCTTGTGATCATGTTCTTTGCTTTTCCTTTTATGCAAAGGCTTGAATTTGTTAGTGGCACCACAAATGTAAGTTGCTTGGAGAGTGAGAAGACAAGTCTTTTACAGTTCAGGCAAGCTCTCATTGACGAATCTAATATCTTGTCGTCTTGGGTCGGAGACCACGACTGTTGTACGTGGTATGGAGTTGGTTGCAGCAGAGTGACAGGGAATGTCCTGAAACTCAATCTTACTAGTCCGTACGGAATTCATTGTTACTCGGGCTACAACACTAGTCATTGCTTGAAAGGAGAGATAAATATTTCTTTACAAAATTTGAAGTTTCTAACTTATCTGGACTTGAGCATGAATAATTTTTCAGGAATTCAAATTCCAGATTTCTTTGGCTCCCTAAAGAATTTGGAATATCTAGACCTTTCCTATTCAAATATTGCGGGTAAGGTTCCCCATTATTTTGGAAATTTGTCCAGGTTGCAGCACCTTGATCTCCGTTGGAATAAGCTTAGTGGTTCGATTCCAAGTGGGATTAGCAATCTTACCCAGCTTAGAAAGCTTGACCTCAGCCATAATTCACTTACCGGGAGCCTACCACCATCACTTGAAAGACTAACCTCGTTGAAAGAGTTTGACATCAGCTTCAATCAATTGAGTGGCGTATTCCCTGCATGGATCGGACAACTTTCAGAGCTAGAAAAGTTGGATCTGGTTGAAAATTCTTTGGCCGGTATTATATCAGAAAATGACTTGGTCAATCTCACGAGGTTAAGCGACTTGGGTTTGTCAAATGTCATTCTGAATTTCAGCTCTATATGGACTCCTCCTTTTCAACTCCAGTCGCTTTCGTTGTTTTCGTGCAAAGTGGGCTCCCAATTTCCCCAATGGTTGCGAAACCAAAGACAGATAGAATTTCTAATCATCTACGACGGACGCATATCAGATACCATCCCCAACTGGTTTCAGAGTTTATATTCTCGTCTCATCTTTTTGAATTTGTCTTATAACCAGATAAAAGGTAAATTACTGTCTATTCCTTCAAATTTGATGTACTTGGATCTCTCCAACAACTTACTCTCAGGTAAAATAATACTCTGTTCCTTCAAATTTGTTGGTATTAAGTCTCTCCAACAACTTATTCTCTGGATTAGTGGTTGCTAATAATGATACTACTATCGAAATATGGAGTTTGGTACGCATTTCTCTTTCAGATAATAGGTTGGTTGGTGGCTTTCCAACAAGTTTGTGCAATATGACAACCTTGTCAGAAATTCAACTTTCCAATAATCAATTTTCAGGACAACTCCCTTCTTGTTTAGGAAACTTACAAAGCTTGAATATACTAGACGTGACCAATAACACTTTATCTGGACTTATTCCGCCTTCTCTAGGATCCCTACAATCTCTCAAATATCTACACCTGCACAACAATAAGTTTTATGGGAAACTCCCTTCGTCATTTCAGCATTTGACTAATCTTGTTACACTCGATTTGGCTCAAAATGCTTTCACCGATGTCATCCCGCCATGGATTGGACAATCTCTTTCCAGCTTGAGGATTCTAACTCTTCGTTCCAATAAATTTCACGGTGCTATTCCTCTACAGATCTGTCAGCTTTCCAATCTCCAACTGTTAAGCTTGGCACAAAATAATATAAGTGGATGTATTCCTTCTTGTTTCCGTAATTTCTCTTCCATGGCTATGAATCACGGTGCAGATGAAGTTTATGATATATTTTCTGGGAATTTTGCATATATGTATTTAGAGAGTATTTTAGAGACTATGAAAGGGGCAGAACTCGAGTACTCCACATCCCTCCGACTTATAAACTTCATAGACTTATCAAACAATTTCTTAGTTGGAGAGATTCCCAAAGAGTTGATGGATCTTGTTGGGTTGTTAAGTTTGAATTTGGCAGGAAATCAGATAAAAGGAAGGATCCCTGAGAACATTGGCAGTTTGAGACAATTGTTTAGGCTTGATCTATCGAGAAATAAACTATCCGGTCCCATTCCCCAAAGCTTGTCTGACCTTTCATTTCTGAGCCACTTAAACCTGTCATTCAATGATTTGTCCGGGAGAATACCGACAGGGTATCAACTTCAGACCCTGATTGATCCATCCATCTATGTGGGAAACAAAGACCTATGTGGACCTCCAAGCTTGAACAGATGCCCTGGAGACCTGAAATCACCTGATCACGGTAAAGAAGGCGAAAGTGAAGATGATGATGATGACGACGACGACAATCATTTGTGGTTTTATAGTGGCTTAGGACCTGGTTTCGTGGTTGGCTTCTTGGGATTCTGCGTCACTCTGCATTTCAACAAGTCTTGGAGGTACGCAATGCGCTGGCGGTGAAGACAGCTTGGTTGCGCCACAAGTATCACAATCACAAGTTTCATAAGGCTTTGCTTGAAGAAACAGTTGATTATTTGTGTAATTTCTAGTGTGTAGCAATCAATCTGCATAATGAATTTGCTTTTGCTTGTTGTAATACTACAATATTATTATTACTAGTATTTTGCTATTGTTAGTCGTTAAACTTGTTTCTTACTGTAATTTATGGAATATGAGTGCCCTCCTTCATTATTGTTGTAGTCCGCCAAGATTACCTTGTCGGCTTAAATGATTCTATCATGATTTACCATTGTGATGAAAATTTATACAACTGGAAAGATACCGCTAAAAACCCAACAAAGATAGATATATATATATATATATATATATATATATATATATATATATCCAGTGGGAAAGATAACTTAACTTGTATACAACTCATGCATAAAAATACAAATACAGAAACGACAACCCAAGCTACGGCTTAAGCTTGGTTGCTCAAAACCCAATGAAAAAACTTTCTCCGACTCATGCTCTCACCTGTATAGAGCAGCGTAACAGAACAGTCTGTAAAGAAAGGCCTGAAGTTGCAATGAAGCTTATGATGCTTGATAGTCGATATCTAGATTTACTTACAATGAAGTTGATTAATTTTTCTTCTATTTCTAATGCATCTAAGAGACGGGAAGAATGTAAATACAATTTTTTGCACTAAAATATTATGGCAAGTGAGAAATCATTATTTGTACAACAATGCATACGGTTGATTTAATTTTTGGTTTGTTGGTTGCAGGCCCAAGAATTGAGTAAAAATATGTTTGAGACCATATTACTAGTATGCTCTAAAACAACATTGGAATATTATTATTATCTGGCTGAAACTGATGGCCCATACTTATAAGACATATAATGCATGGAATCAGGTTTGAGTCTATAGTTTGTCAAACTAAAGGTCTCCTAAATTCAATCCCAAACGTTTACCAAAATGCTTTGACGGGCCTTGATTTAGGTTTGAGTCTATATATATGTTGTCGAAATGATTTTTCATATTCAAATTTTATAAAAATAATTGTAGGAAATAGCAAAATTATAGGAGTGGAATAGAATTGTTCTCCTATTCCTCTGTGGTACTGGTATATATAATATAATACATGGATTTATATGTATGTCATGGGTATATGAGTGTGAGGGTAGCTACCTACCTACCTACTCCTACTCCTACTCCTACTCCTACTCCTACTCCTAGTGTTAGTAGAGATCGATGCAGTAGTCTCTAACATCAAAATTATTCAATTTCTTTTCATGCATGTTCAAGTTTTGAGGAATTAATGTTGAAGAATAGAGTGGAAAGCACGTAGATTCAATTAAGAAGCAGACAACAGAAGTTTGGACTCAACCAGCTGCTGGTATGTAAATGTAAAAGAAAAGCTGGTGGGGATGTCTCACCAAACTTTTCTACTACTACTAATCCATGGCCCTCCTTTCTATATCATATCCCCCTATTTCTCATCTCAACATGCTAATGCTCGACCCAAACCTCATATTTATGATGAATTGAGTAATACTACTACGACGAAAGGTCTTTTTTAAATCGTAATACATAATATTTTAAATGCACACTTATCGAGATTAATAAAAGTGAAAGTTTAATAATAAAGGTTTTTTTATTACTGTAAAATTACATATCCGAGTCGAGTCTTATACTTAACGGAAGATAAAAATTAAAATTCAACCGATAACATAATATAAACTCGAATATTTCACTTAACAAAAGTTGGGTTCCCTCCTGGCTTCTTTCTAAGTCCCCCAAAATTCTAAATGTATCTATAAAATTAAATTATAATAAAAATAACAAATATAAATACTAAAAAAAAAAATCACACTCATATTTTTTTCCTTATATGGATGTGCTGGCAAATGTTATTGCTACAAGTCATGAAGTACGATGGTCACTTAGCCCAAGGCATAATAATATTCTCTTCCAACACACAGATTCTCCATGCCCCCTTCTCAGTTTTTGACACTACCTTTATGTTTGTTTTTCTGATCAAGAGAAGAGACTTCATTTGACTTTTATATTGGAAAATTAAATTATTTTGTTTCTTCTTCTTAGATTTTCCTTCAAGAGAACTAACATTGGGTTCTGGAAAGTAACTATACTAAATTACATTTTTTTTTACTAAATCATGCTATATATTTATAGTAACACTTTTTATGTAAAATATATTTGTGTTTGTACTCTAAAAAAATAAAATATAAACAAATTAGTTGTGTGTTATATATGATAATGAAATTATGATGATAAATTTAGGATATTGTGATATTTTATGAGATTCTTTTAATGACATAAAATTGTGAAAAACATGAGAAAATTGTGGATATGATAACAAAATTGTGATGATCTACTGTGTGATGAAAATTACTATCACTAAAAAACACCTTCTAAAGGGATGGTTAATTATATTATTATACCTTATTCTTTTGCAAATTTACTCTTTCTCTTTGTTAAAGAAAAATTAGTGAATTGCTATATTTTTTTTTATTTAACTAGAAGCCCCTTTTGATTTACTGGTATTAGACGCAACTAGACATTACCTGATTGAAAGACTTTTATGACCATGTGTATTATTGAACAACAAAAGGGAATATCAAAGAATTGATGATCAACATAAAGTTCGAACATTAATGTTGAACTTTTTGACTTTTTAATAAAGCAAGCTTAAGCTGCAATAGGGAAGAAAGCAAACTTTTATCGACTTATTTTTAAAGAAGTACTTATGAGTTTGAGCTTATGTTATAAGATTTAGGATTTTTTTAGTGACTATAAAAATAATTATTTGGTGTGTGAATCAATTTTAGTCTGCTAAATGAATATATCAGACAAACACGACTAGTAACTTAGTAAATTTGTGTGTTCTTACTTCTCCGTTAGTTATCTATTTTTTATGATATTGCTTCTATATTTCGATACTAAATTTAACAAAAAATTGAAGACGGTAAGTTTTCCTTTCATCCACCTAGATATGTTAGGATAAATTATTGTGAGATATTACGACATTTAAAAAATAAAAAATAAAAAGGGGATAGGGGGTGTCTTACTTACTATATGTCTGCCTAGTAGATTAAAGAAAAAAGCTTCCAACATAATGCAGAAAAGCAATGTGTTTTCAATCTCAAAATAGAATCTGATCTAGATTAAAGGAGATTCTGAATGTTACTAAACATGTTTACCAACTTAAAGCCCATTCACACACAACAAAACATTTTTGTGGTCCAAATATTAGTAAGAATCCAGGGATGTAATCAGAACACAGAGAGAGGAAAAGAGAATCAAATTTACTACCCCCAATTAGTCAATCACCAAAGGTTGGCTCTAAAATCACAGAGCTTGCAAGTTACAGCAGCATTGCATTTCTGTTACCATTTTTAAAATTTACCTGAAATTTGTTTTCTACAGTTTCTTGCAGTGCCAGAAAATGTCCCTTTAAAAGCTCTCAAGTAAATTTGTCAAAAGGACTTTTCTTTTTTCTTGGGTTTTGCCCAAACACTCTTTAAAATCTCCTTTTTTCCCCCCACTTTCTGCTAGGAGTACATTCTTTCCTTTCCCGTTTGCTCTTTTTGTCATCCCCTCCCTCTATCCCTTTTCCTTTCCTTTATTTTTTTCATTATTTACCTTTAAATTGTTTGAATAATTAATTTAAAGAACTAATTTAATACTAGGTCCTTTTATTTTGAGGGTTATCAAGATCAAAACTTTACTAGTAGTACACGCATATTAACAAATTTCAAGAAAAACCCTGTTTTTGTTTCACCAATCTTTGCTTCTTTATTGCCTCCAACCTAAAAACCCAATAATCTCTTAAACCCCATAAACCTCCAAAAAGCTTACATTTTTAGCAACTTTACAGTCTCTTTCCTTGTGGGTATCGCTCAAAAATGTCTACTACACCAACTCTAGAGCCAGAACAACAGCAACCACCACCATTACCAATGATCCAACAAGCTTACACAGCTCATTCGGGTCACGGGTCAGTCGGACCCGTTATTGGGGTTCTTGCAGTGATAGTCATATTGGGTGCACTTGCTGTAATGGTTGGTAGGCTCTGTTCGGGGCGAAGAATCATGGGTCATGGACAGTACGATTTTGAAAGTTGGGCAGAGACCAAATGCGCCACCTGCCTCGACGGCCGGGTCGACCCGCCTAGGCCGCGCATGGTGGTGGCTCCGCCGCCAGAGGCCGTGCCTGCGGCTGCTCAGCAAGAAACAGGGGAAGTAAGAAAGGATGAAGAGATCGCCCAACCCAACAACCCACATGAGAGAGCTGAATCTTGAAATTGGGTGTTTTTTGGGGTAATTGAATTTAGTTCATATTTTTGTTAATTCTTGAATTATGCTTATTTTATTCTTTTTTTTATTAAATTCAGAATACTGGGAAATCATATGATCACTTGATGTTTTTATTTTTTTGGAAAATTTTAATTTTATTTCTCTATTTTCCGGTTGATAGTTCTGGATTGGGAGTCATCCCAGCAGTTGATCAATACATTGGGACCAGTTTGGCTGTTCTTTTTTATTTTTAATTGTGTTCACTTAATTAATTTTAAATTAAATCAGGTTATCTATTGCGATAAATTTGTGTTGAATTAAAATTGTGAAATATATAAATACACAAAGTTGAATATAATTATAAGAGGGTTCTATTTATTACACACCTTTTGAAAAAATTATAACTAATATTTATTTAAAAAGATTACCACTATTCATAATATATATATTGTTTTCTTAAAAAATGGATATAAATATTCGTATTATATATTATTTTCTCTCTTAATTTATACTATTACATTTCTTTTCAAGTGCATTGAAAAGTGAAAACAGTTGGGTTTAAGTAAGTTGCATAGAATCCAAAACATTCTTCTCTTGGGCAGATTTCATGCCATTCTTCATAAATATTAAAAAACAGCCACTTTTTCTATTTTGGCATACATAAAATAGGCATTTAATTTACTTTTACCCATAAATTAGTTTTATATAACATTAATCTTGTTACTGTGCAAGCATATTGAATAAACATGGTTGAAGTCCAATATTAACTCAAAAGTTAAATAAAGTTTTGAGTATATTCATTGTTAACGCCAAGATCTTTCTCTACGTCCCAATTATCAAGACGCGTCCAATATCCTGCACAGTTCAACAAGTCAACATCAAAAGCTTGACGGCCTGACCGTCGAGGGATAGCTCCGGCGTGAGAGTCAGTACATGCGATCACAAGGTCAACAATGGAGAGAAAAATATTATCTAATGCCTGAGAGAGATAGAATTAGAATTATCTTGAAAAATATGTGTTACTTACCCTCTTATGTGATCTTAGCCTCATGCATACTCCACTCCCGGTTTACCGTGCCATCCACCATCTCCTGACACCTTTTTCCCTCACTTCCGGTCATTTCAAATAGAAAGTAAATAATCTACTTTTACACTGCTCTTTTCGCTTGCCACAGCCGTCATCTGAGTCCCATCCTCATTAATGCCATGCAGCAAAGTGGCAGACACAATAGTCAACTATCATTTGGCATAATGATTACTGGTCAAAGTTGGGTTAAGTGACAATTTGTATAATGGGCCAATTTAATGACTAAACCCAAATAATGGAAATGACCCAAGTGATGGGATCCAACCAGGACTCTAAAGCATAACATGATCCAAGGGAGGAGCCCAATAAGTTCGGCCCAATAAGGAAAAGGATTATGGCCTAACATTACCCCCTAGTCTTATATTAAACAGGGTGTTTAATGAAAGACTATAAACAGTATAGGCCCGGGACGTAACAAGCTATGATAAGTCATAAGAGATCCAAAGTGAAACTTGCCAAAGCCCATCAAAATCGACCCAAATTGTTATCAGGTACAGAAGTGGGAAGCCCAATAGACGCAAGCCCACATAGGTGAAGATATTTAGGTCTAAAACGGACGAAACCTCTTCCCATTCATCATCATTGCAGTGAATTAAATGTGCCGCCCTTAATTACCGTGCAACTGTCAGTATAAAAGGTAAACTTTACCAATTCTGACGGTTTTACCTGCTAATTCGAAATTTGAACCTTAGAGCTTTCTTTTTCTCTGCAAACTTCTTTCTCTGCTTCACAAAATCTTAACAATGGTGACCGAAACCCCTGGCCAAAACTCTCCCCTTCGTGCAACTCCTATCAGTATCGTTTCTCCCAACCCAAACCCTAATCAAGAGGGTTCGAGTTCCAACCCCCAATCAACCACCATGGGGGGAAACCCTTCTCTGATCTCCTCTGCCTCTGATTTCTTTAAGGATGGGGAACAATTCCCTCATGCCAACATCCATAGAAACCCATATGCCTGACGATGAACCAACCGGGTCGGTCCTCACTCCTTCCCGAAAAAGAAAATACCATGGACAGACCACCCCGGTTCATCTCCGCGCTCCTGCTGAACTCCCCGAATGCATTCCTACCCGATCCCTTCTCCAAACCATACACGCACCCCTCACCAATTCGCGATGAACCTCCGCCTCTCCTCCAAGACAACCAACTACTGAAATCGACCGGGACGCCATGGCCTCCCCAACAATGTGGCCTCGACTTAATGCCCATTTTCCCTTCCAACTGTTCAACACCTTTGTTCGTGAAACCGACGATCATCGGTTCGAGAACAGTTCGAATGGGGATCTACTCAGCGAAGGCATGAGCTACTTGGCGAAGGTAAACGAGTATCTTCTTTATTTCAAATTTATCTGCATACTTATATATCGGCCCGATCAAATAGTATTGGAAACACGTGAGGCGAATCTCGGTGTTCTGACGTCTTCGTCCAGGTTTCTCGGCCGAATCAAGAAGAGACCTTGAGGAAGGAGAATGCCATGCTGAAGTCTACCTTGGCTAAGGAGAAGACTCAACGTGAATGCCTTCTTCATACAAATGAAGGTCTTCAAAAAGAGTTAGCCCAAGCCAAGGAAGATGTGAAGGCCTCCAAGGAAGAACTAAAGTCAACCAAAGCACAGCACGAGGAGATCGTCAAAATGAATGTTGACTTGGTTCAGAGGAGCGAGATAAGGATGGAGAAGATTGAGGAATTAAAAGCTGATGCTAAGATCCTGACCAAGACCATCCATAAGCTGGAGGCAGCAGAGACTCGTCACATGAATAGACGGCTCAAACTCGAAGAAGAAATCCGAGAACTCAAGGCTCTTCGGGACCTTGGGCCTCCTTTAACCGACGACCTTCGCAAACAAATATGCGAAGAGTACCGGAACTCGGACGAAATCAACGGGGAAATAATGAAAATATACTCCGAGAGTTACGAGCTTTGCCGAAGTCGTGGCAAGGAGAAGCTGTCTGCAGCCAACTTGGACCCATCCTTACTCGATTCTTCGGACGACGAAGACGGCGCCTGAAGCTGATGTTCCTGCTTTTGTTTTTTCTGTCTTTAATTTATAGTATTTGTAAGATTTATCCAATAGTGTAATTAGATTAAATATTAATGAAAATGGCTTCATTCCTTATGACTTCGGTATATTTATTTAAGTGAAAAGATGCACAAACTCCTTCATGGGCTGAACCCGAACTGTTAAGTAACAACTAAACATGTCATGTAATCAGATAAGATGAAGTGTAAGAATGAAGCTTTCCGAACTCAACACTTAGAAAAAATTTAGGTAATAAAGTAAAGGGATACTTATTAATTCATCAAGTGTGAGATGACCGCTTCATCGTGAATTTGTTTACCCCTGAAGGCCTAACAAAACCAAAAGATGACATTTGCCTACCACGAAGGGTCTGACAAAGTTTAAAGGATGACACTTGCCTACCCCGAAGGGCCTGACAAGGTCTAAGTGTCGACAATTGTCTACCACGTAGGGCCTGACAACGTCTTAAAGATGACACTTGCCTACCACGAAGGGCCCGACAAGGTCTTAAAGATGACACTGCCTACCACGATGGGCTGACAAAGGTCTAAGTGACCACCGCCTTAGAGAAGTCGCCATCGAATGGCCAAAGTCCACCCCAACCTCCTCCTAACACTGGACGTTTGCCTTACCACGAAGGGCCCGACAAACTCATAAGGACCACCTACCGAAAAGGTCGCCATCGAATGGCCAAATGAGTCCACCCGAACCTCCTAACACCAATGACTTTTGCCTACCACGAAGGGCTGACAAACTCATAAGGACCACTGCCGAAAAGGTCGCCATCGAATGGCCAAATGAGTCCACCCAACCTCTCCTCCTAACACCAATGACGTTTGCCTACCACGGGCATTCGACAAACTCATAAGGACCACTGCCGAAAAGGTCGCCATCGAATGGCCAAATGAGTCCACCAACCTCCTAACACCGATGAACCGATCAACAATGAAGACAAGATTTGTTCGAGAAAAAGGGAACTTTATTGATGATGACATAAATATTTACGGACTTCCGGTGTATTGACATCATTTTACCGAAGTTCTTCCTAAGCTCGCCAAATGCGCTAAGTATTCTTAATTGTTGACCCATCTAATGCTTTCAATCGATAAGTTCCCTTGGCCTTGACACTTCGGTGATTTCATACGGTCCTTCCCAATTTGGCATCGCTTTTCCCAAATTCGAGGTGTAGATGCTTGGCTTCTCTCGAGGACAAAATCTCCTACTTGAACCTTCAAATTTTACCCCTTATTATAATGCTTGCCACTCTTCACGATAAAGGCGCCAACCCGATTAAAATTTGTTTCTCTTACTTCCTCAAGTAAATCAAGGTTGGCTTTAAGCCCTTCCTCATTAGAGATCTCTCTGAATTGGTGACCAAGACTTGAGATCCAATTTCAACTGACTAAGGCATCGACACCATAGGCGGCCTAAAAGGTGAATCCCCGTTGTAGTCCTCGGAGTAGTTCGATAAGCCCATAACACGCTAAGTAGCTCCTCCGCCATCCGCCTTGCTTCGCTTCTATCAAGGCTTGATCCCATTCAAGAAGATTCATTTGGTCACTTCAACTTGTCCATTTGACCGTGGATGAGCCATTGAAGTCTTTCTGTCTTTGAATCCCAGTTCTTTCAAAAATGCTTCAAATTTCGATCCCACAAATCAAGGCGTCCATTGTCCGATATTACCACCTTAGGAATCCGAAACGAAATACTCACCGATTCTTTCAAAAATTTCAAGCATTCCCTCGTTCGTTATTAACCTAAGTGGTTTTGCTTCTACCCACTTGGTCATATAATCGATGGCAACTATAACAAAGTCGACTTGACCTTTGGCCTTCTAGAGTGGACCCAGATATCAACCCCCAGACGGTGAGGGTATAGGAGATATGATCGAATATAGCTCTTTTCCGGTGGTGATGTGGATCTGACCGTTGAGTTGACACTTCTCGCACTTTTGGCGTATTCACCGCTTTTTGAAAATGGTAGCCAATAGTATCCTTGTCGAAGTACTTTATATAGGCTAATGATTTAATTACCATATATATGGTCGCCACAGATACCTTCATGTACTTCTCAAGAGCATATTCACTTTCGGATGGAGTCGAGACATTTTAGTAGTGGAGATGAGAAGCTCTTGAAATGCAGATCCCCATCAATCGAACAAAATTAGCACTTTTGTACTTGATTTTCTTAGCGAGCATTCAATCCGAAGGTAAGACGCCATCTGCCAGATACTCTATATATGGAGTCAACCAGCAGTTGGTTCGATCAATGCACATTACCGATTCATAAAGGACACTAGGATGTTGCAAAGTTTCTAAATAAATCGACCCATCAAAGACGTTAACATCCGTAGTGGCTAATTTGGATAGTGCATCAGCAATTGAATTGTTATTACGCTCGCCCCCTTGAAACTCGTAGGATTGGAAATGCTGAAGTTGTTCCTTTAATTCTGTTAGATATTTGATCATTTTTGGGCCTCGAGCTTCGTATTCCCCAGAAAGTTGCTTAAAGACTAACTGAGAATCACTGAAGATGATTATTCTTTGCACTTCAAGACTCTTTGCCAGTCTTAACCCTGCAAGTACCGCTTCATACTCGAAATTCGTTGTTTGTCGCTTTGAATCAAATCGATGGCTCATTGTGATTTGAATCCTCCTGACTCGTCGAATAATCCTCGCCCCACCGACGTCCGTGGTAGAAGACCCATCTGCATCTACGTCGTCATTTAACTCGCTCATTGAAGAATCAGAATCGCTCGTCCGATCCTTCACCTTTACTACAACTTCATCACCTTCGACGAACGAGCATTCAACAACAAAATCACCCAAAGCTTGCCCTTTGATGGCGGTTCGGGGATGATATTCAATGAAAAATTGTGACAACTCCATCGTCCACGCAATTAATCTCCCCGATACCTCGGGTTTGCCCATAATCTTCTTTAAAAGGTCGATCAGTATATACTATTACCAATCTACCACGGAAGTATTGCCTAAGCTTTCGACTAGCAGTTATTAAAGCAAAAGCAAACTTTTCAATGTTCGGTACCTTGTTTGACAGATCCTGAAGGACATGGCTTACATAATAAACCGGTGTCGCTACTTTCAACTTCACGCACCAAAACCGCTTCCTACGCCAACGAAACTAGTCATTAAGTACAAATATAGGGGTTCAAAGAGGAGCGGGCTTCACCAACAAAGGCGCCAAAGATAAATAGGACTTGATGCTCGAAAAGGCGTCCTCACACTCAAGTCCATTGAAACGCTTTGCATTCTTTCTACTTTTCAATGTATCAAAGAACGGTAGACATCTTTCCACCGACTTGGACATGAACCTCCTTAAAGTCGCAATCCTTCCAAATGACGTTGAACATCTTTAAATGATCGAGGAGTCTTCATGTTCGGGATCGCTTGAATCTTCTCTGGATTGGCTTTCAATTCCTCTCTCGATCGACAAGATAACCCGTAAATTTGCCGCCCCTGACCAAAGGTGCACTTAGTGGGGTTCAGTCTCAAATCAGTCTTGTGAATTGTCTGAAAGCATTCTTCTAAATCATCCAGATGTTTATGCACCAACATGCTTTTGACAATCATATCGTCTACGTACACCTCCACATTCCTGCCCAGCTGATATCTGAAAACATGGTTCATCATCCTCTGATATGTGGCTCCGGCATTGATGAGGCCGAAGGTCATCTTCTTATAGGCATATACCGAACGATGCGTAATGAACGCCGTCTTCTAGATATCCTCCTCAGACATGGAAATTTGATGATATCCAGAAAATGCGTCCATGAAACTTAATAAAGCATACCCCGAAGTGGCATCGATTAGTTGGTCAATGTGGGGTAGAGGGTAGAAATCCTTCGGACAAGCCTTATTTAGATCAGTGTAGTCGATGCAGACTCGCCATTTACCATTTTGCTTCTGCACCAACACCACATTCGCCATCCATTGTGGGTAGTCAATCTCGAAAATGAAGTCAGCTGCCAACAATTTTGCAATCTCTTCATCAATTATTCGCTGACGTTCAGATGCGAAAATCCTCCTCTTCTTCATCGGACCGCTTCTTTGATGAATCTACCTCCAAAGATCTTTGTAAGACCCTTTACTTTTATAAATAAAGATGAATTTTCTATAAATATTATTTTTGAATATTATGGAATAAATTTGATATAATGTTATAGTTGTGGGTAATATTTATAAATTTTGCAAAAGTATGCAAGTTGTTATAAAATATTCGTTTGGTCTGGGAATATTCTTTTGTTAGGGAATATTCGTGATAACTACCAATCATTGGTGGACCCCACAATGTAATTATTATTTGGATTGAGAAAACGACAAAAATATATTTTATAAAAATAACTACGGAGGTGTTACCGCTAAAAGCTGTGAACTACCCGGTGGTAAAGTACAAAGAATACGATGTCTGGCATGATGCAGTAGTACACTGCAGTATTGATTATTGATGCTTACGTGAGAAGTCACTCACCTATGCTCAATTATTGCTACAATAATTGTCAGATCATATCTCTTATATTATTGATTCAATTATTGTCACAAAGATCATCCGTATAATATGTTATAGTATTAAATCAATAATTAAGACGACAAGTTATAAATGATTAATAATTGTTGAAAGATTAAATATGTGTTGATGAAAAATAAAATGATTTGTGGTAAGTTTGATTATTTTATGGGGGCTCATATGTCATCATCTAAGAGTCTCTTCGTCGATAGTAATTACCTTCGTCGATAGTAATTACCCTTGTGAATAGTATTTACCTTCACGATAATTAATTACCTTCATCGATAGAATTACCCTTGTGAATAGTATTTACCTTACGCCAATAGTATTTACCTTCGTTAATAGTAATTACCTTTACCAGACGTCGAACCACTTGTCGTTTCACATTACAAAAGCGTCGAACCACTTGTCGCTTTCACATTACAAAAGCGCCAAACCACTTTTCTTTTCACATCATTAGTCGTCGAGCCACTTGCGCTTTTCACATGGCGGGTCTAAGCTAGAAATCTTCTATAAATAGAGGCCTGTGGGCTTCATTATTTTCACGAATTCATTCAAGCTATAGAGAGAGAAAGTATAGAGAGAATAAGAGAGAAGAAGAAGAGTATTTTGTTACTACACTGCGCCGCAGATTCAATCTCTACCAAATGTAAGGGGTGTTATTCTTTCTTATTCATGAAGAGAACTGTTGTTATTCCATTGCTTATTATTCTGTTGGAATAACCTCATATACGTGGTTTACCTATATACTTGGTGACATTCTTCTATTATTCTCATTGGAACATCCTCATGCATGTGTTTTACACCTGACTGGTTCCGCTTTTATTATTATTCTCGCTTGGAACATCCATGCATGTGTTTTACAGGACCTAGTTCCGCCTTTTTATTGTTATACTGTTGGAACATCCTCGCTCTACATGTGTTTCTGTAGGACTGGTTCCATTCTTTATTATTATTATTCTTCGTTGAACATCCATCGTGCATGCGTTTTACGCCGGACCGGTTCCGTTATTTATTATTCTGTTGGAATAACTCGCCTGTCGCGATCTATCGCATGCGTGGTGATTTCTTTTGTTATTCTATTCTTTATTATACCCAAATTGGTTAAAAATTTGACTTGATACTCCATGAAATTAGTGGAATATCCTCGATATTTGGCGTTTCATCCAAAGATCTTTTCATGGAAATATTCTTCCGATAATTCTTGAATTTTACTCTACAAAACAATGATCATGTTGATAATTTGGACGTTAATAATTCTGGATAAAATAATTTTTGAACTTGTTTTATTGAATTCTTATATCATTGTCATCATCCTCATGTTTATATTATGTTGAAAGTCATCTGTGGCTGTGGTGCATAGATGGACTTGGTATGATTATGACCGGAGACTATTCTGGTGTAATCATGACCGTAATGTTACAAATGATGTGATAAAAATCCTCAATGACCAGAAGTGCATTGGTGGACGATTGTTGGCATGATCATGACCATTAATGAATACACAAATATTCTCGGCCGTAGTGTATGAATAATTGTGGTCGTGATACTAAAGAATATCATCGGGTCAGTAGTATGCGGGGTGATTCGATGATGTGGAATATTTATTAAAGTCGAGTCTCAATTATAACAATGATGAAAACCTTTTAAAACCTAAAAGATAGTAGACTTTATTTTCTACTTGACTCTTTTAATGGATTGCTTATTCATTTGTAGTTAAACCGGTTTGTCTATTGTATTTTATCGGTTTAATATTGTTGAAGACTATTGATAATTTATTCGCATTATCTTAGTCATAATATTTCTTCTTGGGCTAGTTGAGCTCACCCTTTCTTTCACTGCTCTTCAGAAATGAGAATATACCGAGACGAGTCGGAAACGAGTGATGGTCCCGAAGATAGATTAGTAGTCCTCACTATTCTGTGAAATAGTGTGATAATAATTGTAATGAGGACTCCTTTTTAAGTTTGTATAATATCTAGTAGATTTATATTTGTATTTAAACTCACAGTTTATGTATTAAGTTGTATTTAAATTCTGTACCATGTAAGTGGTGACCCAAGATGGGTGATGTATACCTAATTTTGGGGGCTTCACAGATGCTCAGCGATATCCCTGCTTACTCCTGGCATATCCTGAGGCTCCCATGCAAAAATATCAACATAGCATTGCAGGAGCTCCACGAGGTTCGTCCGGAGAGGTTCCGGCAGACCCGAACCTATTTTTACCGTCTTGTTCTCCTTGCCAGGGATAAGATCTATCTCCTCCGTTTCTTCAGCTGGCATGACCAATGGTTCAAAACTACTCTCGGTGAAGGGTTCGATCTCTATCGCCATAGTATATTCGCCTTGATACTCCCACTCCCGAAGTGATCACATCATTTCTATAACATCTTCTGGCCAGATCCAAGTCCCCCTTCACCTCGCCAACCCCATGAGCCGTAGGAAATTTGATTTTGAAATGAGGAATAGAGGTCACAGCTTGTAAAGCAATTAAAGCAGGCCTTCCCAAAATAGCATTATAAGCAGAATCTACATGCACAACATAAAATTTGCAAATAATTTCTACCTGTTGGGGGCCATTCAAGATGATCGGCGCTTCAATGGTTCCAACCACCTCGACCAAAGTCATTACTAAAACCATATAAAGGAGCCTCCCGTCCTATCTCCATCTTTTCGCCCATCTAGGTGCATCCTCCGATAAGCGTGGGCATCTAATATCTACGAAGACCTATTATCTACCATCATCCGCCTTCATATCCACTAAACCTACTTCAGCATGCAAGACCAAAGGATCTCTCATGACGGCTTCGATGATTTCCGAAGGGTAATCTTTATCAAGAAAAGAGATTACCGTATTCGAATAAGGTCATCGGTCTTCGGAGGGTACCCGCTCGATACGTAATCAATCCAAGTAGTTTCTACTTCTTTCCAATGAATTTGCCGTAAGTACCCCGGTGATGACATCTACCACGTGCCTTGCAGTCGCTCCGAGCCGGCAACACTTTGAAATCGGTTGAGCTACGGAACAGCCCTATATCTTGCTTTGTTGATTAGTTCTCGCGCCCATCATACCGAATCAAAGCCCCGCCAGTACCTTTCTTTCAATAAAGTCCTTCAAACTAGCACAGTCGTTGGTATCATGACCCGAAGCTTGATGATAATCACAATACTTACGAGAGTTTCCTTTTCCGGGCTTAATGTTATCTCGAGGTGGTTCAAAAATAGGTTGATTCTTAATTTGATCCAAGATAATGTACTGCGTGCGTGTTAAGTCTTTGTGTCGTCCCTATTCACTTTCTTTGAAATTTGAGGCGAATGAACGTCCTCCACCCCTCCTCCAATTGTTATACTTTTTTCACCCGCCTTCATAGCGGTCTTTATTACCCTCATTCTTTCTCTCGGTCTCTATCTGCTTCTATCCCGATCTGTCTCCTTAGTTCTATTCTGCAAGCAGGACGTTTGAGGTCATCCCACGGCTTCTTCCACCACGATATAACCTTCACTTTGTCAAAGGCCTCGGCCGAGACTCTTCTGTGATGAAACATCAACTTCTTCACTAACTTCTCCGATTTGACCAGATCTAACCCATTCTCAAACAAATTAACCATTAGAGATCGTTCAGTCTGCCACTCTGGGCCGATCATTGTTAGGTTTGTAATATTCATGAACGCAATCAAATTGCAAAAATAAGCTTTAAGCGAGATAAATCAGAGTTTAAAAATTTACAAACCATATACCCGGATCACCCTTTATGCACAATTATTAATTAAACGAAAAGATAAAGAATAAAATCATACCCTTGAAGATCGAGCTTCCTCAGGTACAAGTTCACCTCCAAATCCTTTCGCGTTCAACTTGAATCCACCGGGTTTGGTTCCTTCCTTTGATCAACATTAGCCACCCATATGTTTGGCCTCTAAAGGTGATCCACCAAGGAAAAATAAAGATTCAAGAAGAAGGGTATTGCTCAACCCTAGTTTTCTATCTCTATAGAAAGAACGTCTTTCTCCAACTAATTGGAATTATTACGATGTTGTAAAAAGTCAACAACCACCTCACCCATAATAAGACTCCTCTTATTTATAGATGTGGGCAACCCACCTTAACAAGTAAGGAATTGGGATTTATTTAATTAATTAAATTCTTTTAATTAATTAAGCTCCCCTAATCTTATTAGGGATAATTAATTAAACTCCTTTAACTAATTTTTCTTCCTAATCCAATTAGGAATAAATGAGAAATACTTATATTAAATTAATTCCTAAACTCTTTTAGAAATTAAAATAATAATAATTGTAATAATATTAATAAGACTCCTCTTATTAATTTATATTTAATATTTCTAAAATATTAAATAATAAATATTAAGCTATTTAATTTATTCTATCATCATAGATTAAATTAAATATACATAACATATTATTACGATTATGCCATTAACTTCTTAAATAATTATTCTTCCTTTTATGGTGTGACCCTTTAGGTTCTCCATATTAAACCTATTGTGAATAAATCAATTAGAATAATTCTAATCTTATTTAAATAAATAAATTAAACAATTAATTTATTTAAATAAATAATATTTATTCTACAATAGGATAAGCCTCCCCAAATGATCAACGACTTTCCGGATAATATAGATTTCAACATTAATCATTAAAGAACCTTTGAGTAAATAGTTACCGTATAATTCAATCCTTCCACCATACAATGTCCCAATTAAATATAAGACATGAAATTACTGTCAAGTCTTATTTTATTTAATTATATGTATTTCGATCCTTAAATGCACAACTCCAAATAATGCAAATTAGAAACTCCTTTCTAATTTCATTCTGCCTTGGCCAAGGACTACTGGGTTGTCATTTATCGAATCACATAGACATTTCTCTTCTTTATTAGAAGTGATAGATTCTTTATCGATCATACATTATCTCCATGTACAACTTATTATACCCAAGCATACCCTTTGATATACCCTAAGGGTCTTAAGGAATAAGTCAAAGTATAACTCATCATACACAAGATACTATGATGATCTCAAGTCCAAGGATTACTTGTCTACTATCACTACAGAAATTCCTATTGACAGCAAATAAAACTCCATTAGGTATTCCATAGCGAGCCACGCTCAAATTGAACTTATTCTCTAATAAGCACCTACATACTTGCTTTTGAGTGTCTCCACACAAATGATCATGAGATCAATCATCCTCATCCAATGAAAAGCAAGCGTATGTACCAATCTATCCGGATTCACTAATCCCTAATTTAGTAATCCAATGATTGGGAACTATTTTAGTTTTAAGCTTTCTAAGAATTTAGATCTCATTAGAATGATCATCATCATTATTCTAAAAGCATTGCTTAAAACTATGGGTTTATCACATATTATAAAACAGCATCATGTAGATAATTAAAAGCCTTTAATAAATTAATACTTTTATTAATAAATGAATAAGATTGTTACAAAGTATATGCTTTATCATCAAACATGATCGGCTTGTGTGGCATACTACTTTCAATCTCCCACTTGCAGAAAAGCCAATCGTCATGGTATCCCATACTCTTCTTCTCTAAGTGACGATTATCCTGCTGTTGGATAAGCTTTAGTTAATGGATATGTAATGTTGTTCATGAGAGTCCACTATCTCTATAGTGATTTCCCATCTTTCAATGATTCTAATAATCAAATGAAAGTGCCACAACACATGTTTAGATCCAAGATGAGACTTAGGAACTATTCCTAGTTCTGTAATAAACTTTTAATCCAAACAATCAACTTGCAGCTTCATTTATAGCTATACACTTTGTCTTTATTACTAAACCAGCAACTCTTTGCTGTTTGGAACCTTTCCAATTCACTGCATCACCATTCAAGGTAACACTTTACCTTAAAGTGGATTTTCTGTCGTCTTGGTATGTCTAAAAAACTTAAGTCTGTTAAGCCCTCTAGTTTTAATTCAGACCCACCATGTATAATCGCATCTTAGTGCTGGTTAAGAACTTTAAGATGTTTTTCACTGACTCACGAAGAACTTCTCCGAATATACGATCGATCAACATCGGTCTCGTATATTTCATTGCATACATGATAGTTACTCATGTGATCTCTCTTTTGGAGTCTTTGGGGACTATTAAGAGATACACTCCATAACTTATCGACATGAGACATCTCTTGAGTTTGCCATGCTAAACGACTTTAGCATCAAATGAATATACGTTCCTTGGGTTAAGTCGAGCATCCCGTCAGTATCTATCTATATAGATTTTATCCCCAATTAAGATACTCTTCCCAAACCATTCATGGAGGAATGTTTAGACAACTTTATCATTATTGATTGTAGCATTGGTATGTTATTCCTCATCCGTAGTATATCAACATATAATACTAGAAATTTCACGACGCCTCTCATCGACCCTTTTTGTACACACTAGAAGTCTTACTTACTCATCGAATGTAACTCGGATCATCATCTTCATGATGTGTACCTCATCATCATCATCATCCATGATGAATCCATACCTCCTAGCTATCTTCTACTATTATTTCGGTTATGATTCGGTTTATGGTACAATAGGTTCATCTACGGGTTCCTCTTATTCGACTTACTATAGTATTTCGTGGTTCTTGAACTCTTCAAGATCTATTATCCTCCCACTAGCCCCTTCAATGATAAACACCTTTATCTTAGAAGCGCGTGTTTTACAACAAACACCTTTTGCTAAGTAGAATTATAGAACATATACCCTAAACTTACTTTAGGATGTCCCACAAATCGACACTTGTCAAATCTTGTCCCAAGCTTATCCTTTTGAAACCTTTTCACATAAGTTGGAACCCTTATCTTAACAAACTTAAGATTAGGAATCCTCCCCATCCATAACTTTTATGGAGTCTTGGGGTAGGAATTTTGAGGTTACCATTTTCGTAGATATCTGACCATTTCTAGGATATTATCCCGGAAGGATACTTTGGAATGTCGGTAAAATCATTATGGACCGCACTATGTCCAATAAGGTACGATTTTTCATTCGAGATACATCAATCAATTATTACGTGTCGATGTTTCCATTATGAGAAAACCATTTGAGATGATCTAGAAACTTATTGCACAAGTATTTATTCCTTGATCTAATCAAAGAATCTTAATACATTGTCAATTTATTTCACTTCAAATTCTTTGAACCTTTCAAATAATTCATACTTGTATTCAAAGAAATACACACATTCAACTCTTTGAATGATCATCTCCTTTTCTTATACTAATTTGTTCAATATGCAAAATTATTTTCATGTAAGTCAAGTATACAAAATTTATTAAGTAATATTCCAGTTCTATACGTAACATTATTATTATAAATAGAACAACAATTGTTCTTAATTATAATACCAAAAAATTTTATTGTTCAACAATAAAATAGAAATAATATTTTTAACAAGAACCTGGAATACAATAACAACTTATCGACTTAATAGATTTGCCGTAGGCATTGCTAAACTATAAGTTTATATGGCTAATGTGGCAACCTTTGCTACATTTCCATACATAGGATTACTTATATTTGTTTAGCTTTCTACTTCTGCTTGGTCCCTTCATAAATCTATATTTATGATAACCAAAGTCGATATCCAATATCCAAGTAGAACCTTGACTTAAATAAAAATTTATTTCAATCATGAACAAAAACGGTATTATAACCGAAACTTCACTAAGCTTCTTTGGTTAGCCTCTGCAAGATGCTTCTTAGCTTTCTTTCCAATGTCCGGGCTTTTTGCGGTGGAAGCAAACTTCTTTCTATCCGTGACGCTTTTGTTCTTATTATCCTTTGTTTACGCTTTCTATTTTGTAAATACCCCAAAATTAGGTATACGTCACCCATCTTGGGTCGCCACTTACATGGTACATAAATTCAAATACAACTTACTAATATAACTGCTGTATAATATCTACATAAACTGTGAGTTTGCATACAAATATTGTCTACTAGATATTATACAAACTCAAAAGGAGTCCTCATTACAACTATTATCACACTATTTCACGAATAGTGAGGGACTACTAATGCTATCCTCTGGACCATTACTTCGTTCCCAGACTTCGTCCCAAATTATGTTCTCATTTCACAAGAGAACGGTGAAAGAAAGGTGAGCTCAACTAGCCCAAGAAGAAATATTATGACTAAGATAATGCGAATAAATTATCATTAGCCTTCAACAAAGTGTTAAACCGATAAAATATAATAGACAACCAGGTTTAATCAATGAAATAAGCAATCCATTAAAAGAGTCAAGTAGAGAATAAAGTCTACTATCTTTTAGGTTTTAAAAGGTTTTCATCAATTTTATCATTTGAGACTCGACAATAAATAAACCACCACATCTAATCATCCTCGCATTACCACGGTCAAGGATTTTCATCAAATTATCAATGGTCATGACTATACTTAATCACCCCGGTCATAATCATACCAAAGACTATCCATCACCGCATTACAGAGCCACCGAGGACTTTTGTCACATCATTTATATCAAGTCATGATTATACTTAATGATCCTCGTCATAATCATACTAAGTTCATCTATGCACGTAAGCCAAAGATAACATAATATAACATGAGGATGATGACAATGACATAGTAATTCAATAAAACAAGTTCAAGAATTATTTAATCCATGAATTATTAACGTCCAAATTGTCGACATGATCTTTGTTTTTGTGAGAGTAAAATTCAAGAATGATCGGAAGAATATTTCCATCAAAAGATATTGGATGAAACGCAAATATCAAGGATATTCTACTAATTTCATGGAGTATAGAAGTCAAAGTTTTAACCAACCGGGTATAATAAAGAATGGAATAACAAAAGAAATCACCATGCATGCGGTGACTTAGCATGACGGGTTATTCCAATGTAATAATAATAATCGGAACCCGAGTCGGTGAAATTCACAAGCGGGATGATGTTCCAACAGAATAATAAAAAGATGGAACCGGATCCGGTGTAAAACACAGCGATAGGATATTCCAACGTAATGATAAAGATTTTAACCGGTCCCCGTAAAACACACACACAGGATGTTCCAATGAGAATAATAAAATCGGAACCAGTCCTAAATGTAAAACACACGCACGGGATGTTCCAAATGAATAATGAAGAATGTCACCAAGTATAGGGTAAACCGTGACTGAGTTATTCCAATGTAATAATAAGCAATGGAATAACATAAGAATTTCACCAAGTATAGGGTATCTGGCGTGATACAGTTATGTATAGGGTATGCCACTTTTTACGAGTTATTCTAACGTAATAATAGTGAATGGAATAATGTAAGTTCTCTTGAAGAAGAAAGAATAACACCCCTTACCGTAAAAGAACCTGAATATAGAAGTAGTGAAGTAGCGAATACTCTTCTTCTTTCTATAATTTTCTCTATATAAACTTCTCTATAATTTCTCTCTACAGTTTTCAATGAATTAAAAGAAAATAATGAAGGAATGAGCTTCTATTTATAGGAAAATGGAATGCATAAGTAACTAATCCATGAACGGTCCAGATTGATTTACTTTAATCGACGGTCCATATTTAAAGAAAAATCTTTTAAATAAAATATAATATATTCTATTTATATAAAAACATTTTACTATGCAAACACTATGCAATACTATGCAAAACACTATACGCAAAACTATGCATAATAAAAATAATATATTCTATTTATAGAATAACTTTAATAAAGTATTCTATTTTATATAAAAAGATGTTTCGCTTTTTATTACGTTAATAATGAATAAAATAAAACGCGTCATTATCACTATAATAATTCATATTATTAATCGACAATAATGGAATCAAACCGGTGACTTTTCACATAAGCATCAATAATCAATACCGTAGTGCTACTACTATGCAACCACACGTATTCATCGTATTATTACTACTACTGAGTAGTTCAATAGTAACCACGGTAAAACTTTCATGAGTTATTTCAATAAAATATTTTTGTCGTTTTCTCGATCCGACAATAATTACATTAATGGGATCCACCAATGATTGAGTAGTTATCACGAATATTCCCCGCTAAACCGAATATTCCCCAATTAATCGAATATAATATAACCACTTGCATACTTTGCAAAATTTATAAATACTACCCACAACTATAATATTATCTCAAATTCACACCATAATATTAAAAATTATTTCGACAAAATTTAAATCTTTATTGATAAAATCTGGGTCTCACAATCTCCCCTCTTTATGGAATTTACCCCTCGAAATTAGAATTACGATACTGGTATGATAAAGAGATGAGGATACCTTGAATACCTTTATCGTTTAAAATATTAAATTCATCTTTGAAATCGCCAAAGCTATTCATTAACAATTCATCTTTTACTACAAAACTAAAGATATACAATCAGAAAACCAATAATGCTAAGACGCAGCCTTAATAGTATCACGACCACGAATTATCCATGCACCAATCGGCCAAGGATATTCGTGTTTTCAATCTGATCATGATTATCTAGAATAATCCTTGGTCATAATCATACCAAGTCTATCAATGCACTACTGACGAAAGATGACTTTTACCACATCCATGAATTAATATTTCATTCTTTGAGACTCATTTCAATAATTAATTCATATCATCGAATCATCCCCGCACTACGTGCCAAGGATATTCATTAGTATCACGACCACAAATTATCCATGCACTACTACCAAAGATAATTGTGTATTCATTAAGATCACGACCACAAATTATCCAAGCACTACTGACGAAAGATAATTGTGTATTCATTAATATCACGACCACAAATTATCCATGCACTACTACCAAAGATAATCGTGTATTCATTAGTATCACGACCACAAATTATCCATGCACTACTACCGAAGATAATTGTGTATTCATTAAGATCACGACCACAAATTATCCATGCACTACTACTACGGCGAAGATAATTGTGTATTCATTAAGATCACGACCACAAATTATCCAAGCACTTCTACTACCAAAGATAATTGTGTATTCATTAAGTATCACGACCACAAATTATCCATGCACTACTACCAAAGATAATTGTGTATTCATTAAGTATCACGACCACAAATTATCCATACTACTACCAAAGATAATTGTGTATTCATTAAGTATCACGACCACAAATTATCCATGCACTACTGACCAAAGATAATTGTGTTTTTCAATTACTGATTATGATTATACCGAACAATCCTCAGTCATAATCATACCAAGTCCATCTATGCACTACTACTGCCACAGATGACTTTCAACATAATATAAGCATGAGGATAATGATATAAAGAATCAATCAAATGAGATAAAGGATAAATATTAAACATTTATAATATAATTTATCCAGATTCAAGAATATCCCCATGTTATCAATCACTTAATAATCTCATAATCTAATATCATTATTATTATAAAAATATTTTAATCACTTTTTAAATTTATAAACAATTTATCTTAACTGCTTACGCTTTACCATATAATGCATTAATCATTCAAAAATGCCATACTCATAAGATATCATCACCAATTATCAAATCTCTCATCAAAAAATATGCATATACTCTATATAGGATTCTCTAGCCATAAAATCTTATTTTCAACTTTGTTACTTCACATAACATATTTAACTCATATGTTCAGTAATTAAACTATTTTCATGAAAAATACCAAATCAGTCCCAAAATATTTCTTTTCTGGGATTTAGCATAATATAGTCCCATAATGAAAATATATTTTTCTCGAATTTTAAAATTCATTTACTATTTTTCAAAAATCAATTTCCAATTAATTCCTTAAGAAATTAGCTACCTCAAGGATAACTCCAAAAATTCCCAAATCTTGGGAGAATCTTACACATGTTAACGTGAGCTTCTAGTTTAAATTTCATGGTCATCGGAGTTATAGAACTCCGGTTATAGCATTTTTCGTCGGAAAAACCTAAATATTGAAATAGTCATAACTTGCTCATTTTAAGTCAGAATGAGCTCATTTTTGGACAGGAGATACTTTATACCATATACCTTCATGTCCCAAAAGGCCAGAATTTTTCTCATAATTTAAGTGGCTGAAACAGCCCTTAAAGTTTCTAAGCAGTAGCATTTTCGAAATTTACAGCTTTGGCCTCCTTTGCTAAAATCAGTCCCCACAAAAATCTACAACACCTTTTCCAATAATTCCACTTGGATTAGTTAGGTAACTCATAGATCTAACTCTAGGACTTGACCACATTCAAAAATTCAAAATATAATAAGAGATATAGTCAATTGAATTTCATGTTACGTTTTCACCAAAATCGATTTTCAACTCTTTGTGATTTATAAGAAACTTTCATGTTTTCACATACTAACCAACATAACTCATCATAAAACTTACTAATACTTCATATACCCATGATTTTCATTATTCCAATGCTTTTATTATGACTTTCATCATAAACCACGTAAAGCTGCTCATTTTAGTTGAAGAAATATTTGAGGGTTTAAGAAATGGGTTTTTTATCTTTGGGTCAATACAAAATTCGATTTCACGTTCTAAGTAGGCTAAGAAGTCTTCAAGAATACGCCAGAAATTTATTAATAATAGAAATATCATTCAAAACTGCGTGACTCTCATCCAAGACTTGGATAGTATGTCACATTGATACCAACTGTGACTTCTATCCCTTAACCTAGATAGCACCTCACAATGATACCTATCAACTTGCCATCTTCAGTCACGACGTCGCCTATAGAAAGTCTGGCTTCGGTGCATTCCACACAAGGAAGTCAACAACGAAAGGATCGGGCTCTTTACTTATGGCTTGATATAACAAAGATTAACTTTAGGATTTGGTTACTTTGAATTAAGTATAACGAGTTGGTTAGGAATATGAAAAGCTAACAACCTTACAAAAAGAATAATGAGTAGTTAATCAATTGTTTTCAAAAATTACCTCAAAGGCAAGTATTTTCAAAGAGATAAGATCGACAATAACGTGAAAGTGTTTATTTGAAACAACAAGATTAATAAACGATTGGAGGTAACGAAGGTTTCTCCCAACGAAGTTTCAATAGATAAATCAAATTCTAATTTCTCCTGAGTCAAATTTAAATGTCGAACGCAAAAGCGCTTAGAGATAAAATAATGGGTAGAACCGGTATCTTATAAGGTATAGACTTCGCAAGAATTTATAATTAACTAACCCGTTAACTTCGTTCGAGTCACTTGCTTTTTTAAGAAGTCATGAAAAACGCTCTTCATGAAAACCACCGACTTTGTTTTATCCAGTATCCGCTTTGGTGCCACCGTCCCAAATTGGACTTGACTTTGGTGCACGACAAAAATCGAGCTAAATGACCTTCTTTCTTGAAATTTCCACTTCTATTATCTTGGCCATGATTACCACCGAAGTGGTTACCATTCTTGGCATGATAATTTCTCCCACGATGGTCATCATTGTTCCGATGGTCGTTACCGCCAGTATGATTATTATCGTGTTGTTGGTCGTTACCTTTTGGTTGAGCTGACTCATTATCGCACTCCAATAACCGAGCCCTATTCACAACATCTAAATACAAACACTGTCACAAAACAAGGGTTAATTAACATGCAACATATTATCACTATACTCGACCGCCAATCAAATACCAAATAAACTTAGGTAGGTCATACTAGCGAAGGAATTCCCGCCTCTCCTTCCTAGTACTATTCTCACATCTTAGCCGGGGATCATATCCTAAGCTCGATACCAACCATAACGCCCCAAAATTAGGTATCGTCACCCATCTTGGGTCGCCACTTACATGGTACATAAATTCAAATACAACTTACTAATATAAGCTGTAGTATAATAATCTGACATAAACCGTGAGTTTGCATACAAATATTGTCTACTAGATATTATACAAACTCAAAAGGAGTCCTCATTACAACTATTATCACACTATTTCATGAATAGTGAGGACTACTAATGCTATCCTCCTCGGACCATTACTTCGTTCCCAGACTTCGTCCCTATGTTCTCATTTCAAGAGAAACGGTGAAAGAAAGGGTGAGCTCAACTAGCCCAAGAAGAAATATTATGACTAAGATAATGCGAATAAATTATCATTAGCCTTCAACAATGTTAAACCGATAAAATATAATAGACAACCGGTTTAAGCTGCAATGGAATAAGCAATCCATTAAAAGAGTCAAGTAGAGAATAAAGTCTACTATCTTTTAGGTTTTAAAAGGTTTTCATCAATTTTTATCGGCGAGACTCGACAATAATAAATAAACCACCACATCTAATCATCCTCGTACCACGGTCAAGGATTTTCATCAAATTATCAATGGTCATGACTATACCAATCACCCCCCCGGTCATAATCATACCAAAGACTATCCATCAACGCATTACAGTGCCATCGAGGACTTTTGTCACATCATTTATATCAAGTCATGATTATACCGAATGATCCTCGGTCATAATCATACTAAGTTCATCTATGCACGTAAGCGAAAGATAACATAATATAACATGAGGATGATGACAATGACATAGTAATTCAATAAAACAAGTTCAAGAATTATTTAATCCATGAATTATTAACGTCCAAATTGTCAACATGATCTTTGTTTTCAGAGAGTAAAATTCAAGAATGATCGGAAGAATATTTCCATCAAAAGATATTGGATGAAACGCAAATATCGAGGATATTCTACTAATTTCATGGAGTATAGAAGTCAAAGTTTTAACCAACTGGGTATAATAAAGAATGGAATAACAAAAGAAATCACCATGCATGCGGTACTTGCGATGCGGTTATTCCAACGAGAATAATAATAACGGAACCGTCGTGAAATTAACCGCAAGCGGGATGTTCCAATGAGAATAATAAAGATGGAACCGGATCCGGTGTAAAACACACGAGATAGGATATTCCAACAGAATGATAAAGATTTTAACCAGTCCGGTGTAAAACACCTGCATGTGGATGTTCCAACGAGAATAATAAAAATGGAACCAGTCCGGTGTAAAACACACGAATGGGATGTTCCAATGTAATAATAGAAGAATGTCACCAAGTATAGGGTAAACCGCATATACAAAGTTATTCCAACATAATAATAAGCAATGGAGTAACATAAGGATTTCACCAAGTATAGGGTATGCAGGCGTGTCAAAGGTTATGTATAGGGTATGCCACTTTTACGAGTTATTCTAACGTAATAATAGTGAATGGAATAACGAAGTTCTCTTGAAGAAGAAAGAATAACACCCTTACCGTAAAAAGAACTGAATATAGAAGTAGTGAAGTAGCGAATACTCTTCTTCTTTCTATAATTTTCTCTATAGCTTCTCTCTATAATTTCTCTCTCTAGAGTTTCAATGAATTCGTAAGAAAAAATAATGAAGGAATGAGCTTATTTATAGGAAAATGGAATGCATAAGAATTAATCCATGAACGGTCCGTATTGATTTACTTTAATCGGACGGTCCATATTTAAAGAAAAATCTTTTAAATAAAATATAATATATTCTATTTATATAAAAATATTTTACTATGCAAATACTATGCAATCTTATGCAAAACACTATGCAACACTATGCATAATAAAATATAATATATTCTATTTATAGAATAACTTTAATAAAGTATTCTATTTTATATAAAAGATGTTTACATTTTATTACGTTAATAATACTGAATAAAACAAAACGTCATTATCGCTTATAATAATTCATATTATTAATCGACAATAATGGAATCAAACCGAGTGACTTCTCACATAAGCATCAATAATCAATACCGGTGTCTACTACTTATGCAACCACACGTGATTCTTGTACTTTTACTACTGGAGTAGTTCAACAAGAACTACACGAAAACTTCCGTCGTTATTTCAATAAAATATTTTTTATGCGTTTTCTCGATCCGATAATAATTACATTATTAGGGTCCACCAATGATTAAGTAGTTGTCTGAATATTCCCCTGCTAAACCGAATATTCCCAGACCCAATCGAATATAATATAACCACTTGCATACTTTACAAAATTTATAAATACTACCCACAACTATAATATTATCTCAAATTTACACCATAATATTAAAAATTATTTTGACAAAATTTAAATCTTTATTGATAAAATCTGGGGTCTCACATATTTACCTTCTTTGAATCGTTCTTCTTTTCAGAAGATCCTTTGGCACCTACCAGTAAGACTTGATCTTTCTTGGTTGAAAAGTGACTCTCAACACTTTTCAATATATTTAAGCAAATCAAATGAAGTGCGATATCTAGCTTGTTCATATGAAAAATTCACAACAATTGTGAAAGAAAGATGCGGGAGTGAGTGCAAGATCAAATCTTGGCTCATCTCTCCATCCATGACAAAACCAGTTGTCCTAATTGATCAATCAAATTGATTATGTTAAGGACTTTTTGTGCTGTATTTAGTGCCGTTAGCCGTTCTAGATCGGAAGAGCTCCTTAGATATCGATATCTATCAGTCCCACTTTCCTCACCATCAACTACTTGATGTGCGGGAATATAGTAGGAGCATCCATAGTTTCATCTTGTGACGACCGAAGCTCGTTACTTTCATGGATGCGAGCATTATGCATTGAGCAATAATGCATCATCTCTTGCCACTTTCTAAAAGTAGCAATCTCTTCCTCGAGAGGCATTATGCGCAACCATTGCGGGGATAGGCGTATTAAGGACATAAGAAAGCTTTTCAAATATGAGAACTATTCTCAAATTCCTTAACCAATCCATTTAATTCGATCCTATTAATTTAGCATCTAATATGCTACTGTGATGATAGTAATTAAGACATTGTAAAATTGCAGAAATGAATTTGTAATTAACAACATTTTAACATACATTCTTTTTATTAATTACCAAAATAAATTAGGTCTTGCTTTAAATTTGTATCTCCCACTATTTTCTTCAAACTATATTACCTCACTTATATAGTTCGTAAAATCTAATTAAAGATTTGCTAGTGAGAATAAGGATCCCATTTCAAATGTATATAGCCTTGTGGTGACACAACAAACTATATATAAATAAATAGGTAGACAACTTTTGTCAATTACATCAACTATGCAACTCCTTTTCTTTTGCCTCTTAGATTATTTTGATCAGTGGTGGCACATCCGAATAAAAATTATCCAAGTTAAGTCCGACCTAGCACTCCATATATTCAAAAAGAAAAATATCATCCTTGTGGTGACACAACAAAACAATATTGTTCAATTTTCTTTATAAGCATCAAATGTGATAAATTAACATCTTAAATACTTAATACTTGCCTTGTGGTGACACAACAAACTCATATTAAATATTTAATACTCTATTAATTTTATCATGCTAGAAGGCGACGTTCGATATTCCAAATATCTTTGAGCGCTTAGGACTTAATATAAAAATTGAGGGTTTTGTTATTAATTTGTCTCATCTTGTTTAATACAGCATTTACAAATATATATATATATATATAAATACATTATATTAATAAACATGCGAAACATGTTTGCATAATATATAATACATATAGTATAAGCATGCACATATAGAATACTATATTCTACCCTTGGATTGATTATGGACTTTTATTCTAGTTTGGTTCACTAGAGCCACCAGTGAACCAAAAGGTCAAACCCTAGGGGTGCAAGAAATAATATTTAAATATAACTATTACATTTAAACCCTGCTCCATTACAAACGGGTCTTCAAGCGCTCCTTGCTCCTTGATCTCCAATTCTTCAAAATTAATTCTAACTATTCCTATTACAAAACTATTTAAAATAAATAAAACCTTGATCAACAAATATCGGGAAGTACATAGGAGGAATAGAATTTACATTAAGAAAAATTAGAGAAAGCGAGGTCATGAAAACCCCATTTAATAAAACCCATACATTCATGCATCCAACTAAAATAAAATCCAATCATATTGTCAATAGTCCATAATCAATCCCATTTATTATCATACACATCACCATATGTATCGATAAATAACATTCATCTTATGAATAATAAACATTTAATATATATATTGATAACATTTAATGGGCAAATTTAGTTAGTATAAAATCTAATTTTGAATTAAAATAAACTCTTTTATTTTATTCCAAATTTAAATCAAAATAAAACTATTTTATTTTAATTTATCCTATTTTGAATAAAATAAACTATTTTATTTTAATCAAAATCTTTAATCAAAATAAACTCCTTTATTTTAATTAATTATGGAATCCAATTCCATGTAAAAAAAAAAATTATTAAAGGAAACACGAATTCATTTCCTATTCACAAATAAACTCCTTTATTTTGAATAATATGAAATCTTATTTCATATTTAAATAAACTCCTTTATTTAAGGAAACACGGATTTTCTTTCCTATTCACAAATAAACTCCTTTATTTTGAATAATATGAAATCTTATTTCATATCTAAATAAACTCCTTTATTTAAGGAAAGATCAGTTTCAACTCCAATTAGTTAGTATGGAATCCAATTCCAACTCTAATTAGTTAACATGAAATTCTAATTTTAAAATTAAAATAAACTTTATATTTTAATATAAAATAAACTTTTATTTTTAAATTAAAATAAACTTTTATTTTAATTATAAAATTATTAAAATATATATATATATATATATATATATATTACCGTAAATATGTACATAAACGAGTCACATGTTTTCAAAAAAGGGATTCAAAAGTTGTATGCTTCCTGGTAACTAATATATATATATAATATATCATATATCATATATATAATATAATATATATATACTAATACATGAATCAAATATTTACAAACAACACGTTCAACTTTTTTTTTTTTTTTTTAAAAAATCTTTACAAAGAACTCGTTAATGCTTAATAATCATGAAGCTCCAGGAGGTTATTATATATCATATATATATGTGGCACGTGAATCCGGTAAAATAAATAAAACCGACCCACGTTTTTTTTTATTATTATTTTTTTTAAATTTTATACAATTAAATTATGCCCAATTAAATTATTCTAAACACATATCAATATACATATCAAATTTGAAACAATTAATAATTCGCATAAAGGTTTGGCTCGATGCCACCGTTAGGTTTTAATAATATTCATTAACGCCTTGATCAAATTGCAAAAATAAGCGGAGCGAGATAAATCGAGTTTAAAATTTACAAACCATATACGGATCACCCTTTATGCACAATTATTAATTAAACGAAAAGATAAAGAATAAAATCATACCCTTGAAGATCGAGCTTCCTCAGTACAAGTTCACCTCCAAATCCTTTTCGCGTTCAACTTGAATCCACCGGGTTTGGTTCCTTCCTTTGATCAACGTTAGCCACCCATATGTTTGGCCTCTGGGGTGATCCACCAAGGAAAAATAAAGATTCAGAAGAAGGGTATTGGCTCAACCCTAGTTTTCTATCTCTATAGAAAAGAACGTCTTCTCTCAACTAATTGGAATTATTACGTTATGTTGTAAAAAGTCAACAACCACCTCACCCATAATAAGACTCCTCTTATTTATAGATGTGGGCAACCCACCTTAACAATTAAGGAATTGGGATTTATTTAATTAATTAAATTCTTTTAATTAATTAAGCTCCCTAATCTTATTAGGGATAATTAATTAAACTCCTTTAACTAATTTTCCTTCCTAATCCAATTAGGAATAAATGAGAGTACTTATATTAAATTAATTCCTAAACTCTTTTAGAAATTAAAATAATAATAATTGTAATAATATTAATAAGACTCCTCTTATTAATTTATATTTAATATTTCTAAAATATTAAATAATAAATATTAAGCTATTTAATTTATTCTATCATCATAGATTAAATTAAATATACATAACATATATATTACGATTATGCCATTAACTTCTTAAATAATTATTCTTCCTTTTATGGTGTGACCCTTTAGGTTCTCCATATTAAACCTAGGTTGTGAATAAATCAATTAGAACAATTCTAATCTTATTTAAATAAATAAATTAAACAATTAATTTATTTAAATAAATAATATTTATTCTACATAGGGATAAGCCTCCCCAATGATCAACGACTTTCCGGATAATATAGATTTCAACATTAATCATTAAAGAACATTTGAGTAAATAGTTCTTGTCAATTCAATCCTTCCACCATACAATGTCCCAATTAAATATAAGACATGGAATTACTTTGTCAAGTCTTATTTTATTTAATTATATGTATTTTCGATCCTTAAATGCACAACTCCAAATAATGCAAATTAGAAACTCCTTTCTAATTTCATTCTGCCGCCCCAAGGACTCTTTGGGTTGTCATTTATCGAATCACATAGACATTTCTCTTCTTTTATTAGAAGTGGTAGATTCTTTATTAATCATACATTATCTCCATATACAACTTATTATACCCAAGCATACCCTTTGATATACCCTAAGGGTCTTAAGGAATAAGTCAAAGTATAACTCATCATACACAAGATACTATGATGATCTCAAGTCCAAGGATTACTTGTCTTCTATCACTACTGAGAATTCTATTGACGAGCAAATAAAACTCCATTAGGTATTCCTTAGCGAGCCAATGCGTTCGGTGAACTTATTCTCTAATAAGCACCTACATACTTGCTTTAGTGTCTCCACACAAATGATCGTGAGATCAATCATCCTCATCCAATGAAAGCAAGCACGTATGTACCAATCTATCCGGATTCACTAATCCCTAATTTAGTAATCCAATGATTGGGAACTATTTTAGTTTTAAGCTTTCTAAGAATTTAGATCTCATTAGAATGATCATCATCATTATTCTAAAAGCATTGCTTAAAACTATGGGTTTATCACATATTATAAAACAAAGATCATCGTGTAGATAATTAAAAGCCTTTAATAAATTAATACTTTTTATTAATAAATGAATAAGATTATTACAAAGTATATGCTTTATCATCAAACATGATTGGCTTGTGTGCATACTACTTTCAACCGCTTTCACGGAATCTCTTCACATATTGGCCCAAAGACTCATTCGAAAACGCTATCGAACTGAGCAACGAACCAGTTGGTTTTCCTTCTTTTGTTGCTCCCGGCGGGCATGAAATTTCTCGCATATATCGCGCCAAGATGAAATTGAATCTGAGGCAAAGTCCCCATCCACCACGCCGGCATCTTTTACGAGTGTTGTGATAAAAGTATGACATTTAAGCGACATCGCTAAAGTCATAATAATCCATCAGTCGGTCGAACGCCTGACTGTGGTCATAGGGATCCCCTGATCCATCATAACTCTCAATATGGGGCAACTTCTTGGTAGGATCAGCTTTTTCTTTAAGAATCTCCGCGGAAAAGGGGGATGCTTTCTTTTCCGAAGTATCCTTCGTTTTTTGTACTTCGGCAAGCTGCTTCCGAAGTTCCTTTAACTCTTTAACCAAATACTCTACACCTTTTGGTTGAGATGATGCTTCTTTTTCCGGTGACTCCTTCCTCCTCCGAGTAGGCGGGTTTCTTCTGATAGAGCCTTGACTCTAGAAGGGCTTCTTCGATGACGAGTGTCCACAGTGGTGGTGTACCCTCGAGAGACTCTCGGAGTACAATCTCTAGATATGCTTCGTCTTTGAATCCGAGCACTAAAGGGCGAGAATGTGCAACAACAAGGGCCTTCTTTGTGGTTTCGTGGAGTATGATCTCGGATCGACCTCTTCGTTCTCTTCGACCTTGCTCCTTAAAATCGACAGGGTGATGTACCCTCCTCGATCTTTGAGGAGTAGGGCTTCGGGATCTTCTTCTTTCTCGATTTCGGTCTCGAGACTCTCGTCCTGAATGAACAGGTTCTTTTCCACTTCGGTGTCCTTGCCCTTCGGACTGATTATTACAGAGCTCTTCATCTCTCAACTCTGTCATCCGGGCCATCTGCTCAGCTATATCCTGTCGTTGCTTCACGAGTACTTCCATAGCTCTATCCGTTTCATCTGCCATCTTAGTCAGTCATGAAGCTTTTTCATCCTGGTCCTCTCGGTATCGAGTTCTAGGCGAAGTGCCTTCTACTCGTTTCCGACCGTGGCCAGACGCTTTATCAGTCGGGAAGACTAACCTACGTTTAGCCTTGCCCATTACTTTCGATCGAAAAATCTTGAGGATCGTTTGAATGACGTCTGTCTTGCATGAACACTTATTAGGTCCCCAAACGATCTTTGTGATTAACTTCGTGGTGTCGATTCACCGGCGACCTACGGTCCTCCTTGAAAGTGTGTTGTTCTACTCTTCACCATGAATATTGACGTAGAACAAAGACATGCAGTGATTGAAAAATACTCGGGACACTAGAACTCACCTCCTTTCTAGCGCCCGATGTTAACGCCAAGATCTTTCTCCACGTCCCCAATCACCAAGACGCGTCCAATATCTGCATACCAACAAGTCAACACCAAAAGCTTCGATTATCCGACCGTCGAGGATAGCTCCCGTGAGAGAGCGGAGACAGACGATCACAAGGTCAACAATAGAGAAAAAATATTATCTAATGCACGAGAGATAGAATTAGAATTATCTTGAAAAATGTGTGTTACTTACCCTCTTATGTGATCTTAGCCCCATGATACTCCACTCCCGGTTCGTAGTGCCATCCATCATCTCCTCGACACCTTTTCCCTCACTTCCGTCATTTCAAATTTGAAAAATAAGCGATCTACTTTCACACTCCTTTCATTGTTTGCCACATAGGTCATCCGAGTCCCATCCTTATTAATGCCATGCAACAAAGTGGCGAACAATAGTCAATTGTCATTTTCGCATAATGATTCTTTGGTCAAAGTTGGGTTAAGTGACAATTTGTATAATGGGCCAATTTAATGACTAAACCCAAATAATGGAAATGACCCAAGTGACCGGATCCAACCAGGACCTAGCATAACATGATCCAAGGGAGGAGCCCAATAAATTCGACCCAATAAGAAAAATGATTATGGCCTAACATTCATGAATATTAATTTTTTATCCTTACATTTTTCTTCACAATTCCAACAAATCTTAACAAATTTTTAAATAAAAAAATGTACAGAAACTTAGTAATTATGTTACATCTAAAGCAGCCCAAGTAAAATCAGAAATCAAGGTTTGTTTGGCTACCAGTAAAAGTAAAAATAAAATATTCAATGCCCGATCTCATTGTCCATTCAATAATCATGGAATAGAGAGCTGATTTAAACTCGACCTTTTGATAATATTTTATGATTTTATCTTATCATTACAATCAACTTTTGAGAAAAAAATAGTGTATGTAACACCATAATTTCATGCTTGCTCATTTCTCATGCATGTTTTTTTGACTTTTTTTATGTAGAAAGATTCCCATGTTACTGTCTAATTCTAATTCTTTATTTCAACTCTTTATCCTAATACTCATTGTTAGTGTGAGTCATACTTACACTCTATTTTTTAATTTTGAATAGAAAAAAAAATATAAAATTTAAATTAGAATAGAACTTAAATTGGGGCCTTTCTGCTAGAGCAGTCGACCCTTCCGCTCATGTTCAAGAACAGTTGTGATGCTAGAAATTTTAAAAAAATGTGTCACCGTAATATTAATTGAGTGAGATTAATTATACTATAAAATATTATTAAAATATTTAATATCATGTCATTTAAAATAATTATTTTTTTTTTTGAAATCCCGAGCATTATTAGTAGACAGATTTTGGAATAAGAAACTGACGAAGTTGCCCTTTATGCAAGGACGGGAATATCACGTGGTAACAAAAAGGCATTATATTATAGTACTACTGGTACATTATGAGTAGCAAGTATGACAGACACAGAGAGATTCTTATTCTGACGGATAATTGGGTTAACCATGTGACTGCTCAGCTTTTGTCTGGTGACCGCCGAGAGTTGCAAACCTCACTATTTCCGCCTCCGGCGTTGGATAAATCAGATGATTTTCAATGGGCCGTGACACCTCTAACTATGCGACTTAAATAAGATGGAATCTTTATTGGATTAATTACATATATTAGTACCTTTTAAAAAATAATTATAAAAATAAAACACCCATAAAATAATTATAAAAATATTACACTTTTTTAATTTTATTTACAATATTATTATAATTATAAGTCTTTAATTAAAGGGATTAATAATATTAATGGGGCATATTTTTTTAAAATGCGTGATAACCGCCGTATATTATCTCTGTAGGACTCTTCGTTTTTGTATACTACCCTTTACACGCTGAAACCCTCTTTTCTCTCTCATTCCGTGTTTCAGCATTCATCGTTCGAAGTTAGCAATTTCGTTCTCGTCACCATCATTTCTACTTGTTTTCGTGATTAACAGTGTTCATTGAAACCTCTATCTCTTTCATTTGTGTTTCAAATTATTCCATTGTTTGTTATCGAAGTTAATAGCCATTTCGTTTTAGATTACGTATGTTCGCTCGTTACGTATTACGTGTTCATAGTCATTTAGTTCGTGTTACGTATTCATAGCCATTTAGATTCGTGTTTTCGATTACGTGTTCTTTGTTCTCTTTCATTCGTGTTCCAGTTGGTTTATTATTCTTCGGTATCAATTCTGGTGTGTATATTTTCAGGTCAGTTATTTTGAAATAATTTAACGTATTATATATATTAATGTAGTTTATCAGTCGAATGTAGTATTGATTATTGTGTGGGTTTGTGTTATTTTTTATGTTTAGTATAGAATGGTTGATACAAAGAAGAAGGATGGGAAGAGGAAGAGAATATCGGGCGTGAGTCATCGAGGACGTGAAGAAGTTTCTTTGTGGATAGGAAGGAGAAGGAAAATGATGTATGTCGAAATCGAGTAAGAATGAAAATAAATTTGGTGATACATGTGATATCAAGCATTCTCAAGTGCGATTAGATTACGAGCTTGGCGTTCACATGAAGTTTAAGGCCAAAGGTCAAGTGCTTATCCGAATATAATTCCAACACGAGAAAAATTTAAAGGTGTCATTTTTAATTTTCTTATGGTTACCATTATATAATTATTTGGTTACTTATTAGTATGTATTTGGTTCTTTGTGATATTATATTCTTGTGTTACTTTTATGGGTTGGTTACTTATTAGTATGTATTTGGTTCTTTGTGATATTATATTACCGTGTTACTTTTTTATGGGTTGAGTTACTTATTAGTATGTATTTGAGTTCTTGTGAATTTTTATTAGTATGTATTTAGTTCTTTGTAAAATAATAATTATTTGGTTACTTATTTTTATGTATTTAGTTCTTCGTAAACTTTTAATGTTTTGGTTACTTATTAGTATGTTTTGTGGTTATTGTCATTTTATAGTTTGATTCTTGTTATATCGATTTTGGTTCTTTGTCATATTACAGTTTTATTACTATTTTGTATTTTTATGCTTAATATGTTTTTGCTAAATATCATGTTTTAATAAATTGAGTTTAGTGTATAGGTTGTTTATGTATTGGTTACCATTAAAAGATGGTTTAGGTACCATCATAGAATTATTTGGTTACTTATTAGTATGTATTTAGTTCTTTGTGATATTATATTCTTGTGTTACTTTTATGGGTTGGTTACTTATTAGTATGTATTTGTTCTTTGTGATATTATATTCTTGTGTTACTTTTATGGGTTGGTTACTTATTAGTATGTATTTAGTTCTTTGTGAATTTTTATTAGTATGTATTTGGTTCTTTGTAAAATAATAATTATTTGGTTACTTATTTTTATGTATTTGGTTCTTTGTAAACTTTTAATGTTTTGGTTACTTATTAGTATGTTTGTGGTTATTGTCATTTTATAGTTTAGTTCTTTATATATCGATTTTTGTTCTTTATCATATTACGCTTTTATTACTATTTTGTATTTTTTATGCTTAATATGTTTTTTGCCTAGTATACATGTTTTAATAAATTGAGTTTAGTGTATAGGTTGTTTATGTATTGGTTACCATTAAAAGATGGTTTGGGTACCATCATCAGAGAATTATTTAGTTACTTATTAGTATGTATTTGGTTCTTGTGATATTATATTCTTTATGTTACTTTTATGGGTTGGTTACTTATTAGTATGTATTTGGTTCTTTGTGATATTATATTCTTGTGTTACTTTTATGGGTTGGTTACTTATTAGTATGTATTTGGTTCTTGTGAATTTTTATTAGTATGTATTTGGTTCTTTGTAAAATAATAATTATTTGGTTACTTATTTTTTATGTATTTAGTTCTTGTAAACTTTTAATGTTTTGGTTACTTATTAGTATGTTTGTGGTTATTGTCATTTTATAGTTTGTTCTTGTTATATCGATTTTGAGTTCTTTGTCATATTACAGGTTTTTTACTATTTTGTATTTTTATGCTTAATATGTTTTTGCCTAGTATACATGTTTTAATAAATTGAGTTTAGTGTATAGGTTGTTTATGTATTGGTTACCATTAAAAGATGGTTTGGGTACCATCATAGAATTATTTGGTTACTTGTTAGTATGTATTTTGTTTCTGGATTTAGTGTATAACACTATTTTTTGTATAAATTTTGTTATATTGGTTACTAATAACTGTTCAATTCTGGTTTTGTGTATTTACAATTATGGGATCTTTACTATGAGGAATGCAACAGAAAATTCACTGGAAAAGTAATATATTGGTGTGACATGGAAGTCCCCATAATTATTGCCAAGAAATTGAATGAAAGTCAGCTGGAGAAGTTTAGGGCAACATGTTTTGGAAATTTTTTGGAGTTTGGTGAGCATCAAATGTATTCACAGATTATTCACCATGCTCTTGTAAGGGAGGTTCACCAAAGGGATGATGGTGAGATGTGATTTTTGATTGGGGAGAAAAGGGTTAGGTTTGGGCTGCCTGAGTTTTGTTTGATTTCTGGGTTGAGATGGCAAGGCAACGATGATATAAGTGCATATAAAGATATCTGAAAATCTGATTATTGAAAAATATTTTGGGCGAAGTTGTTACTCGTAGTAGTATAGGTAGGATATTAGGAAGGTAGTTTTTGATGATGATGATGAGGCTATTAGGATGTCATTGATTTTTTTGGTGTTTAATTTTATTCTTTCAACAGTTTACGAAAATTTTGTTGATGGGGCAATGGTCGATTTTTATGTTATGGTGATGTTAGCGGTTTTTCTTAGGGAAAGTTGCATTTGAAATGACAAAGTACTCTTTGTCAAATGCTTTGAAGGGCGTATAAAGAAAGGAAGGAGTGGTGGTTCAACATATAATTTCTACAAAGACCATTATATTAAATTGTATAAGTTGAATGGTCTTCCATATGTATTTCAAGTATTTATGTTTGAAACCATTTCAACTTTCAAAGCTTGCGGTATGTCTGACGACGAGCATCATCGGATGGATGTCCGTTTATGTAGATGGAAGGAGCTAGTGAAGCCCCCTTCAAATGACAAGTTGAATGATCTGGTATTTTGTTCTGGCCAGGTATGCAGTGTACTACTAAGAATGCAATTGGTTACCTTTAGTTAATTATTTGGTTACTGATTATTTTTGTGAAGTTTACTATTAACATAGTAGTTAGTTACCTTTATATACTAATTGAGTTACTGATTATATTACGTGTATGTTAACAATAAAAATGTTGTTGGTTACTAGAATATACAAAGTTTGGTTACCTTTATACATTTAGTTGGTTACTGATTTATATATATTTGGTTACCAGTATATATGTTTTTGTTTACTGATTATGTTTTATGATTCTTTATTTTATCTTTTTGTTATTGTAATTGTATAATGTTTGTCGATGTTATCTTTGAAGTGTACTTATTGTTTTTTCAAATTTGTGGGTAAAAGTTTGATTCCCACGGTTGAGGAGAATGAAACGACTTTGATTTGGTGGGTTTCACTTTTTAATGGGAAGGATCTTTGACAAAAGGTGAAAGATGACAACATTGGATTTGATATATCGGACATTAAAGATGCAATTGATACACGGTTACGGCCGTTGGAGAAAAAAGTTTCTGAAATTAAGAAAGACGTTGTAAAATTGCGGGCTGATATTAAGGATGAGATGCAGATTTTACACGTTCAGATATGCAGAGACTTTAGGTTAACTATTAGATATGAGTTACGCGGGTTCAAAGATGGTGGGGTTAAAGAAGTTGATAGTGATTCTGATGATGATTCTGATTCTGATTTTGATGAGGGTGATGATGCTGATGATGATGATGAAGCCGATGATTCTGATGAAGCTGATGAAGCTGATGATGTTGTTGATCAGCATGCTGGTGAGGTTGGTGATGATGGTTTGAAAGCTGATGAGGTTGGTGATGATGGTTTGAAAGATGATGAGAAGAAGGATGAATTTGTAAATGAAGTTGGAAATGAAGGTGATGATGTTATGCTTGAAGACCGCGTCGTTGTTGAGGATGTTAAGGATGTTATGGTTGAAAACCGCCATTGTTGAGGATGTTGTTGAGGAGATTGTTGAGGATGTTATGGTTGAAGCCCGTCATTTTGTTGAAGATGTTGTTGAGGATGTTGGTGATGTGTCGATTTTGTTAAGAAGAAGGATGGTAATGAATCGAGTATGGTAATGAAGTTAAACTTGATGGTATGGTTGAAGAACATCATGAAATAATAAGTAATGTTGTTCAAGAAATTGTCAAGGTTAGACTTTTTTTGTTTGTTTTGTTTTGTGTTAGATGTCTTTTTTTCATTTTTTAAAGATCAATTGATTGTTTTGTATTTTGAGCAATTTATTAAGAATGATGTTGACATGCCAACTTTTGACATTTTAAGCCAACGTCTGAGGAAAGAAATTGTTGTTTATGTTCTTCTTTGAGGTTAGTGTTATTACGACATACCAACTTTTTTTTTTTTACATGCTTTAGGTTTTGTTTCTTGTTTTACCATTACATGCTTAAGGTTTTGGTTATTGTTTCAATTTTACTCAATTATCCAACTCATAAATATATAGTAACCATTATAATGTTTCATAGTAACCAAAAGAGCATTAGTTAGTAACAAGTATAATGTTTCATAAGTAACTTGATAATGCATTAGACGAAGAACTAATATAGCATTAGACGATATAATATTACCAATACATAATTAGTTAGTAACAAGTATAATGTTTCATAAGAACCATTCTGACGTTAGACGATGAACTAATACAACATCAGATTTTTATGTGAAAATATAATTGTTTTCGTTACATTTTCTGTCATTTGTAAAAGGGGAAAAAGTTTGAGGCGGAAAGCAAATCTGTATTGGATGAGATGGTTCTGACTACCCAGGATATAGTCCAGTGTGATGAATTGGAGAAGAGCGTCAATAGAGTCGATTAAGCGGACACACATGCGTGAACATTTAAAGAAGTCTTTGTTCTCTGAGTCTCCATATCTGAGAACATTTGGATCTACCGGTTATCGTCTAATGCATCGGGTGCTAGTCAAAGAGTTGCTGTTATTTCTGCATTTCCCAAGGTTTGCATGGATATGCCGTCCAAATTTGAAGAGGCATTGTTTGAACAGTGGTTTAAAATAGGACTTAACAACAGGAAAAGGTTTGTTTTTTACTGTTAACAATGCTATAGTTTTTTTATGAAACAAATAAATTTGCTTTTGGGTAGTGTGTATATTAACATGGTGATTGTTAATGTCAATGTGTATACTAATATGTTTTTATATTGAAGGACGGACAAATTTCCTGGGAAGAATGACATTATCGAACCTGCTTTTGTATTTGGGTCTATCTCAATTTCATCTAAAATGTGGTTTTATAAATTAAAGACTCTCGGGCAATGGTTGAATTTATGATGTGAGTTCTTTTTTTTAAAAATTATGTTTCTATATTTATGGTTACATTATTTATTTGTTAAAGTAAATAGCTTTAACAGTGTTGGTTACTGTTATATATCTGTTTTGTTATTGTCATATGACTGTTTTGTTACTATTATATTACTTGTTTTTTGTTACTATCATACAACTATTTGGTTACTTATTATATAATTTTTTGATTCTTACTATCATAAATGTTTTATATATATATTGGTTATCATCATATAAAATGATATGTTAATATTTAAGCATGTTTTGGTTGCTATGATATAAGTGGTTGAATTCTTGTTGTAAGACCCCAACTTATTATTAATAAAATTTAATTTTCTCTATTTATTATTTTGAAATAGTAAGGGTTGATTTGATTAATGTGGATAGTTATGGGTAAAATACATAAATATTTTAAAATAAGCAAGTGGTTATAAAATATTCATTGTTGTTTGGGGAATATTCGTTTGGTCGTGGAATATTCAATCTCGTCGGGAATATTAAATGCGGCAATAGGTGAATGTGTGGGCCCCATAACGTGAAAGCGATTGGATAAAGAAAACGACAAATATAAGTTGTTTAAAAATAATGGGCGTAGTTATTACCAGTTAATCTTATTAAAATACTTTGGTTGGTTAACACGCGGTATGTAAAGACCCCAACTTATTATTAATGAAATTTAATTTTCTCTATTTATTATTTTGAAATAGTAAGGGTTGATGTGATTAATGTGGATAGTTAGGGGTAAAATACATGAAATACTTCAAAATAAGCAAGTGGTTATAAAATATTCATTGTTGTTTGGGAATATTCGTTTAGTAAATGGAATATTAAATCTTTGTCGGGGAATATTCGATGCGACTGGCAAATCCCATGTATGGGCCCCATAACGAAAGCGATTGGATGAAAAAAAAAACGACAAAAATAAGTGGTTTAAAAATAATCTTGGTAGTAGTTATTCTGCAATTATCTTTAAAAAATACCCGGTGGTTAAAAACACGATAGCTACCCAGTATTGCACCAATTGTTGATTCTTACGTGAAGAAGCACTTTACTCAATAATGGTTACGATAATTCTTTCAAATATTTTATTGAGTTAATAATTCTTTGCGTTGATATTTTATATTCTTTGTTGTTTGATAATTGTCATTACACATTATTTTCATTATCGAAGCAATAATTCATATTATCCTAATAATATTATTAGATAACATTATTGGCAATGTCTAGAAAGTTACATCTAAGGAGAGGTTTGGTCACCTAATCATGCTTGTGATGAAGAAATTCTTATTGGAAAGCCCTCTTTCTGAGGACCGCTTGCTTGGTTATCGATATTGTGATTACAGAATATTATTTGTGAATAATTAATTATTGATTCATATGATGAGGAAAATATTGATTTTATGTGGATATAGATGGAGAAAAATTTTAAATGTGACAATTGTTGAAAATTGAAATTTTATCTTTTTCGATTAAATAATTCTTTTAAATATATTATTATATTTTAATAATATAATAATGGTGATATTTTACAACGAATGTGGAATATATGAGTATCTGAGAGAGGAAAGTATTTTGTTGCAATAAATGTTTAAAACATGTTAAACATGTCGATGGACCCCATTTATTGGTGAAATTTGATTATAACTGTAAAATCTCCCGTTTGTGTATTTGATTCAATTTTGTTTGGAATTTGGAAAAATTTCTTACGCAAAGTTGTAGAAATTGAATTTCCTATAAAAACTTCATGAGATTCAATTTTTCGATAGAATGGCTATTTATTATGAATTATTGAAGTTTTGAAGCTCAAAATAATTGATTTTTGGAAGTTTAAAATATTTTAAATAATAAAACGTTTTTATTTGTTTTGTGGGCTACAACATGTGCATAATGAGCTGAGATCAGATCTAGGAAGGTGGGCGTAGAAATCTTAATATATATATTAATATTATATTAAATTTTACTAACTTTGGTGTTATAAAGATTTCCTATAAATAGGGTGCTTGGGTTAGAATTGAAAATCACACCAGAAATCAAGTTTTCTCTCTCTATATTATCGAGCGTATTCTTGTGAGTATTTTTAGTATACTTTGAGTATTGTTAGGCGGTGCAAGTTTCCTTGAAAGACTATACAGTATTCCAAATTTAAAGTCTTAATCTTTCGAGGTAAGGGATGTTAATTTCTTCTCGAATGATATTATTTCTTCAATATCATTATGCTAAAATATTGGTTGGAACTTTTTATCAAATTTGGAACTTTTTCATGTCGGGTTACTATTCATGAGTTACTATTCACGAGTTACTATTCATGAGTTCTTATTCACGAGATTCTTATTCACGAAGTACTTATTAAGCGAAGCGTGAAGATGTTTTTTATGGAATTTCTATCTTTTGGTGTCGGAGTTATTATTCACGATACTGGCACTATTCACTAGAAAAAATAAAATTCCTTCTTTTTTATCTAAAATATCTATTACGGATACTAGCTTGATTGTATCCATGTTTTGATCATTCTTGAATTTTACACCACTATGATCATTTTTGAGGTATTTTTGAACATGGATAAAACAAAGTACGAATCCTTAATCCTTAATCCTTGTCATTTTGTTTCACTGGATTCGTTTCTTTAAAAATATTTTTCATCATCCTCAGTCTTAAATGATGATATTATTGAATATCTTTGGCCTATAGTGCAAAGATGAATGATTTTTGAAGAATATCTTTGGCTGTAGTGCAAAGATGAACAGGTGTTTAGATGAACATGACCAACTGATGAATATCTTTGGCACAGGTGCAAAGATGAATATTTGATTCGGATGTATATTGATTGATGTTACGAGGGATAAAAGATGAGCGATGAACTTTTAAATTCATACATAGAAGATAATAGTTTGCATTCTCTACTTAACTCTTCTAATGAATTATTATTTCATTGCGAATATTGATTTAAAATTTGTTGTCTATTGTATTCTATTAGATTTTTCCCTGTTGAAGACTAACGATAAATTTGTTGTATATTATCTTAGTCATAATATTCTTTCTTTGGGCTAGTTGAGCTCACCTTTTCCTTTTTGTTCCATTTCTCTTCTCGGGAGGCGAGAATATAGCAGTACTGAGTCGGGGTATGGAATGAAGGTTTTAGAAAGAATTGTTTAGTAGTCCTCACCATTTTTGTAAAATAATGTATCAATAAATGTGATGAGGATTTATTTGAGTATAGATATTGTCTGAAGATAATATTTGTATTCAAACTCACAGTTCTGATTGTAATAATAAAGTTGTAGTTGTTTACATACCATGTATTGACAACTCGGAATGGGTGATGTATACTATTTTGGGGGCGTCTCATTTGGTGACTTCCTGTTTTATGGGGATGCACCGCCAGCATTCTCTCCGTAGGGGCGCCATTTTCTTGGGTGGCAAACCGATAGGTACCATTGTGAGGTCTTTGTGGTTGAAGCACCATGAGGGTCATGATTAGTATCGAGCTTAGGGATATGATCTCTGGCGGAGATCGGGGAATAGAATTAGGGGGAGAGCAGTAAATCCTTCGCTAGTGTGTCTACCTAAGCTTATTTTTTTAGTTGGTTAGTATATAAGGATATTATGTGATATATTGATTTCCTTAATTAACCCTTGTTTTATGAGAGTATTTGAGAATGTCGTTCGGAATATTAACAATGAAAATGAGAGGCCAGTGGAGGCCTTTGTACTCACCAACGAGGAGATTGTGCAACAGTGGCAATGTTCCTCCCGTGAACAACACCAATGGCGAGATGATGAGCGAGGGATGTTTAGAAGCTTTTGCGAGTTCATGCAAAATCGACGAGGAGACTCGTGTTCAAAATCTGAGGAGGAAATGATAGCAATTCACGGGTTGTCACAACAAGCGATTCAAAGAGTTGGGACCACGAAAATTTAAGGGAAAGCCATATCCGATCATGGCGGAAACATGGGTCAAACAAATTACCAAGATATTCGATGTCTTGGGATGCGGAGAAACGAAGGTTCCATTCGCCACCTTTTATGTTCCGTGGTGAAGGCGAGACTCTTTGGTGGGAGTCCATGAAGCGTACCCATCCAAACCCGCTCAAAGCATGTCTTGGGAAGCGTTTAGAAACTATTTAATGACAAATACTTTCCTGAAAGTGTTAAATCATATGAAGGAAGTGGAGTTCATCGATTAGAGCAAAACAACATGACGGTGTCTCGATGCGAGGCAAAGTTTGCGAGTTATCCAGGTTTGCACCTCATTTGGTGGAGAATGAGGAACGTATGATAGCGGATGTTTCTTAGAGGTTTGAAACGGCGTACGTCAAGATCTCATTTCTCATAAACTTTCTCTCTATTCAGATGTTGTAAGCAGGGCTCAATTATTAGAAGCGAGATAACGAAATGCAGTCCAACCGAGGACCACAACCGGGATCGTACGGAGATAGCGATCAATGTAAATAATGATAACCAAATGGAGAAAAGCAGACGCGACAAAAAATGGTAACCACTCTCTGGTGGTAATCATGGCCATGAAAATTGAAGAAGCGAAGTCGGGAGGAGATTTTAAAAGAGGAGATTTAACAACGACCATGTGAAGGCAGCGATGGCGGCGACAGCGAATCGGTTCTAAGGAGGAGAAACGACCACCGGTCGTATCTACAAATCTGGGAAAAGAGGGACATATCGGTCAAACCGCCTACAACAACAGTTCAAGGTATGCTATAATTGTGGAAAGGAAGGACATATCGCTCGAGATTGTACAATAGCAAAACCTAGTTCAATGGGGACGGTGACTCAAAAAAGACTCGTCCCGAGAAAAGTCAAAGTCAACGATTAAGGGAAGAAGCGTTGTTGTGGTGGTCATAATCGAGAACCCAAGCGAGGTGATCACGGGTAAGCTATTTATAAATTCTTACGAAGTTTATACCTTACTTGATACTTGTAAGTACCCATTCATTTATCTCTCTGCGCATGTGCTCAACGTTTAAACTTGACTCGGGAGAAATTAGACTTTGACCAGGGTTGTGACGACCCCAAATTAGGTATACGTCACCCATCTTGGGTCGCCACTTACATGGTACATAAATTCAAATACAACTTACTAATATAATCGTAGGTGTATGCAATCGACATAAACCGTGAGTTTGAATACAAATATTGTCTACTAGATATTATACAAACTCAAAAGGAGTCCTCATTACAACTATTATCACACTATTTCACGGGAATAGTGAGGACTACTATTGCTATCCTCGGACCATTACTCCGCTCCCCAGACTCGTCCCAAATATGTTCTCATTTCAAGAGAACAAAGGAAAGAAAGGGTGAGCTCAACTAGCCCAATGAGAAACATTATGACTAAGATAATGCGAAATAAATTATCATTAGCCTTCAACAATGTTAAAGCGATAAAATACAATAGACAACCGGTTTAATCAACAGTGAAATATGCAATCCATTAAAAGAGTCAGTAGAAAATAAAGTCTCTCTGTCTTTTAGGTTTTAAAAGGTTTTCATCAATTTTTTATCATTTGAGACTCGACAATAAATAAACCACCACATCTTATCATCCCTGTACCACGGTCAAGGATTTTCATCAAATTATCAATGGTCATAACTATACCGAATCACCCCTGGTCATAATCATACCAAAAACTATCCATCAACGCATTACTGACAATGCCGAGGACTTTTATCACATCATTTATAACAAGTCGTGATTATACTTAGAATGATCCTGGTCATAATCATACTAAGTTCATCTATGCACGTAAGCCAAAGATAACATAATATAAAATGAGGATGATGACAATGACATTATAATTCAATAAAACAAGTTCAAGAATTCATTTATCTAGGAATTATTAACATCCAAATTGTCAACAAGATACTGTTTTGTAGAGTAAAATTCAAGAATGATCGGAAGAATATTTCCATGAAAATCTTTGGATGAAGCGCAAATATCAAGGATATTCCACTAATTTCATGGAGTATAGAAGTCAAAGTTTTAACTAACCGGGTATAATAAAGAATGGAATAACAAAAGAAATCACCATGCATGCGGTGCTTAGCATGTATGAGTTATTCAATGAGAATAATAATAACGGAACCAGTCGGTGAAATTCACCGCAGGGATGATCCAATGAATAATAAATCTTTGAATAATAAACAATGGAACCAGAATCCGATGTAAAACACATGCATGACGATATTCCAATGTAATAATAAATACTGGAATAATAAACAATAGAACCGGTCCGAATTGTAAAACACAGACGCGATATTCCAACGAATAATAATAAAGAATGGAATAAAGAAGAAGATCACCAAGTATAGGGGATTCCAGTATACAAGTTATTCCAATGAATAAATAAGAATGGAATAATATAAGGATTTCACCAAGTATAGGGTATCTGCAGCGTATCACAAGTTATGTATAGGGTATGCCACTTTTACTGAGTTATTCCAACGAATAATAATAATGAATGGAATAACAGAAGTTCTCTTCATGAATAAGAAAGAATAACACCCACTACAGATACAACAAATAATATTCCCTACCTTAGAAGAACCTGAATATTGGCGAAAGTGAAGTAGCGAGAATACTCTTCTTCTTTCTCTCTATAGATTTTCTCTCTATAGCTTCTCTCTATAATTTCTCTCTCTGTAGAGTTTCAAATTGAATTAAGTGAAGAAAATAATGAAGGAATGAGCTTATTTATAGGAAAATAGAATGCATAGTAATTAATCCATGAACAGTCCAGATTGATTTACTTTAATCTGACGGTCCATATTTAAAGAAAAATCTTTTAAATAAAATATAATATATTCTATTTATATAAAAACATTTTACTATGCAAACACTATGCAACACTATACAAAAACACTATCTATAAGACTACGCATAATAATAAAATATAATATATTACATTTATAGAATAACTTTAATAAAGTATTACATTTTATATAAAAAGATGTTTCGCTTTTATTACGTTAATAATAATGAATAAAACAAAAGCGTCATTATCATTATAATAATTCATATTATTAATCGACAATAATGGAATCAAACCGAGTGACTTCTCACATAAGCATCAATAATCAATCACCGTGTACTTCTTATGCAACCACACGTATTCGTATTACTTTTACTACCAAGTAGTTCAACAATGATCAACAGTAAAACTTCCGCCGTTATTTCAATAAAATATTTTTGTCGTTTTCTCAATTCGACAATAATTACATTATGGGGTCCACCAATGATTGGTAGTTATTGTATTTAATATTCCTCTTAACCGAATATTCCCAGAACCAATCGAATATAATATAACCACTTGCATACTTTGCAAAATTTATAAATACTACCCACAACTATAATATTATCTTAAATTCACACCATAATATTAAAAATTATTTCGACAAAATTTAAATCATTATTGATAAAATCTGGGTCTCACCCATTATATCTTATAAATGCGGAAGAGAGGGACATATCGGTCAAACTGTCCCACAACAGTTCAAGGTATGCTATAATTGTGGAAAAGAAGGACATATCGCCGAGATTGTCTTTATGCGAAACCTAGTTCAATGGGAGATTTGGTGACTCAAAAGACTGTCCCGAAAAGTCAAAGTCAACGGTTCCAGGAAGAAGCGTTTGTTGTGGTCGATCAAAATGCGAGGAACCCAAACGAGGTGATCACGGGTAAGCTATTTATAAATTCTTGCGAAGTTTATACCTTACTTGATCACCGGTCTACTCATTCATTTATCTCTCTCTGCTTGTGCTCAACGTTTAAACTTGACTCGGAGAAATTAGACTTTGACTATCTCTCGGAAACTCTCAGTTAGGAGAAACTTTCATCACATCCACTTTTTTATAAATCTTGTTTGATTCAAGTTGGCACCATCACCTTACACGTGACCTTATCTCCTTAAAGATACTTGCTTTTGATGTGATTTTAGGGATTGATTGGTTAACTACACATCATGCCAAAATTGATTATTTTCGTAAGGTTGTTAGCTTTCATATTCCTAAACAACTTTGTTATGCAATTCAAGCAACTAAACCATTAAAATCAATCACCGCCATATCTAATCATATAGCTATTCGTTTATTGAAAAACGGATGTCAAGCTTTCTTAGCCCATGTTATGGATTTGAATAAAGACACGTCAAATTTGAATAATATTCCTGTTGTTATCGACTTTCCCGACGTATTTCTGAAGGACTTCCCGTCTACCCCGAACGTGAAGTTGAATTCTTTATTGATCTTGAACACGGTACAAAGCCCATTTCTAAAACCCATCGAATGGCTCTATTGAACTTCGGGAGTTAAAGGTCCAACTACGAGAATTGTTGGACATCGGTTTCATTCTGTCCTTAATACATCTCCTTGGGGTGCTCTGTTTTATTCAGAAAAGAAGAAAGACGGGAGTATGAGACTTTATATTGACTATCGGGAATTGAACCATGTCACCATCAAGAATAGGTATCCTCTACCTCGTATTGATGACTGTTTGACCCGATTGCAAGGGGCACAATTTTTTCAAAGATCGATCTTCGCTCGGATATCATCAATTTGAAGATTAGAACCGAGGATATTCCAAAGACGCTTTTAGAACTCAGATGCGGGCATTATGAATTCTTAGTCATGTCTTTTGGGTCGACTAATGCTCTATGACTTTCATGGATATGATGAACCGAGTATTCAAGGAATATTTGGATCGATTCGTTGTTGTTTTTATTGATGACATCCTCATATATTCCAAAAGTCGTGAAGATCATGAGCACCATTTGAAGTTTGTACTCCAAAGGCTTCGTGAAAACAAACTATATGCCAAATTGAAGAAATGCGAGTTACGGCTTGAGGAAGTAGCATTTCTTGGGCACGCAATCAGTGTCAAAACATGGAGTATCCGTGACCCGGCGAAGATTGAAGCAATACTGAAAGTTAGAGCAACCGAAGTGATTCTGCAAGTCACGTAGCTTTACGGTCTAATTTGGTTATTATCGGAGATTCGTGGAAGGGTTTTCTCGAATCGCTACTCCATTAACTCAAATTAACTCGGAAGGATACAAAATTCGTTTGGAGCGAAGAATGCGAGAAGACTTTCCAAGAGATTAAGAGGAGACTTATTTCGACTTTGTTCTATCAATACCATCTGGTTCGGATGGATTTGTTATCTACAAATGATACTTGAGCAAAGGGTTAGGATGTGTTCTCATGCAACGTGGGAAAGTCATAGCCTATGCCTCCTGCATGACAACTTAAAGAGTATGAGAGGAATTATCCTACTCATGATCTAGAGTTAGCGTGATCGTTCAGCGCTAAAGATATGGAGGCACTATCTATATATGGGAGAAAGTGGAGATATATTCGGACCATAAAAGCCTTAAATATTTCTTCACTCAAAAAGAACTCAACATGCGGCAGCAACGTTGGCTCGAGCTATTGAAAGACTACGACCACACTATTCAATACCATCCTGGAAAAAGCGAACGTGGTAGCTGACGCGTTGAGTAGAAGATCATATGCGGGAACGAGTGCGATGATGTCAAGTATACGCATAGAGCCAACTTTAATAGAAAAAGTTAAGGTTGCTCAAGCCACCAAACCGGAGAAATGATATGTATGAAGAAGAAAGTACAAGAAGGAGCTATTACTAAGGCGAGAATTGATGAAGAAGGAATACTTGAGTCCACTCTAGACTTTGTGTTCCTAACGACTCGATTTGAAGTACAAGATTATGATGGAGGCACACAATACACCATTTGCAATCCATCCTCGGAAGTACTAAAATGTATCGTGATCTTGACATACATTTTGGTGGAACAATATGAAGAGAGAGATTGCAAAGTTTATCTCGATGTGTTTAACTTGCCAACGTGTAAAGGCGAGAGCATCTAGTACCTAAGGGTCCGTTGCAACCACTTGAGATTCCGAAATGGAAGTGGGAACACATTACCATGGATTTTATTCACGGGTCTTCCTACAGGTTTCTCAAGGCATCAATGCTATTTGGGTTATTATTGATAGATTAACCAAGTCTCGCTCATTTCTTGCCGATCGGAGACTTATTCCTTGAACGTCTTGCTAGTATGTATGTCGTGAATGAGATTGTGAGGTTGCATGGCATGCCAAGTATCCATAGTTTCGGATCGTGACCCAAGATTCACTTCAAGATTTTGGGTTAGCTTGCAAAAAGCTATGGGCACAGTTTGCGATTTAGTTCGAAGATACCATCCCCAAACGGACGGACAATCGAGAGGACTATTCAAACTCTTGAAGATCTATTAAGACTCGTGTCCTGAGACTTCAAGGGCGGTTGGGATAAGTATTTACCATTGGTGGAATTCTCCTACAACAACAGCTTATCGAGCAAGTATAGGTGTGGCTTCATTGAAGCATTATATGGACGAAAATGTCGTTCTCCAATATGTTGGGATGAGGTGGGTGAAGCAACATTGTTGGGACCCGAAAGTTAAAATACGTATGACTCACCGAAAAGATCCAAATGATTTGACAACGATATACTAAGCGGCACAAGATCGACAAAAGAGTTATGCGGATCTTCATCGAAAGGACGTGGAATTTAGTATAGGGATCATGTATTGTTGCGAAGTTGCTTCCATGGGAAGGGAGTTACAAGATTTGGGAAGAGAGAAAACTCAATCCACGATTTATTGGTCCATTTCAAATTCTTGACCGAGTAGGAAATGTAGCCTATAGACTTGCATTACCTCCGAAAGGTATGTCTCGTGTTCATAATGTGTTTCACATATACATGCATTTCAGAAAATATGTGAAAGACCCGAACCACGTTATAGAGTTAGAACCAGGACAAAATAGCCAAGACTTAACGTATGAGGAGGTACCATTGCCAAGATCTTGGATAGGAAGGAGCATGTCCTACGCCAGCAGAAAGGTCATACCACAAGTTAAAGTTACGTGGAGGAATCATGCTATAGAGGAAATGACCGGGAATTGGAAACGGAAATGAAAGCGAGGTATTCTCACCTTTTGAAACACCAGTGCGTCGTCAATTTCTAGGACGAAATTTCATAAGGAGGGAGGTTGTAAGACCCCAACTTATTATTAATGAAATTTAATTTTCTATTTATTATTTTGAAATAGTAAGGGTTGATTTGATTAATGTGGATAGTTATGGGTAAAATACGCAAATATTTCAAAATAAGCAAGTGGTTATAAAATATTCATTGTTGTCGGGAATATTCGTTTGGTCGTGGAATATTCGCATCTTGTCGGGGAATATTCGTATGACGTACAAGCGACCAATGTAGGGCCCCATAACTGAAAGCGATTGGATGAAGAAAACGACAAATATAAGTTGTTTAAAAATAATCTACAGTGAGTATATTACAATTAATACTATTAAAATACTCTTGTGGTTTTAACACACATAGCACCTGATTATTGCACCAATTATTGATTCTTACGTAAAAGGCACTTTTTCAATAATGGTTACGATGAATTACTGATCAAGATTTTATTTTATTGATTTAATAATTCTTTGCGTTGATATTTTATATTCTTGTTGTTTGATAATTGTCATTACACAAAGATTTTTCATTATCGAAGCAATAATTCATATTATCTCAATAATATTATTAGATAACATTATTGGTAATGTCTAGAAAGTTCTGTCTAAGGAGAGGTTTGGTCACCTAATCATGCGGCCAAGAAGAGAGAAATTCTTATTGAAAGCCCCTTTCCTGGAACCTGCACTGTTGTCAATATTGTGATTTTGTAATATTATTTGTGAATAATTAATTATTGATTCATATGATGAGAAAAATATTGATTTTATGTGGATATAGATGGAGAAAATTTTAAATGTGACAATTGTTGAAAATTGAAATTTTATCTTTTTCTCGATAAAATAATTCTTTTAAATATATTATTATATTTTAATAATATAATAATGGTGATATTTTACAATGAATATGGAATATATGAGTATACGAGGAGGAAGAGTATTTTTGTTGCAATAAATGTTTAAAACATGTTAAACATGTCGGTGGACCCCATTTATTGACCGAAATTTGATTATAACTGTAAAATTGCCCGCTTGTGGATTTCTTGGTCAATTTTGTTTGGAATTCGGAAAAACTTTCTTCTGCAAAGTTGTAGAGAATTGAATTTCCTATAAAAACTCATGAGATTCGAATTTTCTGATAAAAGGATATTTATTGTGAATTATTGAAGTTCAAAAAGCAAAATAATTGATTTTTGGAAGTTTTAAATATTTATATTCACAAAACGTTTTTTGTGTTTGGTGGGCATCTTTAACACATGTCATGTTGCTGAATTCAGATGTTTGATGCGTGGGAGGATGTAGAAAAATTATATTATTAATTTATTAAATTTTACGCTTTGGTGTTCAAGCAATTTCTATAAATAGGTGCTTAGGTTAGAATTGAAAATCACACCGTAAATCAAGTTTTCTCTCTCTCTATATTATCAAGCGTATTCTTGTGAGTATTTTGAGTATACTTTGAGTATTGCTATACTGGTGCAAGTCCAAGTCATAGCCTATATCCTGTTTTTTAAATTTGAAGATCGATCTTTCGAGGTAAGGGATGTTATTTTCTTCTCAAATGATATTATTTCTTCAATATCATTATGCTGAAATATTGGTTGGAACTTTTTATCAAATTTAGAACTTTTTCGTGTCGGGGTTACTATTCATGAGTTACTATTCACGATTTACTATTCATGAGTTACTATTCACGAGTTACTATTCACGAGTACTATTCATGAAGCTTGAAGATGTTTTTGTGAAATTTCTATCTTTTGGTGTCTGAGAGATTACTATTCACGATATCGGCACTATTCACGATATATCTGACACTATTCAATTAAAAAATAAAATTTCTTCTTTTTTGTCCAAAATATCTATTCGGATACTAGCTTTGATTGTATCCATGTTTTGATCATTTTCAATTTTACACCACTTGTGATTATTTTTGAAGTATTTTGGGCGTGGATAAAACAAAGTACGAATCCTTAATCCTTAATCCTTGTCATTTTGTTTCAATCGGATTCGCTTTCTTTAAAAATATTTTCATCATCTTCATGCTTAAATGATGATATTATGGGATATCTTTTTGCAGTAGTAGTGCAGATGAATGATTTCTGAAGAATATCTTTGGCCCAGTAGTGCAAAGATGAATGTGTGTTTAGATGAACATAACTAATCGATGAATATCTTTGGCTCAGTAGTGCAAAGATGAATATTTGATTCCGTATGTATATTGATTGATGTTACAGGATAAAAGATAGACGGTGAACTTTTAAATTCATACATGTAAGATAGTAGTTTGCATTCTCTACTTAACTCTTCTAATGAATTATTATTTCACCGCGAATATTGATTTAAAATTTGTTGTCTATTGTATTCTATTAGATTTTTCCTCGTTGAAGACTAACGATAATTTGTTGTATATTATCTTAGTCATAATATTCTTTACCGAGCTAGCTAACAGCTCACCCTTTTCCTTTTTGTTCCATTTTTCTTCTCAGGAGGCGAGAATATAGCGAGTACGAGTCGGGGTATGGAATGAAGGTTTTAGAAAGAATTGTTTAGTAGTCCTCACCATTTTTGTAAAATAATGTATCAATAATTATGATGGGGATTTATTTGCGTGTGGATATTGTCTAGATGGCAATATCTGTATTTAAACTCACAGTTATATGTTGTAATAATAAAGTTGTAGTTATTTACGTACTCATGTATTTGGCGACTTCGAATGGGTTGGATGGAATGGACCTATTTTGGGGCGTCACAGCTTGGTATCGAGCTTAGGATATGATCTCCAAGCGGAGATCGGGGAATAGAACTAGGAGGGAGAGACGAGTAAATCCTTCGCTAGTGTGTCCTACCTAAGCTTATTTGTTAGTTGGTCAAGATATAGGGATATTATGTGATATATTGATTTCCTTAATTAACCCTTGTTTTATGACAAGATTTGAGAATGTCGATTGAGAATATTAACAATGGAAATGAGACCGTGGAGACGCTTTGTACTCACCAACGAGGAGAACGTGCAACAGTCGGCAATGTTCCTCCCGTGAACAACACCACCGAAAGCGAGATGATGAACGAGGGATGTTTAGAAGCTTTTTGCGCTTCATGCAAAATCGACGAGAGGAGACTCGTGTTCAAAATACGAGGAGAAATGATAGCAATTCACGGTTTATCACAAACAAGCAGCTCAAAGAGTTGGGACCACCGAATTTAAGGGAAAGCCAGATCCGATCACGGCGGAAACATGGGTCAAACAAATTACCAAGATATTCGATGTCTTGGGATGCACGGAGGAATGAAGGTTCCATTCGCCACCTTTATGTTCCAAGTGGTGAGGCATCATTGGTGGGAGTCATGTGTTGAAGCGTATCCATCCACCAAGACTCAAAGATGTCTTGGGAAACGTTTAGAAACTATTTAATGACAAATACTTTCCTCGAAAGTGTTCGTCATATGAAGGAAGTGGAGTTCATCGATTAGAGCAAAACAACATGACGGTGTCTCAAAGATGCGAGACAAAGTTTGCAGAGTTATCCGTGTTTGTACCTCATTTGGTGGAGAATGAGGAATGTATGACGCGAATGTTTCTTAGAGGTTTGAAACCCAGATACGCCGATATCTCATTTCTCATAAACTTTCTCTATTCGGATGTTGTAAATGAGGCTCAATTATTAGAGCGAGATAACGAAATACTAGGTCAACCGAGGGACCACAACCGTGGATCGTACCGAGATAGCGATCAATGTAATAATGATAACCAAATGGAGAGAAAAGCAGACGGACAAAAATGGTAACCACTCTGGTGGTAATCATGGCCATGAAAATAGAAGAAGCGAAATCGAGGAGGAGATTTTAAAAAGAGGAGATTTAACAATGACCGTATGAAGACGACAAAGTCTTGCAGAAGAATCGGGTTCTAAGGGAGGAGAACGACCACCGGCCATATGCTTATAAATACGGAAAGAGGGTCATATCACCAAAACCGCCCACAACAGCTCAAGGTATGCTATAATTGTGGAAAGGAAGGACATATCGCTTTCGAGATTATGCGCAGTGAATAAAACCTAGTTCAATGGGGACGGTGACTCAAAAGATCGTCCCGAATAGTCAAAGTCAACGATTAAGAAGAGCGTTTGTTGTGACCGGTCAAAATGCGAGAACCCAAACGAGGTGATCACGGTAAGCTATTTATAAATTCTTGCGAAGTTTATACCTTACTTGATACCGGTATACCCATTCATTTATCTCTCCCGCATGTGCTCAACGCTTAAACTTGACTCGGAGAAATTAGACTTTGACCTATCTCGTGGAAACTCCGTTAGAGAAACTTTCATCACATCCAATCGCTTATAAATCTTGTTTGATTCAAGTTGGCACCATTACCTTACCATTGACCTTATCTCTTTAAAGATACTTGCTTTTGATGTGATTTTAGGGATTGATTGGTTAACTACTCATCATGCCAAAATTGATTGTTTTCGTAAGGTTGTTAGTTTTCATATTCCTAACCAACCCGTTGTTGTGCGAATTCAAGCAACTAAACCATTAAAATCAATCACCGTCATATCTAATCATAAAGCTATTCGCTTATTGAAAAACGGATGTCAAGCTTTCTTAGCCCATGTTATGGATTTGAATTAAGACACGCCAAATTTGAATAATATTCTGTTGTTATTGACTTTTCGACGATTTCCTCAAGAACTTCCTGGCCTACCCCGAACGTGAAGTTGAATTCTTTATTGATCTTGAACTTTGATACAAAGCCCATTTCTAAAACCCCATATCGAATGGCTCCTATTGAACTTCAGGGAGTTAAAGGTCCAACTACGTGAAATTGTTGGACATCGGTTTCATTCTGCCCCAAGACATCTCCTTGGGGTGCTCTGTTTTATTCGTAAAGAAGAAGAAAGACGGGAGTATGCGACTTTGTATTGACTATCGAGAATTGAACCATGTCACCATCAAGAATAGGTATCCTCTACCTCGTATTGATGACTTGTTTGACTAGTTGCAAAGGGGCACATTCTTTTCAAAAATCGATCTTCGCTCGGATATCATCACCAAAGATTAGAATCGAGGATATTCCAAAGACCGCCTTTAGAACTCTATGACGGGCATTATGAATTCTTAGTCATGTCTTTCGACCGACTAATGCTCCTAAGGCTTTCATGGATATGATGAACCGAGTATTCAAGGAATATTTGGATCGGTTCGTTGTTGTCTTTATTGATGACATCCTTATATATTCCAAAAGTCGTGAAGATCATGAGCACCATTTGAAGTTTGGTACTCCAAAGGCTTCGTGAAAACAAACTATATGCCAAATTAAAGAAATGCGAGTTCGGCTTGAGGAAGTAGCATTCCTTGGGCACGTGGTGTCGAAACATGGAGTATCTGTTGATCCCAAGAAAAGATTGAAGCAATACAAAGTTAGAGCAACCAAAGTCGGTGGATCAAGTCACGTAGCTTTTTGGGCTTAGCCGGTTATTATCGGAGATTCGTGGAAGGGTTTTCTAATCGCTACTCCATTAACTCAAATAACTCGGAAGGATACAAAATTCGTTTGGAGTGAAGAATGCGAGAAGAGTTTCCAAGAGCTTAAGAGAGAGACTATTTCTAAGACTGTTCTAACAATACCATCTGGTTCGGATGGATTTGTTATCTACAGTGATGCTTCAAGCAAAGGGTTAGGATGTGTTCTCATGCAACGTGGGAAAGTCATAGCCTATGCCTCGCGACAACTTAAAGAGTATGAGAGGAATTATCCTACTCATGATCTAGAGTTAGCAAATGACGTTCGCTGCTTAAAATATGGAGGCACTATCTATATGGGAGAAAGTGGAGATATATTCGGATCATAAAAGCCTTAAATATTTCTTCACTCAAAAAAGAACTCAACATGCGGCAGCAACGACGTTGGCTCGAGCTATTGAAAGACTACGACCACACTATTCAATACCATCCCGGAAAGGCGAACGTAGTGGTGGCGCGTTGAGTAGAAGATCATATCGCGAACGAAAAGTGCGATGATGTCAAGTATACACATAGAGCCAACTTTAATAGAAAAAGTTAAGGTTGCTCAAGCCACCGACCTGGAGCTGATGCGTATGAAGAAGAAAGTACAAGAAGGAGCTATTCCGAAAGCGAGAATTGATGAAGAAGGAATACTTCGAGTCCACTCTAGACTTTGTGTTCCTAACGACTCTGATTTGAAGTACAAGATTATGATGGAGGCACACAATACACCATTTGCAATCCATCCTGGAAGTACTAAAATGTATCGTGATCTTCGACATACATTTTGGTGGAACAATATGAAGAGAGAGATTGCAAAGTTTATCTCAATGTGTTTAACTTGTCAACGTGTAAAGGCGAGAGCATCTAGTACCTAAGGGTCCGTTGCAACCACTGAGATTCCAAAATGGAAGTGGGAACACATTACCATGGATTTCATTCTGTCTTCCTACGGTTTCTCAAGGCATCAATGCTATTTGGGTTATTGTTGATAGATTAACCAAGTCCGCTTTCATTTCTTGCCGATTCACGGAGACTTATTCCTCGACGCCTTGCTAGTATATGTACGTGAATGAAATTGTGAGGTTTCATGGCATGCCAAGATCCATAGTTTTGGATCGTGACCCAAGATTCACTTCAAGATTTTGGGTTAGCTTGCAAAAAAGCTATGGGCACGATTTGCGATTTAGTTCTAATACCATCCCCAAACGGACGGACAATCGAGAGGACTATTCAAACTCTTAAAGATCTATTAAGACTCGTGTCCCTGAGACTTCAACAGCGGTTAGGATAAGTATTTACCATTGGTGGAATTCTCCTACAACAACAGCTTATCGTGCAAGTATAGGTGTGGCTCCGTTTGAAGCATTATATGGACGAAAAGTGTCGCTCTCCAATATGTTGGGATGAGATGGGTGAAGCAACATTGTTGGGACCCGAAGTTAAGACGTATGACTCACCGAAAAGATCCAAATGATTCGACAACGATACAAAAGCAAGCACAAGATCGACAAAAGAGTTATGCGGATCTTCATCGAAAGGACGTGGAATTTAGTGTAAGGGATCATGTATTATTGCGAAGTTGCTCCATGGAAGGGGAGTTACAAGATTTGGGAAGAGAGAAAGCTCAATCCACAATTTATCGGTCCATTTCAAATTCTTGACCGAGTAGGAAATGTAGCCTATAGACTCGCGTTACCTCCGAGTATGTCTCGTGTTCATAATGTGTTTCATATATCTCAGTATTTCAGAAATATGTGAAAGACCCAAACCACGTTATAGAGATAGAAACCGACGAGATAGCCAAGACTTAACGTATGAGGAGGTACCGTCAAGATTTTGGATAGGAAGGAGCATGTCCTACGCCAAGAAAGGTCATACCACAAGTTAAAGTTTTGTGGAGGAATCATGCTATAGAGGAAATGACCGAAATTGAAACGGAAATGAAAGCGAGGTATCCTCACCTTTTCAAACACCAGTATCGCACGTCAATTTCGAGGACGAAATTTCATAAGGAGGGAGGTTGTAAGACCCAAACTTATTATTAATGAAATTTAATTTTCTATTTATTATTTTGAAATAGTAAGGGTTGATGTGATTAATGTGGATAGTTAGGGTAAAATACGCAAATATTTCAAAATAAGCAAGTGGTTATAAAATATTCATTGTTGTCGGGGAATATTCGTTTGGTCGTGGAATATTCGTCTTCGTCGGGAATATTCGTATTTACGGCCAAGTAGCGACATGTGTGGGCCCCCAAACTGAAAGCGATTGGATGAAGAAAACGACAAATATAAGTTGGTTAAAAATAACTACAGTAGTTATTACCAATTATCATCGTTAAAATACCCTATGGTTAAAACACAAGAAAGACACCAGTATTGCACCAATTATTGATTCTTACGTAGTATAGGCACTTTACTCAATAATGGTTACGGTAATTCTTGCTTCAAAGATTTTATTGAGTTAATAATTGCTACGTTGATATTTTATATTGTTGTTGTTTCAATAATTGTCATTACACAATATTTTTCATTATCGAAGCTAATAATTCATATTATCTGAATAATATTATTAGATAACATTATTGGCAATGTCTAGAAATTTCTCTAAGGAGAGGTTTGGTCACCTAATCAAGGCGCCAAGAAGAGAGAAATTCTTATCGAAAGCCCTCTTCTTTCTGAACCGCTGCTTTGGTTATCAATATTGTGATTCTGTAATATTATTTGTGAATAATTAATTATTGATTCATATGATGAGGAAAATATTAATTTTATGTGGATATAGATGGAGAAAATTTTAATGTGACAATTGTTGAAAATTGAAATTTTATCTTTTTCCGATAAAATAATTCATTTAAATATATTATTATATTTTAATAATATAATAATGGTGATATTTTTACAACGAATGTGGGATATATGAGTATACGAGGAGGAAGAGTATTTTTGTTGCAATAAATGTTTAAAACATGTTAAACATGCTCGGTGGACCCCATTTATCGATTGAAATTTGATTATAACTCGTAAAATTTCCGTTTGTGGATTTCTTGTCAATTTCTTTGGAATTCGGAAAAACTTTCTTACGCAAAGTTGTAGAGAATTGAATTTCCTATAAAAAATCGCGAGATTCAATTTTTCTGATAAAAGGGCTATTTATTGTGAATTATTGAAGTTCAAGCTCAAAATAATTGATTTTGGAAGTTTTAAATATTTATATTCACAAAAACGTTTTTTTGTGTTTGGTGGGCATCTTTAACACATGTCATGTTGCTGAATTCAGATGTTTGATGCGTGGGAGGATGTAGAAAAATTATATTATTAATTTATTAAATTTTTTGCTTTGGTGTTCTAAGCAATTTCCTATAAATAGGTGCTTAGGTTAGAATTGAAAATCACACCGTAAACCCAAGTTTTCTATCTCTATATTATCGGCGTATTCTTGTGAGTATTTTGAGTATACTTTGAGTATTGCTATACTGGTGCAAGTCCAAGTCATAGCCTATATCCTGTTTCAAATTGTAAGATCGATCTTTCGAGGTAAGGGATGTTATTTTCTTCTCAAATGATATTATTTCTTCAATATCATTATCTTTGAAATATTGGTTGGAACTTTTATCAAATTTAGAACTTTTTCATGTCGGGGTTACTATTCATGAGTTCTTATTCACGAGTTTTATTATTCATGAGTTACTATTCACGAAGTTACTATTCACGAGTACAATTCACGAAGCTTGAAGATGTTTTTTGTGGAATTTCTATCTTTTGGTGTCTGAGTTACTATTCACGATACTCAAGACTATTCACGATATAGCACTATTCAATTTAAAAATAAAATTTCTTCTTTTGTCCAAAATATCTATTCCGGATACTAGCTTTGATTGTATCCATGTTTTGATCATTCTTGAATTTTACACCACTGTGATTATTTTTGAAGTATTTTTGGACGTGGATAAAACAAAGTACGAATCCTTAATCCTTAATCCTTGTCATTTTGTTTCACCGGATTCGCTTTTTAAAAATACTTTTCATCATCTTCGTCTTAAATGATGATATTATGGGATATCTTTGGCTGTAGTGCAAAAGATGAATGATTTCTGAAGAATATCTTTGGCCCGTGAGTGCAAAGATGAACAGTGTTTAGATGAACATGACCAATCGATGAATATCTTTGGCTCAGAGTGCAAAGATGAATATTTGATTCGGATGTATATTGATTGATGTTACGAGGATAAAAGATAGACGGTGAACTTTTAAATTCATACATAGAAGATAGTAGTTTGCATTCTCTACTTAACTCTTCTAATGAATTATTATTTCCTCTGCGAATATTGATTTAAAATTTGTTGTCTATTGTATTCTATTAGATTTTTCTCTATTGAAGACTAACGATAATTTGTTGTATACTATCTTAGTCATAATATTCTTTACTGAGCTAGTTGAGCTCACCCTTTTTCCTTTTTGTTCCATTTTTCTTCTCGTGGAGGCGAGAATATAAATGAGAGTACGAAGCCTGGGTATGGAATGAAGGTTTTAGAAAGAATTGTTTAGTAGTCCTCACCATTTTTGTAAAATAATGTATCAATAATTATGATGGGGATTTATTTGCGTGTGGATATTGTCTAGATGGCAATATCTCGTATTTAAACTCACAGATTTATATGTTGTAATAATAAAGTTGTAGTTATTTACATCATGTATTTTGGCGACTTCGAGAATGGGTTGGATGGAATGGACCTATTTTGGGGCGTCACACATTATAATTTTAAACAAAGAACCAGATCGAAGAATATGCAAGAAAAACAATAAAGTTACCCAAGAATCAAATCATCATGAATCAAGAATCAATATATTGTTACATAGTAACCTAGGAAGCATTAGACAAGAATTAGCTTATCATTAGATATTATAATGTTACAAAGTAACCAAAACATCATTAGACAATGAACCAACATAGCTTCATACGATAACCAAGACAACATTAGACAATATAATGTTACAAAGTAACCAAGACAACATTAGACAAGAACTTGACATTTTGTCATACAAGAACTAAGATATCATTAGACAAGAATCAAGACAAACCTTTGAACAATATAATAATTTACAAGAACTAAAAGAACAATATCAAGATAAACAACAAATTGCATTAGACAAAGAACTAATGTTTATGATGAGTAAACATTAATATAAAAATCAATAGAACTCGTTTGAAAATTATAAATTAATTAAATAAATGTTAGTGAATGTTTATATTTATTTAGTAACCATAATCTAAAACATATGAATGAATCAACCAAACGCTTATAGGAATTTGTAATAACTGCTTTTAATTGTAAAAAACTTAATAAAGGTAACCAATATACATACGAATCACTTAGTAGTAACCATAGGTAACTATATGCATACAAACTTTAAACTCACATACCTCAGAGTTCAGATTTGTATCGAAGTTGCTGTGATATTGTTTTTGGTTATTGAACTTGAAGTTGATGATGATTTTGTATTCTATTTCGCCTTCTCCGATCTTAGATGTTACCGAAATTGAACTTGAAGTTGTTGTGATCTTAGTTGTTGATGATGATTTTGTATGTCGCGATCTCAGAGGTGAGAAAAAAGGGAAACGTCGACAGAAGATTTGGATTGTTCCGATATCAATGTTGCGGGTTGTGTTCAGTTGCTTGAATTTAGGAGCGGTTAGTGTTAGATAGTGCAGTCGGTAACCGACGTGTGTGTGATGTTAGTAATTTTATTATTGGGTTGTCTTATTTTTGTAATTATGTTGTGTGTGTTTTATTTTTGTAATTATTTTTTAATTGTTGTATATTAATGTTAAGGACCCATCTTTATTTTGGGATTTCACAGTTGGACTTCTTCTTATAGTTTGTGGAATATGCAATTCATAATATGGTTAAATGGACCCTTCCCTCTCTCTGTCTATCTTGGACCTCTATACAAACTTTTGATTACTAGCACATCCCATATTACAATTTAAGCCTTTCACCAACTTTATCCTGCTTCAATTCTAGAAATAATTTATTAGACCTGGCAAAATCGGCCCAAGACCGCAGGACAGCCCAACCCACTTGTCAAAAAATGAGTTTTAGGTTTTATATTTCAGTCTAACAAAACCTGTGTCATTTTGGCCCGACCCGGTCTGTTTGGGCTAGGCTAGAAATGTGTCAAAATTTAATCATAAATCAGTCCAAGTCTGCGGGCCAGCCCGGCCCGTCCGTCAAAAAACAGATTTTGAGTTTCACTTTTTCAGCCCACCAAAACCTAAGTCGTTTTGGCCCAGTCCGTTTAGGCCAGCCCGACCTGTTTGTCATGTCTATTACTTATATAGACTTCTTTTGTGGGCAGCAAAATTTTAGTATAAATAAGTCCTTATTTTAGTACCTTGGAATTTTAGGGTTATTTAGACTTACTAGTACATTTTTATAAAAAAATACAACGAAAGTGCGTTTAAAAAATATTTACATAATTAATATATTTTTAATATTTTGTGTACAAAATTAGTGCATTTGGTATTAAAAGAGTTAAAAGCAACAACTAACTCCATGTAATTATTTGAAAAGATCATTTTCTTCTTCTTCGTCATCGGGCTTATCGTCCCTCATACCCAAATCCAATACATCGATCATAGTTAAAAAGTGTCGCAGTCTTTCTCTCTTAGCCATCCAACACAAATGTTTGTCACCTCACCTCTGCTGCAACTCCCTTTATCCCAATTCAAATCCCTCAAGCTCACCCCCCCCACCCCACCCCACCCCACCCCACCCCACCCCACCCCACCCCACCCATTCCTTAATGACTCCTCACCAACGTCCTTCCTCCTCTAAAACCCCCCAATTGGCGCTGACTTTCCTTCTTCCAATTCGAGCCACATGAAATCCCTTCAGTAGAGTTGGTCGTCTGCAACTCGCTCATCAGTAGTCTTGTTTGCGGTCTTTGTCGCTTATTTGTCATTTCCGGCGTAGTAAAGCGATTGGTAACCAAACTTTCATACACAGGTAACCAATTCAGTTTTATTAGGTTATCAATTGATTATAAAAAAGTTCAGAACAGTTTCCAAGTGTTACCTGTATTTGTTTTCTTCAACATGTGCAACCATGAACAATTTTATTGGTTTCTGCAATGGTCGCCGACGGTATATTTGTTTTCATAGTGCAACTGGTAGCTAAATTTTCATACAAAGATAACCAATTCAGCGTTATTGGGTTAACAATTAATTATAAAAAAATTAAGAATAGTTTCCAAGTATTATCTGGATTTGTTTTATTCAACATGTGTAACCATGATGTGATCAGAGAGTAGTCGTGTGGATTTCCTCTTACTTTTTCCAATATTTTCTCCCTTGATCTCCATGCTTTTTGGTATGTGTTACGTTATTATTGTGTTATACTCTTTTTATAATTATTTTATGGATGTATTAATCTTGTAAATACTTTATAATTATTGTATAATAGTGTAAAGAACCCAAATTTTAAACTACTGTAAATTAAGTTATTTTTAAGATAATTATAGTCTATGGGTCTCAATTTTATTTATTTATTTATTATCTGCATCATATAGTTAAGTTGTACATTCGAAGAAACGCAGGAATTCAATCAACAAAACATAAAGTATGATAAATGTTTTAGCACAACCAATTCACATTAACAAAATTTGAATAATTTTTTTTATAGTACGTTTGATATAAGAGATGTTCAAAAAATTAAAATTCTGAAATAGCTTTAATATTTAAAAGCTTCCAAAATCATAAAAATCCTAAATCAAATTGGTGATGTTTGATTATGTTTGACTAGTTAAGATATAAATACGAGTCTAGACTATTTAAAATATTAAAATAAGCAAGCTGATGTGATGACTGACTAATCATGGTCGGACTACTTAATACCAGACAAACTTATAAACCTCTACTTACTCTTTCCAATTTTATATTATCACCAGATGTCACTTAACTTGGTAATACCAGGTAGTATTATCTAATCATTCTCATTTTTATTTTTAGCAGATTTGATCATATTATTATGTCTCATCCAATATATAATTAGAAGCTTGTAATACTGATAAATAAAACAATTATGTGTTATATGAAATGGTAGTTCCCATTTTTTCATGATCGATCTGACATGAACTAATACTTGTGTTACCTTGTATAAATATCCAACTCTGATATAAACAAATTAATTTATATAACAACTAATGCATTATTGCTCTCTAAAAAATGAAGATAAAAAGGTGAATAAAAGAGAAGAATAATTAGTAAAAGAGACAAATGGGGGCATCTACGAAAAACAGGGTACAAGGGGCGTAATTTAGGGGAAGTGGTAATGCAAAACAGAGCAAGACAAACAGAGTAAACAGTAGTTTAAATAATGAGCAGAGGAGAGGAGCCACCCTCAATCTCATTACTTCCCATTTCAGCACTAAGCGGGAGAGAAGAGAGAAATGGGGTGACCCAAATGCTATTTGGACATAAGCATTGGAGGAGAACTTGAAGGAAGAATAATAGTGGAACTATACAGCGATATTGTTCCCAGAACCGCCGAGAATTTTAGGGCTCTATGCACCGGCGAGAAAGGCATTGGCCCCAACACTTCTGCTCCTCTCCATTACAATGTCCTCTCTCTCTCTCTATAAATATGTGTATATATATATATATATATATGTGGGTTGAAATTAGTTTCTTTTTAGAATTGTTTGATTTGAGTCTTTCTCTAGTTAGTACCTAGTACTCTTATAACTTTTTTTAGTCTATATTTTTGGTAAATTGTTTGGACAGTAAATGTCTTTAATTCTCCCTGTTAATAGTATTTTTTATGTATTTAGTCTTTTGGTTTTTTTACTAATAAGAATTCATATTCTTGTTATTTGGTCTTATCTAACTATTTTTGGGCAATGGGGACCCAGTTTGACATTCATATTAGTCAAAGTTACAATTGGTGTCTGGGAAATGAAAAAGATTTATTTGTTTGTTATTTAAGGTTTAATTAGTTTGTACTACCTTCAAATGCTATGAACATCAATGAAATCTGTTAAAGAATGGTTTTTTATTATTATTATTATTTTGGGGTTCTTATTCTTGAATCCTAGTAGCTTTATCATTCTTTATCTTTTTGTTTCCAAGCACTGCTATTGTGCTGCCCAAAGCTCTTAAATTTTAAAGTTTACATCAGTTTTAGTATATTTGAATACCCTTTTGCCCTTAATTTAGCACTAAAATCTTCAAAAAATTCTCTTTTGTCAAGAAAATTTTAGCTGATTATTTGAGACTCCGTCAAAATATTGTTTCCTGGTCAAGTCGATGCCTTACTTCTTCTGTACACAAGTCTACGAGGCTTATTATACTTGGCAAAATCTGAATCTATAAACTTCTTATTAATTGCAGGGAGTCTGTTTTCATCGTGTTATTAAAAGCTTTATGGTTCAAGGTGGTGACATCTCTGCTGGCAATGGTACTGGGGGAGAATCCATCTATGGATTGAAATTTGAAGACGAGAATTTTGAACTAAAACATGAAAGAAAAGGAATGTTATCAATGGCCAACTCTGGCCCCAACACAAATGGATCCCAGTTTTTCATCACTACAACTTGCACTTCTCAACTAGATGGAAAGCATGTTGTCTTTGGAAAAGTAGTAAAAGGCATGGGAGTTGTTCGTTCCATTGAGCATGTTTCCACAGGAGATAATGATTTGCCTTCTGTTGATGTTATTATTTCCGATTGTGGAGAAATTCCTGAGGGCGAAGATAAGGGGCTTGCGAATATATTTAAGGATGGTGACATGTATCCTGATTGGCCAGCTGATCTTGACAACAATCCTAGTGAGCTGTCTTGGTGGATGAATGCTGTAGACTCTGCTAAAAGTCTTGGAAATGATCATTACATGGTGGTGCAGTCATTTATAATGTTATTATCATATCTTGTTTTGTGTTTTCTTTATGTTTCAACCTGTTCCAGAAAAATTAATTCTTCTTGTGTTTGGATCAAGAGACATTCTTCTGGGTGGCTCTACCGTCAAAGCTACTTGAGCTTTACCCAAATCAATATTTACTTGTGAACTCTTGCAGTATAGTTATTCATAGTACTACTTGGTACTTAATTTGGTAATGTGCACACCCTCTATTTCCTAAAGATTGAAAGACTCCAGCTTTTCTTGCAGACTTGCAGTGAAATAGCTGGAATTGCATTCTCTTCTGGCTTTATTCTTCAAGCCAGGCCCTTAGTCTTTTTCTTTCTGCCCCTCTGTGAATTGTAACCATTTTTGTTTTCAGAAGCTAGATTACAAGATGGCACTCAGAAAGTACCGGAAGGCCTTACGCTATTTGGACGTGTGCTGGGAGAAGGAAGGGATTGATGAAGGTAGACCATCTGTTTAATTTTCCAAAACAGTGTCTATTACATACAATGAACTGTTATTAAATGAGAGTACCTACTCTCCAAGATTCAGTGCCATCTTACTCGTGAGTATTTTTGTCACTATACCTCCTCCCCAAATGCAGAGAAGAGTTTGTGTTTGAGAAAGATAAAGTCACAGATATTTACAAACAGTTCTGTGAGTATCTTTCTATTGCTTCTCGTTATTTAAAATATTAATTGAGCTCTCCAAATATAGACATCACATGAATAACTTGTACATCATCATTATGACATGGTATACATAATATAGGTAACAAGTGACGGGAATAATCTAGTTTACCATGTTAAAACTTTTTTCAATCTCTAATCTCGAATAGCTCATTTTATGTATTGATATTTCTTAATTTGATAACACTTTTGCATCCTTTACTTCTTTACTATAACTTACTTTCCTCTCCACATCGCTGGCATTCAGCAATTCCTTGCTTAAAACACTAATTTGTTTCTATAAAAGATTTTTGTTAACTATATATTGTTATCATCACATCTGCATTAGTACTATCAATTCACTAACCTCTTCAAGTTGTATGTTGTGGGACAATCTTCATTATCTGTGAAGCTTTATTGGATTTTTCACCTACTGCCTGATAAACCTATCTCATATGAACCGCTTCTGGACCAAGTTTTGCTGCTATGTAACTAGTAGTTTTGTTATCCTTCTCTAGGCTTGTAACTTGAAATTAGGAGACTTGAAGGGAGCACTCTTGGACACTGAGTTTGCAATCCGCAATGGTGAGAACAATGTGAAGGCTTTGTTTCGGCAAGGTCAGGTTGGTGACACCATTATAGAAATTAACTGCTATCTACATATTTTTCCTTTTCTGATTCATCTAGCTGTGCTCACGAAAGAGATTTTAGTGATAAGTTTTTTATTTGCTTCCTTATGCATTAGGTTTTGCTATGTTCTGTTTTGACAAGGTAGTCAAGAAAATGAACTGGCAACTAAAAAGTATTTATCATATATACTGATAATTATAATTTCGTCCTGTCTTGTTATGATGTGCCGATGATAATCAATTCGGCATTTTGCTATTAGTTTTCATAAGATGTGCATTCACATTTAGGTGTTCAGATGTGTTATTAGCCACTTAATATAATTTTCATTTTCTTTTATCTTATGCATACAATTTTCTAAATTATATTTCGTTTTACCTGAATTTTATTTCTAAATCTTTGACAGAGGATACTTCAATTTCTCATTCCTAGGCAGTTTTCTTCTGCATAAAATGTTCATACTTCATAAGAAAATGTAGGCCCCAAGTTTTTATGATCTACATATCTATCAGGCACACATGGCACTCAACGATATAGATGCTGCAGTTGCGAGCTTCAAAAAAGCACTGGAGTTGGAGCCGAAAGATGGTTAGCACACTTTTCCAGTCATGTGTTTGTTCATTTTTATTGAGCTAAATATTTTAAGACTATAAATATGTTATAATAACGTATGCAAGGGCTATAAACTTAACTACTTAAGTTATCTTGGTGTTCCTTTACTTTGGATCTTAGCATATGTCTTGAGCATAATTAGCAAACTTTGTTTATATGGAAAACATGATTCCCCTATAATAATACTCAGAAGTATGGGGAAAACATCCAACAAATGTTATGTAAACTATTGAAATCATTTCTGAAATAGTCGTTTCCGAAACACTCAGAAACTATAATGGATGCACATATACGCATTTCATTTTCCTATTTTAAGATGCCTTTGTGTGTGTTTTTTTTCCAATAGTAATTCAATTTCATAAGCTCTAATCATAAATTCATAATCTTTTTTTTTCTTTTTTTCTTTTTTGCAATGTTTTCCAATTATCCTTAAAAGTTCACATATTGGTCTATCAGACATTTGCTTCAGCATTCTATCTTGGTTACTCCTGAATTTCAGATATAGTTACTTTTATTACATGGCGTGGTTAATTTGAAATCTGAACCATTGATTTTATATGTGAAAGCAAATGAGGAACCATTTTCACATTTTGGTTCCCTCTCTTTCTCCTTCCACTTCCATTCCAGTAACTATGCTCCTGAATAGGTTGAATCTTATATGTTGAACACATCTTGTGAACAGATGGCCAATTTTAAATAATCAGTCATGGGCAACTAAAGGAAACTAAAGCTAGAATCAGAATATCTGTATAAATTTAGGGATTATACCCTTTATCAGAAACATTGATCATTGTACTGAATTGGAATCTGATTTCTCCCAGTTGGTATAAAGAAGGAGCTCGCTGCTGCCAATAAGAAGGTCTGTATATCACATCTATTGTGAAACAGTTAGTACTAATAAATGCTCATATTAAACTGGGGTTTTATCCAACTGAAATGGTCAGATTGCTGAAAGACGCGAACACGAGAAAAAAGCATTTGCCAATATGTTCAAGTCAACTGGGAAGTGAAATGCTCATGAGGTACTTTATTTTACTCAACCTTGCAACACCTATTATCCCTCACTAGTTTCGTAAGCTAAAAATGAATCCCATGTGTAAGCTAGAAAAGCAAGAACAAAACTAAAAAGATAAAACAAATAATATGAAATAAAAATAATAGAAAGAAATGTAGATTATTAATAAGAATAACATCCCCACCCAAGTAGATATGTAAAATAAATACATGCATATATATAGAAAGTTATAATGAAAACAAAGAAAGACAAATACACAACAAACAGGTGGAACACCTACCCGAATCACTCTATGGCCATGTCCTAAGTTACATTCTGCTCATGAGGTACTTTATTTGCTTGATTTATTTCACAGGGTATGTTGAAGCACCCAAAGAAAATCCAATTATGAGCGAATGCACTAAAATTCCCTAGTTCCAACACCTATGATCAATTGGGACTCTGATGGTAGATAATTTCACAATGCTGTATCAGTGCGAAGCTATGGCTAGTTCTAGTTTGGAGGATGATTCAAGTTTTGAAGATTCATGTTCATCCCATCTTCTCTGTGATAGAATGGTATCATGAACGGGTGTTGGAACTGGTGATTTGGTGCATTTGGTTATTATTGTTTCCCGTGTTTAAACCTCTTTTGGTTCTGAACTCGGTCACATATCTCAACTGCACAGATTACTTAGGATTTTATCTCCCGAGTCAATTTTATACAGAGCCAACTGGTTCAGGCTTTCTCAGAATATGGAAGAATGCCAGGTATCAACAATATTGTCTTTCTGTTATATCCTTAAGAACCAGTAGAAGCAAGTCGGAACTGATAAGCCATGACCTGAGGGTTATTAAACACTAAAATGGATAAAGAAACCTTAAAGGCCAGGCCAAAATTGATTGTTATGATGTTAAAAGTGTTAAATTTGAGCAATAATCTTGCTAATTAAACCCTTACATAGTTCTTTGTCCGTATTTCTTTTCAGTTTACTTACTGGTGACTGGTGTTGTTAAAGACCAAAGGCTGAAACAAGATCCCAGCAAAGATAACTGGCAAGCCTTAGATCTGGGTACTAGAGCAAAGTTGATGGATTTTGTAGTTTATACAATAATATGAACAATTGTGTATGTTGCTTGGACCATCTCCATTTAATGCTGTTACTAGCAATAAACAACTTTGCAGGTAACATTTTTAATTGGAATGAAAACTATAGTTCTATAACAATAACCGGCATGTTGATAAAATCGCTCCCATTTACTCTAGTATCTTAAAATTGAAATGCTCATTCACACCACAAAATTATATTCAGTAAATGTTAATTTTATACACACTGCACACGCACACCCCCGCAATTAGTTGCAACTCCTAACCTGAAGAACCGCCAGTACATTAAGCCTCAAGGGAACAAGTGCAATATGATGCATTCAGGTGCAGTGCTTCAGTATCAAGCATTGTGTTGCAATCTTAAACAAGATAAAAAACTGCAGCTTGAAGATCATCTTACAATCAATATTATATTTTACCAGATGATGCTTCGGAAAGAGTTATCCTATGATACAGATAACCTGCTTCACATGCACGCTATATAACAAAATCGAGTGAAAGCATAATTGCAGTTTTGAACATGGGCTATGAATTGTAGTTATTTAGTCCGAGATCCCTGAGAGCATCAGTGGCAGCTTCTTTGCAGCTCTGATGATTTCCTTTAGCCGTCCTTATGATCTTCTCAATACCATTACTCAGCAAAAGAGTTCTGTACAATGAAAAAAGTGGGTCACAAACCTAAGCAATGTGATCAGACACCCATACACCGTCCACCATAAGGTACATGAGAGATAACATAATCCAGAAGAGTGAGCGTGTGTATGTGAACAACAGATAGCAAGCATCAAAGAACTCGTGCCTGTTCTCTGGATTTCTGACCACAAGATTCCGAATCATGAGACAAGAATTTTTCTGAAGTTGATGTGCTTCAGGAAACTTCTGCATAGCTTGAATAGCAAGGTCTCCAGCTCCAGCTTCAATAGCACGAGCTGCATTGTCGGGGGATCTCAAGGAAAGAGTACATATAACAGACATAACCTGTAACAAAGTGGAATTATATAACCATTACATGAAAACTTGAATATTGAAGTTACTATTAGGAAATACTTTAATAATAAAAGTTCTCTTTTCCTATTTTCTATGAACATGCAGGGTGAATAGATGAAATACAGGGTTACTGCAAATCTAATAAACTGTCATGTCAACAATATTTGTACAAATATGACTAAGTACTTTACCTCTTGCAGAACAGATGGATCATCGGAAAATCTGGTTGAGAGTTTGATAAGCCTGTCCATACCTCCCTTCTCAACAATAACACTCTTATTTGTGTCACTACCTGCCAACTAATCAAGAAAAATATATCAAGTGGTTTTGGTGCTTCAACAAGCATGAAATATGGAAAATTCAAAATTCCATGGATGAAGGTAACACAAACTCTGTAACTACTTAATTGTTTGACTTGTGCTAGTGTCTGGGGGCAGGTCTCCCAAACAACCTAGACTCAAAAAACATGTTCATGGATTTTAAAATGTATTTACCAACAAAGGACAAGCAATAATTATTTAATAGCTAAAAGTTTAGGTGGTGCTTGTTTACCTCTTAATACCTCTTAACAGCTCAACATCTGATTCGGTAAGAGGGTAAAGTTGTTTGGTAAAATTTTGTTTGCCTCTTATCGTCTTTTAATCGGTAAGAGAAATATATAAATGATTCATTAAGAGCTATCTCTTAACGAAAAATTTAAATCTATGGAACCCTTCATTCCAAATTTTAAGATCATTATTGATTTTTAAAATTGATATTTTTTAAATTTAAAAGTCATTTAGATGTTTTATACTTTTTAATTACCAAACAACTTTTTAAGTTTAGATGTTATTTCACTCAGATTATCTAATTTATTAAGATATGCTAACCATTCAAATCTTGATTACTCAGTTTTATCAAATACCGCCTTAGTCTATACTTATACTCGGTACAAATTCGTGAACTCCTCTTAACTTGTTCATTAAATAGCACGGAAAGGAAAGCATTATTTAAGTTTATTGTATTCTCTAACGTATCGAATGTTTTTCCTAGTATAAGTAATCACAATGTAAATGCATAACCGACACTATCCAGTGTTGATTCTAATACTGCAAAATGCTCGCAGCAGTATAGCAGTATACTATAGGCAACCTCATCATTGGTGTAATTTGCATAAAATCTCTACTATCCACTAAAGAGACATTCCAATGCTTTCAGCCTTGGCATTTTAAAATTTTGATTGCATGAAGCAATGCTCCCACAAATACATGTAAATAAAATGCCTAAATATGAAAAAGTATAAGCTTAATGCATGATCCACATTAATCCCACTACCAATATTACTTCAGGGAAAAAGGGATTTATTTTAATAGGTCAGTGCAGAAGGGAAATTATGTTCATAAAGGTGCTGGTATCTATATATAATAAGACAGACCATAGAGGAAATCTCACAAGTGTAATATGTAATATTCCTATAATATCTGGAATGAAAATATCAAAAGTAAACAAAACCAGGAACTTTTGCACTAAAACTTACTAGTTGCTATATGTACCATTGATTTAGTAAAGGTTTCATATAAAACAATAATACAAGATATGGCTTTGAATATGAACCTTAGTCAACAATGAACACAAAACTTTTGCCACAGTTCTGTTTCCCAGTTCACCACTATCATCAATACAGCAGAGAATTGCATCTATACCACCACTTTCAGCAACAGATCTACATATTTCATCCTGCAGTCAGAAGCATCATAAGTCAACAAAAAGCTTAATAAGCCGAATATATCTGGTTAAGTAACTGAGAAGTGGGAAGAAAAGAAAGTTATTTCTTCTCATTTATACTACAGGTAAAGGGGTCCGCCTAGGCACTAGGCCCCCTTGGTGCCTCACCTAGGCCCAAGACGGCAAAAAATCCCTTCAGAAGCCTAGACGGAGAGTTTTTTTTGTATTTTAATAACTACCCAAACCAGATCTTAATATATTTATTTTTCTAATGATTTACCATATTTATAATACAGGTTGTAGTATATCAAATCACAACAAGAAGTGAACAATATCAAGTCAAAATGGATAATTTTATTATAGTTGTAATTTTTTAAATTTGTGTCAACTTCAAATTATATAAATGATGATACATTTGTAATATTTAGTTTAATTTAATATAATTCTTAAATTTATGTTTAGTTTCTTAAGTTTTAATATTGAATTAAACTCTTGAAATTTTAAATTTTATTATTTAATAGCAATCATGTTTATGAATAAAACTAATACGTTAAAAATATGTTTGAACTTTGAATAATTGCATGTTTGTGTTTGAGTTTTGACATTAGCAATATGGATATGTATTTGAACTTTAAGTAAAGACCTTTATTATCTTTATTATAGATTGTTTTGCTTTATATTAATGTTTTGTTTGGATAAATGTGAGATAAAATATTAAAATTGGCTTAAAATAAAAAATCTCGCCCATGCCCCCTAGGCGCTAAGCCCCCCTCGACCGCCCGCCTCTCGCCTAGCGCCTTTTAGAACATTGAGATTAATATTTAAAAACAAACTTCAAACAAGTTAAACTTAAGGAATCATCAAAACAAATAACTCTTAACTTAGTTAAACATGTGAAGTCTGGTGAACTAAACTAGGAAAAAGAGAAAGTAATAACTTTTTCGTACCAAAGGTTAATTAACCAAATATCAAGAGAACTTGAAACAGGTTAAATCTTACTTGAATTCAAATTTGAACAGTAGTTTTTCAAAAACGAAAAGTAGGTGCAATAAACTTCAGCTTTTCTGCATAACCCAACCAATTAGGTGGTGTTTGTTTACATTTGATTGCCTCTTAATGGACTGCCTCTTATTCGCTAAGAGACATGATGTTTTTTGTTTTTTTTTTGTTACCTCCGAATGCTTTTTAATCAGTAAGACAGAAAATGAAATCTTAATAATTAAGAGGTACCTCTTAATGAAATTTTTTTGATAATTTTTTTTTATATAAATATATTCAACAATATTATGCACTCATTGTTATTAAATTGAATATTTAAAATTATTAAATAAAATTTTACCCTTTAAAATGGTAAAATAGTACAACTTACTTTTTAGTTATCAAACAATTTTTTAGATTCAGACCTCATAACTATTTAGATGATCTAATTTATTAAGACATCATAATCATTCAGATCTTAATTTTCAAGTTTATCAAACACAACCTTAGTGGCTCAAATATATATGTTTACACATGGAGGCTACTTATCACAAAAAAAAAACACAGTAACTTGATATTACATAGACCGGACTTTTACATCATTTTATTTTATTTATTTATTTATTTATTTTTGGGGGGAGGGGGTAACTGTCACTATGATTCCTGTTCATTTCATTTAAATATGGTGTATATCTTATTATCTATGAAAAACGGGTGCTTGCCTCACAAGTCACAAAGCTCACATAATATTCTTAAGAAAATTAGCACCATATAAATTGTTTATTATAATGTTACGTTTCTCATCCTTGCAGTACTAACAAAACCTTTTTTTAATTCAATATCCTTACCCTCTAAAGTTCTTTAATATTACAGAAACCAAGTCAAATATCAAGTTAAGTATCACCAGCATCTCCATTGGGAGTTATAGGAATTTTTGTAAGAGATCAACTACCTAAAGATATTGCAATATGCTCTTGCAGGTTTCTCCGAGTCCAATTAATATAACCCTAGATTAACAAAAGCTACTTTGGTGAATTGCCTTCAACATAAGACATCAAAATGGAAAGACTAGTGCAAATAAATTAATCAGGATTAATGCAAAATCATAAAATGACTGTAGACATGAACTCACATTGACAGCAACAGCCTTTAATGCAATGCTTGCTGATACCAGACTTGGTGAACTGATCCCTTCACGAAGGGAATGCACAAGAGCTTCAGCAATTCCAATCTTTGCAAATCTTCGGGCATAACCAAAAACCTAAAGTAAAATAACAAACTTAGTTCAGAAAACAAGCTTCAAAGTTAATGTCAAACAGATTTGCAAACTACTAGAATTAACAAATGACACTAAGAGTTATATCACTTCAAAGCTGCCTTACCAAAGCCAACCATTTTACCCCCACAGCCCCAACCTATGGAAATTTCAATTTCCGCCTCTTCTTGAGTAAAAGAAAAGATAGTATAAAGGCTCAAAAATTCATTCCTCATTGCAACGGAAACTATGAGTAGTTATTTTAACTATGGCAAATTGGCAATGTACAAAAGATTAGTACAAGATATTTACTTACTTGGGAAGCGCGCAACACGATTATCATCGGCTGTTAACAAAACTAGTATAGCATCAAATAGACTAGAGATGCTCCCTTAGGCTCCCTCAAAATTGTGATAATAAGCTCATCAATTTTCAAGTCCATGAATGATTCCTTGAGAACCTCATTACCAGTTGCAGCTGCAGTGACAACTGAAAATCCACTACTCAATACATTTACACTCTGAGTTCCATCATTTAGGATGTGCATTACAATCTTGACCCACCACTGTTTGAAATGTTTCAGTACTTTGAAGATCTGCATATGACAAAAAACCCATAATGATAAATTGATAACTTACTCTTTTGAAGACCCAAGAACGTATATATAGGGGATTCATTTTTATATCATTTAATTAATAATATGAAGCTTTAAGTGGTTAAACTCTACACTGGAAATTGCAGTATGTCTTCACATGCATGTCTCATTACCAATCTACACCTATTAATACATACATATCCCTTCTAATATGATTTTCTTTTATTATAACTTATAAGTACATGAAGGTTAAGGATTCCTGAAGATCAGGAATCTCAAAATATAGGAGGCAGTAAGGCACTTTTGGTCCATTTTGTTGATCAATAATCTTAAAAGCCAGATCCAACACCTCTCAACCCTTGCGTATCTTGAATCCTTGATAACCACCTGGCATGCATCGTAATAGAAATAGCTTCTCTTTGGCTCAACATTTTCTTAATACTTCAATTTGACCTCTTAACTTAGCCAGTTCCTTATTGTGCAAATTTATTGTTTCCATAGAAAGTGTCAAAATTGAGGAAAATCCAGAAAACCACAAAACAAAAAATAAACAAGGTATACACTAATAACTTAGCATCAAAATCCTTCATTTTTCAATAAGATAATAATAATGTGCACCAATTCAAAACAAAATTAAATTTTACCTAAACTTCAGGAATTCTGTCCATCTACAACAGACTGAGTGACAATGAACATAAAAACTCATATTATAAAAACACAATTCAAATTTCCTTCAAGCTTTTCAGCACCAAAACACTTGCAGAAAATGAAATAAACACAACTTAGATATTAAGGAAAAGGAAAGAAAATATATGATACCATGAAGAAATGATGCCATTGTGTTCAAAGCTGAAACGAGACCCCTATCGCAACCACCAGGAATTTTCGAACAAATCAAACAAACCAATCCCAGCCCTCCATTTTTCGTAGCAATGGCTGCATTCCCTGATCCTTCAACACGGCACAAATCACTCAATTCATCTAGTAGTCCAATAACATTTTCCACTTCATTTTCATTAGCAATTGTACAATCATCTGCAGTCCATTTAAAACTCAAATCTTTCAATTTATCCAAGGCCTCAACCACTGGATTACTCTCTCCTGGAACGCAAGTAACAATACCTGCAGTAAAAAAATTATAATTGCCGTGAAATTAAAGTGAAAGATGGAGGGCAATTGTGGGAAGAGGGTTTTGAAAGGGTGTTAAGTTATACCACATAGATCGACGCCTTGGAGGGTAAGGGTTTCCATGGCATCTTGTAGAGCTTCGGTGGGGTCCATTCCCATATCTTCCATGTTTTCCCTCACCATTTCATCGAATGCTTGCTGCGATATTGTACGGACGGCGCCGGATTTTGCTGGACCCATCTCTCTTTGCCGTCCTCTGATATGGCGAAATGAGTGAACACAATGAGCAAAGTGGGTGAGAGATGGTCGAGAATGCGCGAGATCCGTCGATTTGCAGTTTTGAAAAATTAGATTCGGGCTTTCGGGTAAATTAAATTGGGCCAATTTGCTGAGATCAGTTAATGGGCTGCATCAAAAAGTAGAGGTATTAGCTCAGTCTTTTATGTCCTGCTTGAATCTTCATCTCTCTTGTCCCAACTCATGCCTAATTTTTAGGAACAATTACATTTTATAGTACATTTAAAAACATAATTACAAGAAAAGTGCACTCATTAAATATTTACACAATTAATATTTTTAAAATTTTATTTTCATTATTAGTACATATTTATGCTTCCTTTAATTATGGGATGTGTTTTAATTCCTTTAATTATGGGATGTGTTTTACTTTCTCTCTCTCTCTCCTCCTTCTATCCCTCCGTGAACTACTTTCCATAATCATCCATAACTGACATCCATAACCGACCACGACCATTGTTAAAGAAGAAGAAGAAGAGAAAATAAAAAATAAAAGCGTCCAACTCTCATCTCTATTTACAATATATACAAAGTTTGCTTGAATCGAAAAGAAGGATTGGTAGTACTGATATGGACATTCTGATTTTTTCATAAATGCGATTTGGTAGCCAAACATTCAAACCAAAGTAACCAATACGGTATTATTAGGTTACTTATTTTATTTTAAAAATCGTTTATAGATTTTTTTTTAATAAAATGTCAGATTGGTAGCCAAACCTTAATACAAATGTAACCAACAAAAACAAAAATGGTTACCAACAGCACTGAAATTTCTCTTGGTTACTCACAAAAACTAAAATGGTTACCTTTGTATAAATGTTTGGCTACCAACTGCACTAAAATTTATCTTCTTCTCCTTTTAATTTCTGGACTGTTGTGGCGGTAATGGATGAGGAGATCGGCGTTCATGGCGGCGGCGAATGAGGAGGACGAAAAAAAAGGAAGAAGCGGAGTGTTGAAGCAATAAACTAGTAGCTAAAATGAGGAGATCGGCGTCCATGGCGGCTACATCTTGAAGATCTATAGATCTACAACTTTAAGGTGTTCTTGTGACTGACGAAGAAGAAGAATGCCATAGCCAAAGGAGGAGGACGAAGAAGAAGAAAAAAGAAGAAGAAGAAGAAGAAGAAGAAGAAGAAGAAGAAGAAGAAGACTTACAAGATCTACATCTTCAAGGTGTTGAAGCGGCGGCGTGCAATGCATGGGCGATGCACGGCAATGCGACAACCAAAAAAAAGAATGAAAGGGAGGAGAGAGGAGGCGGTAAGGGAGAGAAAGAGAATAAGCGGATGAGTGTTTCCCTAAATTAAGAATATTAATATTGTAAATAAATATGAGAAGATTATTATTTTTGTAATTATTTAGTTGATGCACTAATAGTGTAATTACTTTTTATTTGTTGTATACTTATGTAAAGGACCCTAATTTTTATCCATCTACAAATATTAATTTATTCAGCCCAAACTATGCGAGGCAAGTTTGATCATACTTGTTTATAGAGAATTGTTAAATTCACAACACTTTTTATTATTTTCACAACAAAAGTATCGCTGTAGATGTATAGCGACAGTGAAAACTGTCGCTATAGGATCTATAGCGACACTTTTGTTATGAAAATAATATTTTTTGTTATGGATTTAACAATTTCCTATATTGTAACAGATAAATTTCCACTTGAACTCGACGTGATTAATTATTTTGTCTAATTATACAAAAATATTAAATCTTTAAAACTAGCTCAAGTTTGATTCAATTTAAGTTTATTTGAAATTGTGTTATATAATTGATTAAAAATGTTTAATTTGAGTAACTCAAAATTTGACTCGATTGTATTTATTTTTAACAAATACTAATAATCTAATACACTACTATTGATTTATTGTCACCATATGAACCATTTTTATTGATATAGAGTTTGAGAGTTCAAATTTTTAGAATTTAAATTTGATTATTTTTATGAATCTCACGCCATAAATTTAGATCTTAATTAATACCCTGATAATTAATATTTTTAAAAGGGTTAAATATATTTTATGTTCCTCCAATTCTACATAAGTGATTTTAATCTAAAAAAGTTTATAATAACAACTTCTAAGTACATTTAAGTAAGTAAAATTGACCCTAAATTCATATCTGTCATAAAAATAACGGAATAGCTTGTATTCAATTTATTACGATCGATGATTCAAAATATAGTGAAATCTGGTCACAATTATAAAATATACAGAGCTTTTTCTCGTGACACGTTAGAAATTCGACCATTTTATGATAGTAAATGAATTTATTGTCAGTTTTATTTATTAAGTGTACTTAGAAATTGTTATTATTATTTTTTTAGATTAAAATTACTTAATAAAAATAGTGATAATTCGAGAGACAGCATTGTATTTAACTCTTTTAAAAATATCAAATAACATTATAAAATTACCACTGATAAAAAATTAAATCATTAATACACACTATATTTTTTATATTTCCGTTAAATATTTTTAGAGTTCATTACTTTGGCTTTTCCAAGAAGTAGAAAGGGGTTTAAAGAAGGGTTAAGTTGGATAATGCTGCTGGGTTTGGCCAGGTTTTAAAACTTACTTGCTTGTAGTACGTAAACCTACATTTAAACTCTCGACCTTTTGAGGTTGAAGTGAAAAGTGCTTTCCGTCTTAACTTTCTGTTACTTTATTTGGCTAAAGACTTAACTACCCTTCATATATATAATTGAAAGCAACCAGATCTGAAGGGGTTTTCTCTCATTTCATTTCGGATCGATTTCAGGGGCTTTGAAGAGCGATCGATCGTGGTGATATCTAGGGCTTAGAGGCGAGAGAAATAGGGTGTAAGTTTAGTGTGTTAAGTGGTGGATCTTCGTGATTATTTGGGTTCCCACCTTCGTTTGATCTCGTGATACTTAATTTGGTGCCGATTTAGGTAAATTTCTTCTTATCGATAGATATGATATGTTCTTTGTTTTTTAATTGTGAGTTGTTTGTTGTGTATGCATAAATCGTGTTCTTTGGTCTTTGGATAAAGTATGCTCACTACTATGGTCCCCTTTCTTTAATTCTTTTTGTCCCCACAATATACGCCTTTTATGCACTTGCTAATGACATTTAGTCCCCTTTTTGTGATACTTGTTATAAAGTATTGTATGTTATTCAAACATTTCTCCTTACATTTCTTTAATCGAGAATGTCTCATCGAATTGTTTTTCATTATGGTGGGAAGTTTATTAAAGATCCATCATATAAGTATGTTGGGGGTAGTGAAGAAATAGTAGAGAGGCATTGGGTTGGATTACCTTTCTTTCTTTAGTATACATGAATACTACTTTCTCTTTATGCCCGATTTCAAATATGAATATTTATTATCTTGTACACGGATATGAAATTTGGGAGGTGGGGCATTATTGATGCAAAATGACAAAGATGTCATTGATATGATTGATTTCTTAGTTAATCTTTGAGAGTGAGGAGGTGCGTATTTATGGACAAGAAATGGAGGGTCCCTTAAAAGTTGTTAGGCGGGAAGAAGTTGAAGATGAACCCATTAGGTATATTTGTGGTTTGACAACCGATAACATGAACAAAAGTGAAAATGAAAATGACTTTGGACTTCAAAGTGAACCAACCGATAACATTAACGAAAGTGGAGTCTTGATAAAGGGAAACAAAAGAAGAAGATAAAGGGCAACCACAAAAAGAAAGCGAATGAGGAAAAAGGTAAACAAACTAGAAAGGCTAAAAACAAACAAAACATACAAAGGAAAACATGAAAAAAACAAATGATAATGATAATGAGGAAGAAGCGAAGACATCCACCATGGATGGATGAGGATCTAGAGGGCACAGGGATGATGATATATTCAAGAAGGCCCAACAAAAATGCAGATGAACCAAAGGTGAACATGAATGATGTATTTGTAGAGAGGATTGGTGGAGTGATGATGATGATGGAGAAGGAAAGATGCATTAAGGAGGAAGTTTGTTACATCGGGATGATGAGGACAATTTAGAGAGGGGATGGATGTATGAGTTTTAATGAGGCAAGCGATATGGGTAAGATAGAATTTGAGATTGGAATGGAATTTGCAAATCATGAAATTTTAGAGAAGCATTAGTTGAATTTTACATTAAAGGGGTTTGATATAAAGTATATTCAAAATGACGAAAAAGAATAAGCTGCCAGTGTAAAAGTGAAAAGCGTAAATGGAGGATTCATGCATCGATCCAAACAGGTGAACAAACTTTGAAGATAAAATCTTTGGGGGACCATACGTGTCTTTGAGCAGATAAGAATCATCTTGTTGACGATGAATACTTGGCCAAAAAATATATGTCGTGACTTGAGAGATAATCTAAGTGGGATTTGCGGTACGTGGAAAAAGAAGGCACAAAAAGAATGTAACTTCTACTCTAAGTAAATCATCCCTATATAGAGCAAAAAGAAAGGTTTTAATACATATACAAGGTGATGTAGGAGAAGCGATATAACAGTGATGGATTATGTGAAGCAGTCGAAACAATTTAACCACAGAGCAGTCTTGAAATTTTGCGGTGAGGTCTGCAGTTGACAAGCACAGTTCCTACACATTTTTCGGAGGCTATATATGAGGCTTCTTTGCTTCTAAACATGGGTTTCTAGTTGGGTGTAGACCTATTATAGGCTAGATGGGTGTTTTTTAAAGGGGGTTTTGGAGGCGACTCTTGGTGCTATAGGAAGAGATCTTTAATGACAACATATTTCCATTCACGATTCTTTGTTGTTGAATGTGAATGTAAAGATAGTTGGCGGTGGTTTCTTACTCGACTTCTAGATGACATAGGTGAAAATGAAACAAGAATCTTTATGTTTTCATTTACGATAGGCGAAGGGGCTAGTAGAGAGTGTTGAATACAATGTTACCCAACAATGAACCTGATTTTGTTTAAAGCATTTGTCTGACAACTTTAAAATGAAGTTTAGGGGAAGCTACTTAGGATTTGTTGGAATCTGACTAGTTGTGGTGACATATTTCTCATTTGAAGCGACCATGAAGGAGGTGCACAAAGTTGATCTGCAGAAGCGACTAAGTGGTTAATGGATGTTGGCCCAAAATTTTGGGCCGGTCTCATTTTTTCCCCACCCTTTATAAGTGTGATGTAGTAGTGAACAACATGAATGAGTCATGGAATAATTACATCCTGGAGCCAAGGGATAAAGGTATAATAAACATGCTAGAGTGGATAAGAAAAAAATTAATGGTTAGGTTTCAAGTAAAAGGAAGGCATGAACAAGTATGTGCAGGGTCATTGGGCCGAATTCATTCAAAAAAATTGGAAATGATTAAGAAAGTTTGTAGGGATGCACTTCTTTGAAGTGCGGGCACAGGGAATTTGAAGTAGAAGTTGATAACGAGAACATGGGTTGTGAATTTGAATGATTGGACTTGTGGTTGTAAAATGTGGCGACTTAGTGGAATTCTATGTGAGACATGTCGTATGCTGCCAAGCAATATAAATGAAATAAGGGAGCGACCAGAGGCTTATTGCCATCAGTCTTTATAGCGAGGATGTATACTTGAAAACATACTGACTTTATCATAAAGCACATGCGAAGTCACCATGAATGGGTTCACTCCGATTTTGCTAAGATTGACCTCCACTCTATCATAAGCCACCATGGCGGACCAAGGAAACTTCAGAAGAAAGGCTGCAGATGAACGAAAACCAACATAAACAAAACAAGAAAAGGTGGCACCATGACATATGCAAGGTGTTTAACACTTCAGGCATAACAATAGGTCGTGTGCATTGCCTTTTCATCCTAAATCAAGAATGAACAAGGTATATTCTTTATGTTTTTATACATTCAATATTTTCAACTCTTATTTATAACGAGTTTAACATGTTTTGATTTTTTAGACAAATAACAAGGAGTCATTTGCTGACAAATAACCACAATCGGACATTCCTACAAGACATCCTGCTAAGGTACATTTTAATGGTTGTCAATTGTAAATTGTTTTGATTATTTATTTGTATTGGACTACTAAACATGTGCATTCCTTTTCGGCCAAATCCCATACCACAAAATTTCCAGACTAAAGGACGATCAGTCGAGGAATTGCTAATACTACTGACTACTTGAAATACCACACCAACCCCAAATCAAGCTCTAGAAAGAACATAAAGATGGGAGCCATAAAAAAGAAGAAATCAAATCACCAAAAGAGTTGGGGGATTAAGGCTTTAATGTTTGAATGTATAATTTTGTCGATTAACTATTTTGTGAAGTGTGATTGTGTATACTTTGTCAAGCAGATAGTTTTGGACAATGTTTGATGACAAGTTTTTGGACTATGTTTTATAGTTGGATATTATGTAACAGAGACTTGGAATGTAACTCTTTAATGTTTGAATGGGTAGTTTTTGGGCATAATTTTTTGTCGATTAACTGTTTGAATCAACTTTGCAATATTTCACACCTTGTCCAACGGTTTATACATTGGCGGTTTATCGTTCCATTAAACATTGAGCATTGAACATTGAACATTAAACATTAAACATTGAAATTAAACATTGCACATTACCATTAAACATTGAA